>JAJHJA010000316.1:0-587375 GCA_021202915.1 Heliconius himera
TACTGCCTAACCTACCTAAGGTTAGGGAGTGTACAAGATGCTAAGAAAGGATTTCTTGCAGTTCAAAAGAAATAGAATTTCCTAATTAAGTCTTAGAGACTACGTAAACAAAGTTGCAGTCACCGAATATCTATATACTTATAATAAAATCGTAATTGTATAATGATGTGTCTGTACATATGATAAATCAGAAAGCCTATTATTACTGGGGGCATTTATCAATGTAGTAAAACGTAAAGCCCAAGACAATTTCTTTCATCAATTTTTAATTTTTCGTCTATTTGTCTGTCTGTTCGTTTGTTCACGCTTACCCCAGAAACGGCTCAACCAATTTAAACTGGCAAGCTTAGATTCACTTAACATTTAGTGTTTGTTTTATTATAATCCGTTCATAAATAAAAAAGTTATATCAATTTTAAATATGTTGGTCGACAAAATGCTATTTGCTAAAAGAATTATTTTATACAGCTGTTTTATTGAATTGGCTAAACCTTTAGTTTACGATGTTTTATTGTTTAATATTGTTTATAAAAATTTTATTTGTATGGTGATAGGAAAAATAAGAGATTGTATGATGATATAAAACAACAAATTTTGAAGATTGAGAATTCTCCAATGTAAATTGATCTTGAGTCTACAGTAAAATATTTTGTATTAAATTATCTCTGATTTCAAACTGCATGTACTTTTCGTTATTATTTTTCCTTAATTACACTTAAATAAATATGCACGGAGATCGCTAGTGTTATACAAATTCCTCATCTTGAACTCACAAAGATTGAAAGCTGGGTACAAGGTACCTAAGATTACTCTCTCGACTCAAGTTAGTAATTAGACTTCCGCTTTATAAGTACTCTTGTATGGAAGTCGAAAACTTGAAACTCGAATGCTTAAACTTTGCTTAGCGCTGTGTAAGACTTGAAAATGCTTACTCAAATATCCAAAATGTTTTATAGCTCTTCATATACAAAAGTATGAAGATTTAAAAATAATAATCGAATTATGAATCGGGACATGAATTCTAGTCTAAAGCGAGGAAAAATTTATAGGGAATGCCTCGATCGTGGTCAGTTGTTTTTAGTTCTCAATTTTACAATGAAAGAATGCGGCTTTGAGCTCCTCTCCTCTCATCACACAATATTTTCAATTCATGCAAGAATTGAAATACATCATACTAGGTTTTCTCTTCATACCTCTATACGTTTTTTTTTTGCTAATTAAGGATAAACAACATTTTTAGGTTATTCTTATTATTATTCGAAGTACTTAATCGCTTTGATATTGTCGAAGAATTTATAACAAATAAATTTTCAGATAGTATTTAGTATAAAGAAATATAAAATTAACTTTTGTGTCGTGATAGCGAGACAGCGTCTGATTGTAAACACTACGGTTGTAGGTTCGATTCCCACTAGGAGGAATTAATTTTATTAATTTTCTCTATCTGGTAATAAGACGAAGCGGAGAGTTAGGTTTCACCACTCAAGACGTAGTCTCAAAAATAGTTACTGGCGGTTTACAGTGACCTAACACTTGGTTACCTCTGCATACCCGATACAGTGTTAAGAATTCTATTTTAAACTTACAATATTTTAATGAGCTCCACGGTTCAACTGGAGCGCTAAAAAAATATAATAAAAATAGCTATAACTTATGTTATAACATATACTTTAATATCATAAAAGGAGAACTTTTACGACCGATTTAAAATCGGAAATCAAATCATAAAATTTTATATTGAGAATAATGAAATCGACACGCGAACTTTATACGCCTTTATATTTAACTCTAAACTTATTTATGGTAAAAATATAAGGAAACGAAATTTTATATTTTTGACGTGATAACGTTTTATAAATTGATGAACGCCATTTGCAGGCGCGAATAAACATGCCAATATTTGAATTTCAAAGACAAAATATTCATATATATATATATAATAATATTAACATGAAAAAAGGCGCAGGGGCACAAGCAGGGGATCCCAAAACCGTCAACTGTCCCACCATACCCTACACAATTATATAACTGTTGATAAAATATATTTTTTTAAAGCACTATTGTTCAGAGTACAAACAATAAAGTAAACAAAATTGAATTGTTAGTGAAGGTTACCTTCATAAATAATACCAGTTAAGTTTAAGTCGTAATTAATTCAACACATAGATAAAGACAGATTAAATCTTCAAAGAAATATTAAGTAAATATATAGATTCTTCGGTTTGTTCGTTCGTTTGAAATAAATCTATATAAAAATGCCTAAAAACAGCCTTTCGACCTGTACTCTGTAATAACTACATATTTAAAATTATACATTTAGCTAATAATATGTGTAACTAATTTAAAAACTGTACAGGAGTTGATATGCAATTATTACAACTATTTTACAAATAATATTATGAATCCTTCAAATCAATAATTTAAAATTTAAGGCTGTTTCTGAAAGAGACATCGACACATTTAATAGAGTTTAAAATTATGATGAGACGTACATTACATAGGTAAAAAGAACATTCCAAAAATATATACGTATAAGAAATAATTAGCCTTATGTATATTTTATAAATATCAGATATCAACATTGGTCGTATTTTTTAAATCAAAACAATCAAAAGTCCTTACAGAAATTACGATAATGGAGTAAAAAATCGTATTAGAATATTACAGATTAAAGTAATAAAAACATATTAGCAGTCACTTCTGTTTATTAGATCAATAATCATGTAGCTTAAGCCGGCGAAGCCGCGGGCGGGCCGCTAGTTTGCTTAATTCATTAATAAAAACACATATACTATTATAATATGAATATCGAAATTAAAGACCGTCCTTGTACTTCATGATGGTGTTACAAATATAAATATTTAAGGTTACCCATGTTTAGTTATGTCAATCTGTCAGTCATTTCTGTTAGTATATATTCATTTATTATTTACTAACTAGGTAAATATTATTATTTCCTACTCGTATACTCTTAAAATGTATAAAAAAATGAATCTTGGCTTTTATACAATACTATAACCGAAACTTTTTTATCAGCTTCAAAGAGGACAGCGTTCAATGATATGTTATTAGTCTTAGCATATATTGCTATGCAGACGATATCAGAGTGGATGCCTTATACTCCGGTCGTGCAGGTCTTACTCGGGAAAACGCTGACCAGTATCGAAATAAACTTGTGTCTTCTGTTGAGAAAAAAAAATTGCGTTGAGTATCCTTGGGAATGTTTTCTAATAGGCTGAATGGAAATTGGTAGAATTCGACACCCAGAAATTTGCGCGTTAATCGGTTAAGTCGATTCTGAGACAAACAGACAAAAAAATAAAAATATTTGTTTTGCGTTCTATTACATTGATAAATGTCCCCAGTAATAGTTTTTCAGTTTTATATCATCCATGTGCAAACACCCACCAGTTACGATGTTCCCACAGGGAAAAATCGTAACTGGTGGGCAAACACCCACCACTTAGGATTTTTCCCTGTGGGAACATCGTAACTGAACGGTCTGATGATCCTAGTGGTGGTAGGTGGTAGTAATCAAAGTAACACAACAGGACGCTATGCCACGACGGCCTCAATGTATAATTTTATTTTTATAATCGTATAGTACAAATAAGAATCATGTACTGATATTTTATCTTTGGTATACCAATTGAATTCAAAAGACACGTATAAACATATTACATTTTGTATATTTCGTATATTCAAACAAGTTCGGTTTATAGGATTCAAGGCGAACTTTTTTCAGGAATTTACTTTCAATCCCTAGCAGAAGTTGAGGTGATTTGCATAGACTTTTGTTAATTAAAAAAGTTATCGCGGTTAACGATATCGGAAAGTTGAAATACTTTTAACTAAAATAATTAAAATAAAATATTCCTAATTATTAATTCTTTTAGTTGTGATGGTTAAGTAAGTTTAGTTATCGCTTTAGGTTCCGTGACTCAGACAAAACGGATCCTCCTTTATGGAATTACTTTGTGGTCCATCTGTCTGCCTGCTAATGCTTTTATTTAAATTGTAAAAGTAAGCTGTTTTCAAGCAGGCATAAAGATTCTAGTGGCACATCTGGCTCTCCATTAATTAAGTAGTGGAACTCAACATCACATTTTGTTATACAATCCGCGAGGCAGAGCTGAGTATTGCATTTTTATGAGTGTACACAGATAGTGTAAGAAGTGTGACGAGCTTAAAGCGCGGCGCCTCCTTTAATTAGTTTAATCAGCTTCACTCTGTGCCCCACAATACAGCGGGGAAAGCCGAGGGAACCCAGTATTAAGCCACTTCGTTTTCCACTTTCTTGTGTTGAGTGGCGGAACTCAACGCCAGACTTTTAATTGGCTTAAATAGGTTAATACAGATTTGTGGCTGTCGGCCTGAGGCACGGCGCATATCTTATTTGACTGTCTAGTAGCAACGTAATATGTTCAAGAATAGAAAGAAATGTACATGACGCAGCAGTAAAAAAGAAAAAAAAAACTTAGTCACAAATGCTCTTGTTGTTTCATGATATAATGGAACAATTTCTTATTACAACAACCGACACAACAAACAAGAGTGAAAATAATGAGGATGCAAAAACATTGTAGAAGAATTATTATATTTTTATGTTTCTAACTTTTTTGTTGTTTTTATGTTTCTGGCTGTACTTTTGGTGATCATACACACAAATTCAAAGCTCAGCTTACGCCTCAGGGATCGTACTAAAAAAGTGAAATTATAACGATTCATTGCCCCAAATCAGGATCGTATTACTGCGCCATTATAGCCACACATTGGCTTATATTATTATTCTGTAATTCTGTGAGGCCAGTCGTGGCGCAGCGGCACGAGGTGTGACTGTAAAATCGACTGGTTGTGGGTTCGATCCCCACTCGAGGAGATGAAATATTTACTTAAATTTATATTTCCAATTCTTCGCTCTGATGTCGAGATTAAGCGCGGCGTTGAGTTCTGCCACTCAGCACGCAATGCCTCCAGAATTCGGCAAAAAGTGGGGAACAGAGTGTCTTAACACTAGGTTCCCTCTGCCCACCCTTCTGTATGCGGGATACAGCGTGAAGCTGATTTTATTTTGATTTGTAATTCTGTAATAAATGTAATATGCAGCATTTCATTTACAAGTTTAACTTTACATAAGGCAAGAAATGAACTCACGACCCATAATCTACTTTTTTAATTGTAATTACACGACTCGCCAAGACGTCGATTCAATATTCAAAGTTCTGATATAATTAATGATTAATTCCTCTCTGAAACAGACTCGCGTCCAAAATGAAGATAATTGAATTAAAAGTCGTATAAAAGCTCTAAGAACTTGTTGGACAATTTATACTCAATTTTAATACCCTATTAATTATCACACTATATACTTACTAGGGTGATCTCATAACTTTCTATGTAGCTAAATAATATGGAAAACGCAATTCAATATATTTTAATTATTTATTATTTTTAATTTAAAGTATAACTTAAAATCTTTTTTAGTGAATTGAGTTTTTAGTCATTGAGGCCAGTCGTTTCGCAGGAGCACAAAGTGTAACTGTAAAACCGACTGGTTGTGGGTTCGATCCCCACTCGAGGAGATGAAATATTTACTTAAATTTATATTTCCATTTTCTTCGAGGCCAAGTGCGGCGTTGAGTTCTGTCACTCAACACGCAATGCTTCCAGAATTTGGCAGAAAATGGGGAACGGAGTGTCTTAACACTAGGTTCTCTCTGCCTACCTTACAGTGCTGATTTATTTTATTTTATTTTTTTAGTTACCTAAAGAATATCACTTAAAATCCACACAAAATTGTAAGCAGACTTTTAGGTATATAATATAACCATATACATTAAGGACACTTAGCTGTAAAAATTGTAGAAAACTGTTATTTCTAGCTCCCGTGGGTACTTCCGACCAGTGCTCCGTTCATACCATATATATTTTCACACTTTATTTTATTATTTATACAACCGCATTTTCAGTAAAACAGCATTTTATAGAAAAGACAACGGTTGTGACTTCGATCTTCACGGGAAATATTTTAATTAAGCTTCGGGAAATATTTTAATTAAGCTGAATTGCATTCAACACGTGATGTCTCAATAACATGATGTTAAATTGATAGCGGAGTGTCTTAACACTAGAAGAACACACATAAAGGGATAAAAAAAATACATATTTGAAAAAAATATTTAAATGAGTGAATCTTCTCAACATTAAACAGTTTTATATGATTTTCATTTTCAGATTTCTTATGTATCTTTTAGATTAGTTCAGTTTTAATTAAAATCATAATCAATGCTCTGCACTGTGGCTTATGTTGCACTATAAATAATGTTAATATTTGTTTACTAACGTCTTTCCATATACCACATATAACGGGATAGGGAGATGGTACTTACAATTAAGACTCTCCATTTCCTCACTTCTAGCCCAATTTCCGAGACGTTGCGTATGTCAGAACCCAACGCCACACATTGTCTTCTTATAAGAGCGAGGAAAGAAATTATTCATTACCCCGGGTGAGAATTGCACCCATAACTACAGAGTTTAAAGTCAGATGCTATACCGCTGCGCTACTACAGCCAAAAACTAATTTTGTACTAAATATTCAGCCTTTTGGAAATACAATAGAATAAGGACTTATACCTATTTGGTCTAAAATCCTTTTAGTTCCGTTCCCAGCGGTTTACTTTAAATGCACTGTAAGCTCCACTTTTAATTGTAAAGCTAAATTCACGTTAATTGTATGACCTACGACTACTTTGACTTTCTCATTACTAATTTAAATATACGTTTTGAACTGAATAGATTAAAATATATTTAACGAGAGTTAAGGACTTTGTTTATTTTCTATTAAATATAAAATATTTTTTTTGATGTATATGATAAATATATTTCAGATAATTATAAAATTATTGAAAATGTTATATGTACATTTTTAACAAATGTTATATAAATAGTAGAAAAAGGAGTAGGTAAATCACTCACTTCTTTGTTAAACCCATAAATGAAAGAAATCAAGAAATCTGATGAAAAAGAAAGAAAAAACAAGTCATAAGCAAAAATAACGTATGAAAAGCGTTGTTCCCTTTGTTATACGACTTGATTGTTTTTGCTTTTGCAATAACTTTGACTGTAAAAGGAAATAGATTTCGCGCTTTGAACAACATGTGAATTTTACGTTTTGAAAAAATATATTTTTCATGTTTCGTCCTTCCTGAATGAAACGGTTCTGGGATCGAATTTCATTAAGGTTAAAATATTTTATAATAGTAATCTCAAGTTATATAAAATATAACCAAAATATAGTTGAAGAGGATTTAGATTTGTGTCAGTAAAATATCCTCCAAATAGTTGAATATTCTGCTTCATAAGCTACGTGTTTTAAATTGAGTGATGAAAGAATAGTTAAAAAAAATATGAAGCAAGTGGTAGTGAAGTTAGTGGTAAAAGGTAAACCGACGAGAAGATACACACGAAGAAAACACAACATAGAAGATAGGATGATCGCGTAAAAATCACGAGGTCCCTTTGGGGGGGCATGTATGGAGAGGTTGATAACGGTGGACGAGAGGATAAAGAGGTTGATGAAAGAGGTATGCGTAGCGTTAGGCGCTCGTTTCTCTATGGCTACTTCCCTAAATGTAAAGCGTGAAGATCATGTTTTCTCACAAAGTAGACATAGAGATATAAGGTCGCCTGTATGTATTTATAATATAAATACATATACATGAATATTTAAAACGTTACTAAGCAACATAACATCAAAGAACATCTTGACATACAAACAACCTGTTATTCTTAGTGCTCGTTAAAAGAAACCGCCCTATAATGAACCACTAGAATATTTACTTTAGTACTATTGTAAGACAATCATTTTTAGAGTTCTGTACCTTAAAAAAAAAACTGAACCATTTGGTAGGACAGGATCACTTCTGCTTTAGCTCATAACGTGTTTCCTGCATTTTGTATCGAGTTTAATAAAGTATACTTAATAACTATAGGATTTATCCTATAGCTACAACACATATAAAGAAAAAAATCCGAAAAAATAAAATGAATAGGTATGTCATTAAAAAAAAATTACTAACCTATATTTGTAGTACATTTCGTATCGAATAAGGGCATACGCCCTCAAATTTAAGTTTATCAACTTTTATAACTTTGTTGTACTTTACGTTGACCTACAATCATTAAATTGATAAAGAATCCTCGGTGGACGATACCGACTCGCAGTTGCCACAGGCTAAGAAAATGGTTGTATTTTCAATCCCCACTAGGGAATATTAATATGTTGTCTTATGGACAATATGCGTCGTTTAATTCCGCAACTCTATCTATGATGGCACATAAAGTAAATGTAGATCCAATCCTAATTGTAAAAATATTTTTTTCTTCTATTCTTGAATCTGGTTTAGTCCTGCTATATTTATAAATAATATAGCAGCATATTCAGATGATACCTAGTGTTAAAATAATTAGGGGACCCCATTTGATTTTTATAAACGGAGTGACTAAATTCTCCTTAGCTTACAGTCAGTGGATATGTAAGCATGTAATATAAAATTAAGAAATATATATTAGTAGCTTTTACCTAAGGTGTTGCCCACATGGTGGCATGGAAATAAGTGCCTTGACCACAGCTACAGGTGGCTATATCGGGGTGATTAACATGATGCAATATACTAGACTAACCAACACATAAATATTTGTTCAATTTAAACAATTAGTGCCCGAGATTAGCGGAATAAGCAACCTTCTCTCCTTTCTTTTCTCTCTTCTAAAAATATTTTTTTTATTTCAAACATGAGTTCCTGAGTTTAGCGCGTTAAAACAAACAAATTCTTCAGCTCTTTAATATTAGTATTGATATAAAACAGATAAGTAACAAAATTAGGTTTTATATCTATTAAATTACGCCAGCTCAGAATATAACTACCATCTTGAAAGAAGGCACTGTGTAATTGAATTTCATACGTTTAGAGAAAATGGTAAATTCATTTATTTTTGGTAAATATATAGTGCTTAAATTAGTTGTAAAAGTTTATGTTTATATAATATATACGACTAGTCATCGGCTGCAACTTTGTTTCCGCGGGTTTTAACACATAAAATCTTTTCTTCCGGGTTTCGCAAGTATTTAGAGAAATCCTCTCTTAGTGTTCCCCTACACTCCCTAACCTACCTACATGCCAAATTTCCTTGTGTTTGTCTATCAATCATATAAGAAGTATAGGATAATAAAGAAGCGAACTGTTTTTTTTTGTTTTTATCTATACAGGCAAAGTGAACTTAGTGCCAAGACAATGCGTCTCCCACTTTCAGCCTAAGCCATATTAAAATGAGTGGTGGAACTCAACACCACATATTGTCTTATCAGTGCTCACAATTATCACGCGAAGCACGGGAAGTTGCGGGATACAACTCGTTATAAAATAATATTATAACTTAGTATACATACATGTACCTAAATAAGAATTCTTAAAAAAACATCACTAAAAATAATCTTCACCTTCTATCATATTTGTGGCATTAAGACGACCATAATAATTTATTTATATACATTGATATTTCATTATAAATAACTCATTCACCTATTCATGCCTCCCTTATAATTTTACCATATAAGTACAGTAGTAGGATAGACAGAGGGAGCCTAATGTTAAGAAAGTAACCTATCCCACTTTCTGTCGAATTTTCGAGACGTTACGTGCTAAATGGCGGAACTCAACGCCGTGCTTTGTCTTCTTGCCAGAGCGACCTTCAAAAATGACGGTTGTGGATTCGTTCTCACTCGAGGGAATGAAATATTTAACATTTTTATTTCCTCACTCTGGTAACAAGACAAAGCGCGGCGTTGGGATCGGAGTGACTTAACACTAGGTTCCTATATTCCCTCTGCCCACCCTGCTATATGCGGGATATATTTGAAGTATATCAATCCCGCATATAGCAGGTTGGGCAGTGAAATGAGTTCTAAAAATAATAATATTGGGACAAGAATCAAACCTTAACCTACCTAAGACATCAAAAATCTAATGATTCTCCACTGCGCCACAGTAGCGTCCGATTGTTTCCTAGTAACAAATGTCATCGATTTTCTATTTTAAGCCCACTTCTTTGTGTGACGGTGGATTGCCATGACGCTCTGTTATCTACAATGTGATATACTTACGCATTATATCTGACACGATACTTTTATATATTATGTATGTCTGTTTGTATGTGAATAGTAGTGAAAGAACTAAACTATTTTTTATGACTATTTTTGCGTTATTTTTTCGATTTTGGTCAGAAAAGTAAAAAAACAGCTTTACTCTAGCCTTTATACTTAGTACGATCAATTTTGCCCTTTCATTTTTAATACCATAATAAGTTAACTATTTAAAATTATTAAAATTCAAAAATAAAAGCCAATGTGGATATAGAAAAAAAAAAGTTCTGAGAAGTACCTATTTTTGAAAGGACAGATTTCTTAAAGTTTTCTCTAATACAACGTGACATCGGTGAAGCGGCACGTTATCATTGCAATGAAGATTGGCCACGTGCTCCGAAGGTCCACATTCGGAAGCAAACCCTAGTCTAAAATGCCCAAGGAAGACAAACCTAGCGAAAGAGTATCATTGAGAAACAAAGGCGATAAAAAAACCTGAAAAAAAATTTTTTTTTGGTAAGCGAAGCAAGTTAAAGGCCGAATCTCCAGACCGACCGAACTACTTCATGAACGGACGGACACAAGACCTTAAATCAAGTAATTCCGGCACGTTCAAAACTCATACTAAATAAACCGAGCTGGAAACTATTACCATTTTGTCTTTGATAACCAAATTGAACACCAAATGTTGATTATTGACAAGATAAACCGATTCAATTTATACATGACCACCTCATGAAACTTTGAGTTCACTTTTCAGTAACTTGCGTATAAATAAATACATAATCAGACCCTAACTGGAGTTAGTTCGTTGGTATTTGGGGTTGGGCTAGTTTAATATGCACAAAGGTAACACCTGTTCGGACAAATAGAAGATAGAGCTATATTCTAAACTATCGTATTCAATTCATGAATAAACAGATCTATACTCTATAATAATGTGATACAATATTTACTTTCCTTTTGAAATTACTGCAATTTTTACACTACTCAGAATTTAAAACATATAGGAAGTATACAATACAAGTCTTTGATGCTTCTACTGGAGCTATCGCCAAAAGAATGATCGACAGCTAAACCTTAATAATTTTTTTATAATTTTAATAATAGTCAAATAAATTATTTCATTGAATGATTGCAAAGGAAATTATTTATAATTTAAGTAGTAATTTCTCCGCAACCACTGTAAAATAACGAATCACAACGTCGACAATAAGCGTCTGAGTGTAAGGTTGTGGGTTCGATTCCCACATAGCAGGGTAGGCAGATGAAACCTGAGAACCTCGTGTTAAGACATTCCTTTCCCATTAAGACACTTGCGTTCCTCTTTTTTGCATCTTATTCTGAATGCATTTCTCTTGTTGCGTGTTCACAACGTATTTCGGAACGCAAAGTCGCGATTTGCCTCGTTCTCAGAGTGAGGAAATGAAATTATTAAATATTTCATATCGTTAAGTGGGAATCGAACCCACAATCTGTCGAGTTTACAGTCGCACGCTTGTGCCTCTGTACTACGGCTGGCCTCAATACATAATATGAAAATATATAAAATTCATTACTATTACATGCTATAAAACATTTATAATAATTTACCATATGTATTATATTAGATTTTAGTTTATTTTTTAGATAAATAGTAACATAAATCACATAAGCTTTAATCGTGACACCTCATGAAAGGTGACGTATAATAAATCTACTGGTCTCAGCATACAGCGGGGCTATTAGCGTCACTTTAAAAAAAACATCAATCTTTTTAATGATAATTGTTCTATATGGAATGAATGTACAACGGAATGGGGAACAGAGCGTCTTAACACTAGGTTTCTTGAACTTTCTTAGGAATTAAATATCTAGATAATTATCTCTAGTTATAAACCTAGTTTAAGAAGCAGATAAATATAAAACTGTTGATTAGCTGATAGTAATGAAAAAGTAAAAAAAAGTACGGACCATGTGTCTGTAGTGTTTAGTTAAAATTTAAAAAAAAACACTAGGTTTCCTCTGTCAATCTTGCTATGCGGGGAAAAGAAAAAGGTGTGAAGTTGATTTTTTTTTATAAAAATATAAGTATTTAACTTGAGGCCAGTCGTGGCGCAGGCGCACAAGCATCAGGTAACAAGGCAAAGCGCGACGTTGAGTTATGCTACATAACACGCAATACTTTCATAATTGGGCGGAAAATGGTGAACAGATGTGTCATAATAAGAACGGAGTGTCTTAACATTACGTTCCCTCTGCCTACCCTGCTGGGTGCGGGATATAGCGTGAAGCCAAATGAAAAATCTGCTGGGCTGCCAAATTTTTATAATATCTCAAAATACAGAAAATATAGCCAATAAGCATAGCCCTAGGCAGTGACATACATAAAGACTTCTTCTTATTACTTATTTAGAAAACGTATAAAAATTTGAACGTAGCGGGACTAGAACCCGCGCCTCCGGGAAACCGACTCGGTTTTTTCTTTCCTAAGTGTGGAATAACACTTAAAAAATGTTCAAAATATTCTTCTTTTTATATTTAATAAAATACCTGTACAGTAGAACAATATTCCAACAATCAATTCACATTAAAAAGTCATAATTACGTACAAAATCGAATACGTGACTGAAAATGGCTCCCAAGGCTAAACTTGTCACTTGTCATAATTAAAAGACTATTAACGTTTCTCAAAACTGTTAAGATTTTTCATTATTTCATACTATTAAATGTGAATATAGGTAATTGAATGAATAAATTCAGAAATAAGCGGCAATTGTGGCGCAAGTAAAGAAATGTGCGAGAGTAGCGATAGGTTATGGGTTCGATTTCTACTGGAGGAAATGAAACATTTAATAGTTTACATTGCCCCGCTCTGGTAACGAGATTAAATGCCTCCAAAGTTTGAAGGAAAGTGGGGAATGATTTTAATGAGAACGAAGTGTCTTAATACTAGGTTCCCGAGTTCTCTCTGCCTACCCTGCTATGTTTGGGATACCGCTAATAGCAGCATAAAGTGAGAAGATAAAAAAAGAAATCATTTTTAACTCTAAAGTATTTAAAATTAAACGCATCCTCGCTTGCACGAACCTATAAACATTCGTCCATTGGTTTGTTCATGACTTGTTGAACAAAAAAAAACTTAAACGTAATATTATTTTTTAATAAAAAAGGGGATTCTTCTTCAGACATTTGGTCCTTTTTTTTCATGTCATTGTTATTATTATGGTGTTTTTTAATATTTTTAAATTTTAAATATTTACTCCAAACTTAATGTTAAATGACGCCTGCCTGCACGAGTTTTCCTTTACAAGTCTTAATCATATATAGTGGAAGTGTCAGCACCACTTTAAATGAAACCACAGTTTTAACTACTCTATAAAAGCCTAATACAATTATAATTTTTTTCCTCATAAATGAAAAAGTAATTATTTCACACACATTTTTCTTAAAATCAGTAAAAAATTTGCATCCAAAACTCGTAGTTGTTCTTTTTTGTACCTCCAAAGCCGTGTGTTAAGGCATTGCACTCCCCATGCACCATTTAAATTTCGAAACATTGAGTATTAAGTAGCGGATCTCAACGACGTGCTATGCCTTCTTACGAAATGGAATAATCAATCCACCCGAATGAGAATCGAACCCACAACGGTCGTGTTTACAATCAAAACGCTGAGCCACTGCGCCCCAGGATACCTTAAAATAATTAATGAAAGAAATATCGCTGATTCACAATTTTTAATATATGGAAATTAAAGTGGAGTAGCTGAGATATACCTTTATCTCAGCAACTCTATTTTAGTCCAGTTCTTTTGTAACACAACCCTTTATACACGATAATTTTAGAGCTTTTCGTACAATATATAATAGATTTTTTCTTTATCACATCCGTTGTTCGATCTCATTCTAAGCTTTTGTTCGATAATATGTGTGAAGAATTTTTGGTGTAATCTTCTTCTTTCTATAGTTTCGCAATCCAAAGTTGTACGTTCTTAGATACCGATAGCTTACGTTATCCTAAAAATGTTCTAAGTAAATATTTTAAGTAAAAGATTTTTCTTTCTTCCAAATATTCTTCCTTTTGCCGACCCCTTTGTACAAAATGTATAATGCTTTACGCTACCCACACTTGCTAATATTAGAATTTGCTTAAAAGTATATTTTGCTTGAAAATATCTATTATTACCTATAATTCAGATATATTAGACATCGGGTGACTGAACTAAGCATTTCGCTTTCGCTTTCGCTTTTCTAAACGAAGTAGGAAAATACAGATATTTATCATAAAATCTCCATATTTATGTATATTGTAGCTTATTGCATTGGCATCAAGACGATAAATAATTATCTTTTATTTCTAGTTTTTGACGTAATAACGTCTTTTAAATCTATGAATGCAGGTTTCACGCACAAAAACGCATGCCATTGTCACGTTCCGCCTGAGCCAAAGTTGAAGCGAGTGGACGGAACAAACGATAGAGAGGCACGATCAGCCTAAGCGTTCGACTTGTGGCGCATTTATGTCCATTCAATGTTACTTGTAATTAAATAGTCCATTGTTAGCTGTAATTAATCTGTATAGTTTAAATAAAAAAAATTAATTAACGATTGCAAATAAATATTATTTTTACAAAAAATCTAATAAAATTTATTTCTTCTTTGTTTACAAAATAATAATAATACAATATTTTTTTTCAGCTTCACGCTGTATCCCGGACACAGCAGGGTAGGCAGAGGTAATCTAGTGTCAAGACACTTCGTTCCCCACTTTCTGCCGTATTTTGGAGGCATTGCGTGTTGAGTGGCGGAACTCAACATCACCACGCGACACCAGAGCAAAGAAATGGAAATTTTGATTCGTGAGTAAACCGACTTTACAGATAGCCAGTTTTTTAGCTTCACCGTGGTGTATCGTATCCCGCAAATAGTCTGGTTGGCATAAGGAACCTTAAATCGTTAATCGCTATCGGTTCTCCAAGCACGGCCAATTTTCAAGACATTGCTTGTTGAGTTATGGAACTTAACGCCGATAATTCGTTTTTAAATATATACTTAAAACATGTAAAATACTACGCAACTCACTGAACTAGAATTTGGTTCTTGACAGCTTAATGATAGGCACATATTGATGAGCTTGTAGCCTTAGGCTGCTAATGGTTTGAGTGATTTTTTAAATTTAAGCTTAGTATTAGGGAGTTCTTTTTTCTCTTTGCCTTTTATTGATTGTGAATAAAAAATATATGAATATACATATGGATCTATGTATCCATACCTATATTATAAATTCGAAAGTAACTCTGTCTGTCTGTCTGTCTGTCTGTCTGTTACGCAATCAGGGTCAAACCGCTAATTCAATTATGATAAAATACTCATATAGAGATACTTGAGGGTCTTCGGATGAACATAGGCTACTTTTTTTTCTCATATTTGTAATATTGTCGGTATATACTAAAATATTGAAATACTTTTTAGTTTGACAGGCAATTTATTCTGCCATCTTAATAACAACCGACCGTTGCTAAGCAACGGTTTGCAAAGTTTGTGGTTATAAGAAAACGTCACCCAAAACTAGCTTGCTTAACGTATACATGGCGTGCGCTGACTCAACCTTATGAGACACATAAAAATAATGTTTAACAAAAATATTGTTCTTTAAATAATGTTTAAAAAAGTCCGCGATGGTATATGTTTATCTCTGAAGATTGAGCAAAAGTTACCATTTTAATTAATTTACTTTCTATAATATTTATCGGGTTTTTGTTGTATGTATTTTCTATAATTTGATATTGATCGTTATATATGAAAATGAATATAATAGTCACTTTTAGCATTTTATCTAGATTTATGTAATTATTTGCTGTTTATAATTAATTTATACTTTTCTTTGGTTCTTCGCTTATTCGAGTAGTAGATTAGTTAGATTTTCATAAATTTCTTGGTGTAGTGTAAGTTGCGGCCCTGCGCGGCATCGGCATAATATTACATAAGTATTTATTATTTAAGGAAAGAATTCATCAGGTTATTTTATCTCGGTTGGATGTTTATCTATACCGTTGTTATACACCTTATAAATTATAGTTTTAGTTTTTTGGGATTTTATTTGATATTGCTCGCAAAACTTATCATATTTAATGTAGAAGGGACTTTAGTTATTTCATATAGTATAAGGAATACGTGTAAAGTATTTTTCCCGGGTCAGCAAAATCGTTCACTGAAAGTCCACTAAAATCAGTTCAGTTATTCTGGACATTAACTCGAGCAAATAGAAAGACAGGTAAAGACAAAAAATATAATATTTTTTTATTGTATTTGAGTATTATGTAAATAACCACATGCACTTGCAAAAACATATCACAACACATTTAATTTTAATTCTTTTAAATATTTATTTTACTCTGATGATATTAATAATGTAGCTGGTTTTGTTTAATTTTTTTAAATTATTATTTTAATATGATTACGTTTACTTATATTTTTTTTCATTTAAATTAGTTAGATATTTTCAAAAACAATTTTATAAAAATATCTAATAAGCATTCGTATAGTTCAAGCGGGCGAAGCCGCGTCCGGGTCCGCTAGTATGTTATATATTGCAAAACATTTTTTATACATCAACTAATAAAACAAGAAACATAACAATCTTAAAAGAATTACATAATTAATTCAAATCTTAAATTTTAAACGAATTAATTTCAATTTATGTTACGTTAAAAATGTGTGTATACTTTACAATATTTCCCTTACTAAATAAAATATTCCTATAAGAGTATGCAACAAATTATAAATCACAAAGTTTTTTTTGCTACACTCTGCATCCTGTATATAGCAGGATAGGCAGAGGGAACCTAATTTTAAACCTAATTTTAGAAAAATTGCGAGTTTAGTGGCGGAACTCAACCCCGCGCCTTGCCGTGTTATCAGAGCGAGAAAATAAAATTAATACATTCCGTCGATTACAAATCGGACCCACAATGGTCACGTTTACCATCAGAATTTGACTGATTTAACTTAATAAGGTTACAGTAAGATCTACATTTTTAATAAGGGGTTTATTTGTCAGCTCGACTGCCTTTTTAAATTTAGTGATGTTACAATGAAAGGCACGCACGTAGTATTTAGTAGGGGGCGTGAGTTGATTTATTAAGTAAAATAAATAATAAATGATTTTAGGAATACAAAAAAAACGAGGGAAACTAAGTTCTTATATTTTTTATTTCTCGTTATAGAAATAAGGACCTAAGCGACATATGGCAGTTTTTCATCTTGACGGTTGTGGGTTTGATTTCTAGTCGGGAGGTAAGTTTCTCCTCTAAAACCAACACTGTGTTGAAAAATCCAGTGGAAAGTGAACAGAGTGGAACAGAGTGTCTTAACGATAGCATTCCTCTGCCTACCTACTACTACTATATGAGGGTATCAGCATTCGTTGAAGGTCTAATTTAAAAAAAAACAATGACGTCATAACTGCATTGAAAAGTGGGTATCGGAGTGTTTTAAAACTAGCTACCCTAATATGCCGGAAAAAAATTGAGTATGTTATATTTACCCGACTGCAGTGAAGCCCGAAAAGGGGTTTAGGTTCTTAGAGCGAATGTATGTATGTAAATTCCTGTTAAGCCAGTAAATCGATTTTGATAAATTATGAGTCGTTGGATCTATCTTGATGGCCCGAGTGCTAATGGATATATTAATTAAGTTTGGTTTATTATTTTGCCTATAATATATATTAGAAATAAGCGAAATCTTGAAAGGAAATGAATCCACAATCATGGCGTTCACAGTCAGCCAAATCTATCACGCCACTATAGCCTTCTGTAAGGGATATACGAAAATTGGTTTAGTACAATTGAAACGGAATTGATCCGCCCTTTATAGTTAAGTCACGTTATATCTCACGTTAGCTTACAACAGCTAGCTCTATATCGCCTGAAAACTAGCTTTTATGTGCTTTAGTACTATTGGGATTTTACCTGCGAGTTTTGCGCAAAAATTGTAGGATTTTCTTCGTTTTCTGTTAGTTTTACCAAACTTATTGATGTTCATTTGCGATTTTTTGACTAATTTTTGAGACCTTCGTGGCCCAGGAGCACATGGTGGGACTGTAACGCGACAGTTGTGTAGTGGATTCGATCCCCACTCTAGGAAATGAATTATTATTTATTAATATTTTCATTTAGCAACAAGGCCTACCTACTACTTTGAAGACGCCGCGCTTTGCCTCGTTACCAGAGCAAAGAAAGGAAAATATTAAATATTTAATTTCCTCCAGTCGGAATCGAACTCACAACCTAGTGTTCACAGTTGCACGCTTGTGCCCCTGCGCCACGATTGACCTAATGCAAGTTATAGTTTTTATCACGGACAAAAAGTATGAGAATATGTAAATATTTGTAGTTGAACTGCAATACTACAGATATGTGAAATATCATTATTTCAGTTAACAATTTAAACCTTTGAGCCATGAAGCTATCAATAAGCTGTCAACAACCACATGCAGATATTATATGCTGGTAGTATTGTTTTTAGTCGTGTCTATGAGGAGAAGATGCCTGAGTATAAAATTCTGAATATCATTGAATTGTTGTGAAATGAGGATCGAACCTACAACTATCGTATTTACTATCAGACGGTATCCCATTGCACCAAGACGGCTTCAAATTTTTATGTTCGAAAGAAGAAGGGTCTTCCGATTTTAGCTAACCTGCATAATCTAAAAATGAGCTGTAGAATAGGAGAAAAATTAACAATATAACAATATTTTCTATAAACTTCTTTTCATTCATTCATTCATTTTAGTTCCCACGTTTAGGTGCTAACTGTAACAAAAGATCTGATAAACACAATCTATATTTAGTACAACCCATTTATTACCATCGATAAAACGTGATATAAGAACACTGAGCTTGAAGTCCAACAAGCTGTCTACTCATATACTTAAGATTAAAGGATTTATTCTTGGGATATGACGCATATACATTGATGTAAGAACATATGAAAGTTTCAATTATTTTTATAAATAATAGAATAATCAAGAAGCTTTTATATATTTATTCTTTTCTTATAGATTGTTCTAACATAAAATATTATTATTTATGGTTTCTTCTCTTTTCGTGTCAATGATTGGAATGTTGAGATGGAGTTCCGCCAATGTTAACTGCACTATCCGTTGACTAAGTTAAATAGCTATATTGAATGGCGGAACTCAACGCTGCTCTTTGTCTTCTTGCCAGGGTGAGGAAATACCGACGTACGTTAACCATCGTATTTAGGTCATCGTAATATACGGATATAATAGGTATAATCACAATCTGTTTAGATTTTTACACAAATATTTTGCCCTTTCTTTTTTTTATAAATCTACATATAACGTTTGATTTATGTTCATTCGCTGATGCTGTGTTTCCTAAAATTAAAGATTCGGGAAGAAGCTCATAAAACTGGACCTCCGGACAAGTTTTCGTTTATAATGTTATTTATCTTTTACATTTGCTGGCTAAAGAAAATCAAGACATTAACAGTTACAATAACAGGACCATATGAAAAAATTTTTTGAATAATATTAAATTAATCTAGAAAGATATTTTTTTATTGGTCTGCCACCCATTTTCTTAATTTTTTACTTCTCATTTGTGTATGGCAAAGTTAGAATTCTAATGATGAACAGTTACAATTAGGAAATTAAGCACTTTCAGGTAAGAGAGTACTAAGCCTTAAAACATTCACTTTCGGCTTTAAATCAACCACCACCAAGTTAAGTTACTACCACACGCTTCTTTCTGCAAATCTGGGTAGGCAGAGAGACTCATTTCCATTTGTTGTTCGAAAAACTCCTGCACACCCCCTATGCGTAACTCAACACGGTACTTTGTATACCATTGTAGGAAAATGAAATGATTCTTTACCTCGCATGGGGATCGAACCCATAAATACCATTTAAATATAATAAATCAGATACTATTCCACTGTGCCACAACAATATCATCTCAAGAAAATTAGACCACCTTATAACTCGAGTATCATAAATCTTACAAGATACCCGATCTTCATCTGGCACCTGCAAGGGAAATTGTAAAAAACGATAAAATTTACGTGCTACAAATATATTAGACGGAGAAGATTTAGGAGCTCACTGTGGGATAAATCATTGGGAGATTTATAGGTGTGGTAGGAGTTCTTTAGTTTTTTTTCTATTGTATAATAGTACTAGTAAATGGTGTTTTTATTATGTATTTTATACATTTTCGGCGATTGTCGTATTTAAAAAATAAAATTCCAATATATGAAGGATTATTTGATTGCCCATTCAAATAGACCTCGCCTCTTTCTTCACTTTTGTATCTTGTAATGAAGATTTCGCTACTACCGGCTCGAAAACCAGTTCTGCTATATAACGCGCGAAATGACTCACAAATCTTGCGTACATATAAATATATCATATACTTACGTAGAAATGTACATTATACATATTTACATTTTTTTATTTATATTACCTGAACTACCAAAAGCAAACTGAACAAATTATTTCTAAATCTAATAAATGATAAATGATGGTAAAAATATGATATGCTGTTCCCTTAAAGGGAACGCTGATGTATACATGTGTAAAATGCAGGCAAACATTTTTAATTTCTTTATTTATGTTTTGGTATAGTGTAAATAAGTATAAACTCTTATTTTTAAATCACATATCCTTTAATTTTATTTATATGTAGATAATTATTATTAATAGATAATTACAAACAAAATATTACAAAAAAAAAGGATAACTAACACCTTTTCAAAATTTTCTACGATGTGAAAGTAAACACTGCTTTATGAAATGATTACTCGATGGTAATGGCAGGGAGCTGTTTTTTTTTTTTCAAATACGAAATTAATGCTGATAGCCCAATAGGGCTAAATACAGCGACACTGGGTGAGGGTGAGTAGGTAAGAGGGTATTCTGTCCCTGAGAAATTGCAAGCACTACGTGGCTGCTTAAGAGGATGTCGTCAGCGGCAAGGGAGTCCTCTGCGGGAGTCAAACCTCGGCTTGCGGCTGTCAGCAGTGGGCCGGCTCGGGGCTCCTCTCGCTTTATATACCTAGGTGATCACGACTCGTGTCTCACGCGTGTTTATTCTAAGCTGAACCGTATTTTATATGAATGTTTCTATAGCCCTCAGATCAACTTATATTGAAGAATCCCTATCTCAGAACCTTGAAATATCGATGTTTTTAACATTATACAATTTCGATATTTTTTTTATCATCAAACTAATAATAAATTTCTAAACAATATCAAACAACGAAACGTTGAAAACAAAAGACAATAACTTTGGCCAATTTAATAAAACAATTTTATTAAATAACTCTTTGATCAATTAGCAATTTTGTCGAAAAAATACTTTAAATAATTTAAAAGGGAAAAAAACTCACGCATAAACAGTATTTTGTCTAGAAATAGTATAAAAAAATTAATATCACGTTAAAAAAGCTATCATACGTACAATTTAATCAATATCTTACAAAAGGACCAATACATTTAAAAAGCAATCTTTTTAATATTAGATCGTAAGTCCCGAAGGAAATTATAGCCTAATACAGTAGACCCGTCACGATATATGGATAATAAGTGGAATTAATATAGGGTAACTATGTATATATGATTTATGAATCTGTATTTATGTTTAAACATTAGTTTTAGTGTTCAAACCTCAAAAGAAAAAAACTGAATCCCACTTACTGACATGTCCGTCTGTCTGTACGTCTATCAAAATCATTTATATTAAGCTGAAATTCAAAATCAATGGTCCCCAGAAGCACATACGAAATTAGGCATATAAGTTAACGCAATAAAAAAATCGCCTTTGCTGCAATGCCTACGAAATTTGCCGCGTAATCAAAATATATACATATATTTTACTATTATAAAATTTGGCAATAACTTAAAACTTGCAATACAAAGAAAAGGGAAATGGAAATTTATAGGCATATCATAGAAAACAATAATTACTAGCTTATACAGGATGGCAGTGTCAGCACCACTTTAAATGAAACCACAGTTGTTAACTACTCTATAAAAGCCTAATACAATTTTTTTCCCAAAAATGAAAAAGTGATTTTTACAAACAAAATAAATAATAAAATTATTGTTGTAATATAAAACGCCATTTGTCAAGAACGACTCACGCACACATAAACGAGTCGTTGGTATTGGCGGCAAAGTGCAAAGTTGATTAACCTTTAGTAGTATTTTTGTAGTAGTGTGTGTTTACGTTATTGATATCTATGCGTAACTGCGTCACACGAAATACAGGTATGTAAACATCGTGAAATGAAAAAAGATGCTACGTCTAAACTGTTGAGGTATCTTGATATTTTTTTTATGTATGGGTTTAAAATATTTTACCCCATATGCTGTTCCCGTAAAAGGAGCGCTGACACTTCCACCCTGTATATGTGATTCATTTTCCATAAGACGCGTGCATATGACCAGAAACTCAAGACTGTCAACTTTTATAAATCACGTCATAAAGTCATTCATGAAATCAGAGGAAATACCGACTCAATCTTAACTGGTATTTCTTATAATGTAAGGTACCTAACCTTATATATAGTTTTTGCTACGTGCAGATTTTTTAGCTTTACGCTGTAGCGTAAAGCTAAAAAAACCATTAGAGTTCAAAATGTATTCTAAGTTGTATATCCTTCTGTTATATAGAAACAGCATGTTAGATAGTAGAACTTGAAGCTTTGTCTTATCTAGACCGAGTTAACATTTGTTCTAGATAAACCCCCCTGTGTGAGATTTGAAACCACAATCACCGTGGGCATTTCCCAGTGTTAGTTTACTATTTACGCTCCAATTCACCCAAAACTTAGTTACGCCTATTGGTTATTTTATTATTTAAGCGTCCATTTTCTTTTAAGTATTTTTTTCTTATACGTTTATTTTAAGTTTTTAGTTCCCGCAGTATATAGCATGGTAGGCAGAGGGAACCTAATAATGATAGGTAACACCGTTTCCCACGTTCTTTTTTTACTTCACTCTGTATCCCATATACTCCTGTATCACATAGCTGGGTAGGCAGAAGGAACCTTAGAACCTAGTGTTAAGACACTTCGTTCTGATCCAAACATTTCCATTCCCCCCTTTCCGCCGAATTCTGAAGGCATTCCTTGTTGAGTAGCGAAACTCAACGCCGCACCTTGCCTCATTACCAAGACGAGGAAATGAAAATATATAATATTTTCTTTCCGCGAGTGTGATTCGAAACCACAACCTATCGTGTTTAAAGTGTCACGCTTGTGCGTCTGCGCCACGACTACTGCCACATGTTCTTTTGTATATAAAAATAAAAATACTTGTATAAAATTTAGCCGCTATATAAATAAGAGAATATACAATATCAACAATGGTCTTAAAAATTGGCTTGTATTTGAATAAACATTTTGGCGCTCTAAACGAAGCTCTAGTAAGAAGTAGTGTATTTTTTAGAGATATGTATATATATTTTTAATTTATATACATATTTTATATTATAAAAAGGAGAGTAGGGTGGCAAGGGCCAGGGGTACTTCATTCAGTTTTCTATATATCGCCAGTGAAAAGATATTGCTTATAAGATTGCAAGTATTGACGCTTAATTGTTACTAATCAGTTAAGTGTTTATATTACTAGCATGGGCATATCCAGAGATATTTTCTATTCTGGACTTTAGCTTTGCACAAATATACATATAAACTGTAAATACTATTTTTTTAGTTATTCGGTGTAATTTTTTTATAAACAAAATATCTGGATTATATACCAGACTATCCTGGGGTGGGCACGAAAACCCGGCTCGCCCTCTTCCAATGCCCACGATTACTAGCGATAGCTCACCAATTATTAATAATTGAATTAGACTAGACACATAAAAAGATTTTTTCAATTTGAACCAGTACTCCTGAGATTAGCGTGGTTAAATAAACCAACTCTTCCTCTTCACAATATTAGTTTAGATGAGCTAAGCTCTACTAACACAAACTACCGCTAACGTTCTTGAAATGAATAAAACGAAACTACTTGGAAGAACAATGTATTTTTTGTATGAAGTTTAACATTTAAGACACAGCTTACTCATACACGATATTTTTCATTTTACACTGACACTTTACTAAGTAAAAAATACACGCATAAACTTTTTTATAAAAAAATATTATATAATTTTACAAGTCGTAGCCCGCAATTTTGTTTGCGTGTCTTTTCGGTAAAACCTTTTGCTTTACCTTTAGTGCTCCCCTACGCTCTCCAAGGATGTGCCACATGGCAAATTTCAGCATTCTCGCCTCGTAGTTACAGCTGTCAATTACTTTTTAAATAATCTCTGAAGTAATTTTAACTTTTCTACCACCACCACCTATGCTATGATTTTTTTTTCAGCTTTACGCTGGGGAACTAGGCAGAGGGAACTTAATGCTAAAACACTCCGCTCTCCACTTTCTCTTGAACAATAACATTAAGTATTCATCACTATCATAAACCGTTGATCATCATGTCTAAATAGCCAATGTACGTGGCCGTTTCTGAAATATAGATAAATCATTAAATTACACTTCAATTAATGCTTTATTCTCAAATAAAATACGTAGTATTGAGTTTAAAAAAATAGAAATGGAGCGTTTCAATCTTGAAGAAACATTACAATTGTGGGTTCGAATCCTAGTGAATATTTTTTTTATTTCTTATATACTAGCAGCCTCCGTGTAGTTTTACCCGCTTGAACTATAAAAATATATGTGTTTATACATTATTTAGCTTCACGCTGTAACCCGCATATAAAAGGGCAGGCAGGGTTAACGAGAAAAACTACTCATTAAAAATTGTCGTATTTAAAAGAAAAATTATTAGTTATTTCACATCACTCTAGGTAGGCGGTGGATACGCACGTATGTATAACGGACACCAATCTAGCGAGAATTCCGGAATCGAAAGTCTTTATGCTGCTCCAGTGGCGTAGCTAGAGTATTTGCTGCCTGGTGCGGCTTAGGACTTGATGCCCTTTAAAATGGTCAAAATAATTTCAGATTTCAAACCACAGTAGAGTAGATATATAATTTTTTATTGCTTCATAACTATAATAACTATATATAAGTTATAATGGGGGTACAATGGTGTGTCAAGTGGCGACGAATGCGGCGTTGGAGACCGCCACCCAACACGCCACGAGGTGGAGGACGGAGCTACAAATAGCTACGTGGAATGTAAGAGGAGGGATGGAAGAAAAGATGAATGAATTATTAGATGCGATGGATGATAGAGATTTGGATGTCGTTTGTGTGACAGAGACCAAGCGAAAGGGCAATGACACGACCGATTTGCCGGGCAGTCGGGTCGCTTTCTGGGCCAGGTTCCAGAGAGCGAGCGGGGCTGTCAAGGTGTAGGTGTTATTGTCCTCTCGATTGGTTAGTGCAGCAGTTGAATACAAGGCGATCAACCCGAAACTGCTTTGGGTTCGCTTCAAGCTGGGGTTAACAAGAGTATTCTTGTTAGTGGCGTATGCGCCAGTATCCACAGCTCTATTAAGCGAACTCCAGGAGTTTTGGGAGAGTCTCAGGGATGTTCTAGGTAGCGTTAGAAGGAATGAAAAATTAATAATATGTGGCGATTTGAATCGGAACTGCGCGAAGCGGTTACGAGGAAGGGGGTGGGAGTGGTCAGTATGATGACAAGAAAATAAATGAGACTGGAAAGCTTATATTGGAAATTTGCAAGAAAAGGAATTTGTTTGTGGCAAACACGACGTTTGAACATAAATAAATTCACATGTATACATGGGAGCGAGCGGAAGGGAAAAGTATGATTGATTTATTCCTAGTGGATCAGCGTATTCGAAGCCAAGTTATAGACACGCGAGTGTTTAGTGGTTCTGAGCTGGGAACAGACCATTATCTAGTCGTTGCTAGAATAAGGGGTCTGTTTGCAGGTTGGCGCAACTACACAAGGTGTCCAATCTTGGAGTCGAATTATCGCATAAGAAACTAGAAGCTTCAAGATCCACCGATTAGAGAGGAATATCAAGAAAGAGTTTCCAAGAAGCTAGACAGCAGCAAATCTGGAAATGAAAGTATTGGAGTATGCTGGTAGAACCTTAGCGATTGCATAAAAGAAGCAGCAATAGAGGTATGTGGTAAAGGGAAAGAAGGAAGGCTTCACCGAAAACCGCGACGAATGGTGGGATGATGAAGTGGAAACTGCTATAAAAAGAAAAAAGAAAGCATGGCAGGATTATAAAGCCTCAGGTAAGGATAAAAGTATGAGAGAAATTAAAAAGAAACAGTATAAGCTACAAAATCACCAAACGAAAGTACTCATGAAGATGAAGCGTGAAAAGGCAGAGAATAAAAGAGACGAAAGGTTAACGAACAACTTCAGAGAAAACACGTAGCTTTTCTGACGAGAAGTTAGTGTTTCTCGAGGTTGCTTGCGAGGTTGCTTTCGAAGGACGATGAAATTTTCACGAAAGAACCACACATTTTGCAGCGATGGGCGGAATTTTACAAGGAGATGTATGAATGTGATGGAGTCCTCAGTCTCAAGTAACAGCGAAATGTTAAATGTTGATGTAGCTGATGGCGAAATCAGTATAAAAGAAGTTGAGAATGTAATACGAAGTCTGAAATGTAGTAAGGCAGCGAGAGCAGATGGAGTTATTGCCGAGATGATCGAATATGGTGGGCCACGCATCTTGGACTTGTTCTGGTTTTTGTGCAATTTATGCTGTAAATCAGGGGAGATCCCAGATGATTGGCGAGGTGCGTTCATCGTGCCTTTGTATAAATGCACGATGAAAGACTGCGCAAACCATAGGGCTATCGGTTTGATTAGCTTGGGTAGTAAAGTTTAAAAAAAAATTAAATTAAATTAGCTTCACGCTGTATCCCGCACACAGCAGGGTAGGCAGAGGGAACCTAGTGTTAAGACACTCCGTTCCCCAATTTCTGCCGAATTCTGGAGGCATTGCGTGTTGAGTGGCAGAACTCAACGCCGCGCTTCAACTCGACACCAGAGCGAAGAAATGGAAATATAAATTTAAGTAAATATTTCATCTCCTCGAGTGGGGATCGAACCCACAACCAGTCGGTTTTACAGTCACACCTCGTGCCGCTGCGCCACGATCGGCCTTTAGTAGTAAAGTTTATGCTAAAATATTAGCGAGAAGAATACAAGAGAGATCTGAAAGGCCGTTGTAGGAGGCCCAAGGAGGCTTTAGACCTGGAAGAGGGTGTATCGATCAGATCTTTTCCCTCCGCATGATCACGGAAAAATTTATAGCCGTTAACCAAAAAGTTTTCTGTGCTTTTGTAGACTTGGAAAAGGCGTTTGACAGAGTTGTAAGAGCGAAATTATGGAAGATACTACCTCGGTACAATGTGAGCGGGACCCTTGCTGCAGGCCGTAAAGTCTCTTTACAGAGATCACTCAGCCTGCGTGCGAGTAGGAGCTGGCGTGTCGCCCTGGTTTGACATCCGATCGGGTGTTAAACAAGGTTGTGTCATGTCAGCTTGGTTCCGGAGGGCAGCACACGATCGCCACCTTCCGCCCTAATGAGCCAGAGGGCGGTCAGCTTGGGGAAGCTGGCCGCCTACTAACCTGGCCCCAGTAGTCGCGCGCAGGTTCCTCCCGCGCGCTACTCCGAGCAGGCCGTCGAGGGTGACCACACACCCTTGACTCCGCGACATGCCTTGCAGGCTCCCGCCGCCGCGCTTCGAAGAAGACTATTGTCCCCGCGTCTCGCGGCCAGTGGCTGTCGGGGAGGAGCACCGTGAGATTTTAGTGGGTATTCGGACGGCCTACATCTGCCAGTCCGCAAGTCCCACATAACCCGCTCGAGTCCCCACTCGGGCCGGTATCCGTAACAGGATTTCCTCACGAAAAAAAAAATGTCAGCTTGGTTGTTCAATTTGTATTTGGATAGCCTGAGGTTAAGTTTAACCAAACAGCTGTTAGGCGAGCTCTGTCCTCTTTGGACATCCACAAGTCGAGCGGGCCAGATGGCATCTCTCCCTTAGTGCTCCGTTCCTGTGCTCCTGAGCTGACACCGGTGCTAACGAGTTTGTTTCGGCACTCTTACTCAGTCGGCGTTGTCCCAGACTCATGGAAGAGCGCTCTTATCCACCCGATCTCAAAGAAAGGCGATGGTTCCGATCCATCTAACTACAGGCCTATTGCTATCACCTCCCTGCTCTCAAAAGTCATGGAGAGCATTATCAATAGCCAGCTTTTGGTTTATCTAGAGGATCACCGATTGATTAGTGTCCGACAATATGGCTTTCGCCATGGTCGCTCAACCGGTGATCTTCTAGTTTACCTTACCCATCGCTGGGCTGCGGCTATTGAAAGCAAGGGAGAGGGCCTGGCAGTTAGTTTGGACATGGCGAAGGCCTTTGATCGAGTGTGACATGAGGCGCTCCTGGCTAAACTTCCATCCTATGGGCTTCCCGAGAATTTATGCAAGTGGATCGCCAGCTTTCTCACTGGGCGCAGCATCAAGGTCGCTGTCGACGGTTTTTGCTCTAATCATATGCCCGTGAACGCTGGCGTTCCCCAAGGCTGCGTGCTGTCTCCTACGCTGTTTCTTCTGCATATCAATGACATGTTAGAGGATTCTAGCATTCATTGCTATGCAGATGATAGCACGGTGAACGCTGTTTACTCCGGCCGAGCAAGTCTTTCTCGGGAAAACGCCGAACAGTGCCGAAATAAACTTGTGTCTTCCGTTGAGGCATCCCTCAACAATGTCTCCTCATAGGGTGAAAGGAACCTAGTTCAGTTTAACCCCCTGAAGACACAAGTTTGCGCGTTAACCACAAAAAAAAATCCCATTTATCGTCTCACCAGTCTTTCAGAACATTCCCCTTACAGCCGCGCCCAGTATCAGTATATTGGGCCTCAATTTTTCGAGTGACTGCCAGTATCGTGATCATTTGGAAAGCAAGGCCAAGTTGGCCTCGAAGAGACTGGGGGTCCTCAACAGAGCGAGACGGTACTTCACGCAAAAACACCGTTTGGCCGGCAGGCAGGCAGGTTCGGCCTCATATGGAGTACTGTTCTCATCTCTGGGCTGGTTCCCGTCAGTATCAGCTTGAACCATTCGATCGCATACAACGTAGAGCCATTCGAATCATTGGGGACCCAATAATCTGTGAAAGGCTTGATACTTTGGCTTTGCGTAGAGACGTTTCCTCGCTGTGCGTTCTCTATCGCATTTATCATGGGGAGTGTTCTAAGAACTGTTCGACCAATAAGTCGGTTAGAAAATTCGGCGGCAGGTAATAACCTGCCGCCGAATTTTCTAACCGCACAGTACGATATAAGCTGAAATATCATCCACACCACCTGGATACGTGGCAATCCACTACTGTGCGGTTTCGTAGGAACTTCCTTCCACGCACCACGGAACTGTGGAATGGCCTACCCGCGGCAGTATTTCCAGGTCGATATGACATGAGTACCTTCAAAAAGCGCGTCTATCTCCACCTTAAAGGCCGGCAACGCACCTGTAGCTCCTCTGGTGTTGCACGGGGTCGTGGGCGGCGGTAATCACTTACCATCAGGTGACCCGAACGCTCGTTTGCCTTGTCCTTTTCCATAAAAAAAAAGCTGTCTCCATGGAGTGAAACAAAGTAATATGGGAGTGAAAGTTGGCCTGAAGTGAAAGGTGACCTGAATGTGAATTGCCTGCTGTACGCAGATGATGCAGTGCTTATTGCATCATCAGAATGCGAGTTGCGGGCATTGGTCACCACTCTGAAAGAAGGGTGTGAAAATAATGGTCTAAGCCTCCATGCGAATAAGACAAAGGTTCTGAAATTCATCTCAAGGTCATTTTTGAAAGAAATGAAGAACGGACGCAAAATCAGTGTAAATGGTAAAATATTAGAATAGGTGAATGAAGTGGTATATTTGGGAAGATTGTTCAGTAGAGATGGAAAATACGGAATGGATGTGGAAAGGCGTATTGCTGCCGGTAACAGGGTTAATGGAGCTTTAGCTGCATTGATGTGACGGCGAAACATCAGCACACCTGCGCGTTTGGCCATACACAATGCAGTGTTGGTACCGACGCTGTTAAACGACAGCAAAACGTGGGTATTACAGAAGAAGAATGAAAGAAAGATGAATGCCGTGGAGAATCTCTTCGTAGGATATGCGGAGTCAGCTTAGCCGATTGAATCCGTAATGAAGCGATACACAGAATGGCAGGTATTAGCTAGGATGTCACGGTGAGAATGAAGAAGAACACTCAGCTGGTTTGGGCACGTCGAACGAATGAGTGATGAAATAATGGCAAAAAAGATTTATGATGGACAAGTGAGTGGTAAGAGAGATAGAGGGAGACCTCGGTTGACCTTCGAAAACACAGTATCAAAGATACTGGAGGAAAGTCATATAAAAAGCATGAGGACTCCCCGGAGGGCATGTATGAAGAGGTTGATAACAGTGGACAAGGCGAAAGAGGTATGTTGAGACTACGGTCTCGCTACGGCGTTTGGCGTTCCGTTCTCTCTGACTACCTCGCTAGGGATAAAGCGTGAAGCTAAGTTAAGTTATAAGTTATAACATTAGATTTTGGTAAAAAATATTGCAAAAATTTAAAACGGAGATTACGCGCTTTTTAACTAGCAAAGTCATTAATCACATTTTCAAAATCAATAGTATCGACTAGTTCATGTTCAATTGACATGATAGCGAGATTGTATTTTTCATTTTCATTCTCTTATTTTTCTTGAACATTCCTTGATTCTTGATTGAAAAAAAATTAGAAGAATTGATCGTAGACTTTGTTGCCCCTTTCCATTTGTTGCCCGGTGCGACCGCACCGCTCGCACCCCCCAGCTACGCCACTGTGCTGCTCCACAGCGCCCTCTATCTCTCAGTGAAAATAAAAATCGAGAGATAAACCCGGACACACAGAAAGACAGACAAACAAAACTTTTAAAATTGTTTGTTTGTGTTTTGGTATCGTGTAAATAACTACGAGTATATACACTTGAAAAATTTTATTTAAAAATAATAAACAGACACTTCATCTTTATAAATATGTATAGATTTCGTTTTATTTTGACAAGCAAATTATAGAATTGTGATTTAAAAAACGCTTCTAATATAGTAAAAACGGGTAACGGAGTGTCTTAATACTAAAATTTAATCTATTTGCTTAAAATTAATATTCTGAAGCTGAACAGTTTGTTTGGTAGAACGCGCTAGTCCTAGGAAGTACTGGTACAAAATGAACGATTATTTTTGTGATGAATAGTATCTGTCATTAATCATTTATATTTTATGACTTTAATCGCTCCAGAATTGCCTCCCGCACTTAGAATGTCATAACTCAAACAACGGGATTTATTTTTAGCCATGCGAGTAAAAGCTATTATAACAAATGGTAAATACGCAATGCCTCCAGAATTCCGCAGAAAGTGGGGAACGGAGTGTCTTAACACTAGGTTCCCTCTGCCTACCCTGCTGTGTGCGGGATACAGCGTGAAGCTGATTTATTTTAAATTTTTTAAAAACACGAATTTATATTGAATTGTAGAATAATTCACAGAAAGAAATTTCTTGGGAAAAAAAATGAGGTACAATATATGTAAGTAACGCCTACGTATTTATTACTCGTGGTGTGTTGATACAAAAAATAATGAACACAAACAAAAGTCCTTGATATAAAGTTTCGTGAGAGATTTCTTCGTCGGAATAACAAAAAACCCCACGGGATTGAGTATAAGGAAGTAAAATAAAAGTGAGAATCATGACGACCCCTTGAAGATTAGTTAAGGGACGTATGAAAACGTTTTTGGGTGCGTTTTGTAACGCTACTGATTTACTGTTCACCTTCAGGTTATTTTATAAATCTAATCATAGTATTTTTTAGAAGTAAAACAAAAAATATTGCGTGAAAAGAAGAACTCAACGCCGCGTTTTAGCGATGTACGAGAATATAATGATAATACCCTGAGTGAGAATCGAGCTTATAGCTCTCGCGTTTACTATTTACTATCATTACAACTCGAGGTCCTCAAAATTATAAAAAATATTTGAAATATACTACATTATATTCATATAAAGTAAAAAAAAAATAACCCACTATCTATATTATATTTACATAGCAGATGTTAATTAAAAACATGAAACTGCGCAACGACGAAAACGATATTTATAAATATCGTTCTATTTTTAGAAAATTCAATTAGTTTTCTATACAATATAAATTAATTTCTACTTGGGAATGAAATTGAAAGTGATTTGGAAGCTTATGTTGTTTTTGAAACATTACGTTAAGAGACGTAATGATAGATCTTAATTAATTTCTATGTGTGTAGACGTTAGTGTAAAACAGAGCACGAAACACTCAAAATTTGTATTATTTGAAGAGTTCGTTAATATTTTTTTCTCAGCTTTACGATTTCTCCCACATACAGCAGAATAGAGAGAGATTAATTCCTTTAAAAACAGTCGCTAGATGCTGTTTATTGAAATAAAGAGTATTAAAATAATCTTATTTTTACTTTAAATAACACATTGAATGCAAGAGCGTGTATTGTTATGCCAAATTACCAAAATTATAGTTATTATATTATTATTTTTATATAATTACAATATTATTATAATTGCTTCGTATATAAAATATATGTTTAGAGAATTTATTTAATTACCTCACTCGTTAGCTTCGTTCAGACTCGTTGTAGAAATTTGTATTTCTATTTACTAAGTTAAAAGAAAGTAAATATTTTCGATATATACGTTATGTATTATAACAAAAAAAAATTATCGACATACATTTTTTTTTTCAACCTAGGGTTAAAATACTCCTTTCCCCGCTTTCAGCTTTGGAGGCATTGCGTGTTGAGGAACGGAACGGAAAATAAGGGACGGCGTATTTTAACACTACGGGTCTCCCTTGTCTACCCTGTGATATATGCGGGTTACAGTGTGAAGTAAAAAAATGTAACTAAAAGTCATTATTGATTAACAGAAGGTAAAATCCAAGTAAGTAAAAGAGAAATTCACTTTTGATTAAATATTGATAATTCAATATTTAATCGCAAAGTGAATTTCACTTAAAACTGGCCAATGAAAAGTATTAATTACAAAAAAAATAAACGAAATACAAATGAGCAAGAAAAAGTTATATTAAAATAAAAATACATCAAACATCGTCAAAGGTTGGAGAAATTTAATTTTCTCTTTGGCTTCCGCTTCTATTTTATAAATGGTTTTCGATAAAACAATTTACACTTTAAATATTTTTTTAGCTTCACGCTGTATCCCGCACATAGCAGAGCACGGTAGATCGAACCTGGAATCCTGACATTAAGACACTCCGCTTCCATTAGGACACTTAAAGTTTGGTGTTTCCACCAAATTAAATAAATTAAATAAATTTGTAAATAAATAATCTAAATTATATTCAGGTAAACTACTGTTCCTCCATTCTCTATTTTCCGCATAATTTTCGAGATATTATACACCGCACTTTGTCTATCAGATTAGGAAATTAAATAAAACAATTCTCCCAAGTAAGGATTGAACCCATAACCATCACGTATATGGTACGCTGACTATTTTATTATATTTTGATTAAAATAATTTTCTCGTACATTTTCTAACATGTTACAAATTTATTATTATTGAATCGTCAAAGCAATTTTCACTCTAACCCCGTTGAATGGAAAATTCCCATCTTATTTCGAACAGCCTACGCGTATCGCATACACATTAAACTCATTAGAGGCAACCGAGCAACCATGTTAAAAGTTACTGACTTCATTTTAAAATATTATTTTATTTACAAAAATCGCTTAAATTATATTAAAAACATATACTTAAGTTTGTTATGTATTTCAAAATCTCAGTAACATTATAAAACTGAAGTATTTAAATTTTAAAAAAATATTTTATATTGTCTATTTATCATGAAAGCTATATATATCACGTTAATCCTGCGGTCGGACTTGTCTCAGATTAAAATGTACTTTATGTTAAAATTCTCAGCTATTTCCAATTACTATGAGGACGAAGCCGTGGTACAAAGTTAATAGCTAATTAAATATAAAATATATTTATAAAAGATGCCGCTGATTGAACTATTTAAATATATAAGCGATGATTTTCACATCTCAAAGAAGAAAACTTTCAAAAAATACGATACGATACGCTTTTAGAAAGTACAAAAAATATGGTAAAAAAAACAAAATTATCGATATTCTAAATAATTTAATTATAAATATTCACTTCAACAGCACATAAAATTATTTCATATATATATAAATAAATTACTTTCATATTAAATAAAATTCGACTTACCTATCTGCATATTTTAAAAAGTCCTTTGTTTTTACATAATCACAAATTAAATTTAATTAGTAATCATCGAAAAAAAGTTAAATGTAAAAAATCATCACACCTATATAATATTTATGAGTTTAAATGTTCGTAGCCGCGACGAGGCCGCGTAGCCACGTAGACGTCTGCTACGCGTGGACCTCGTAGATACACTGAGGAGTGCTACGGAGGGCTACGTACTATTTTTATAATGTACCTATATGATAAGAACTGCTTTCGTATTTCAGATTTAAGACTGATTTTTTGTAAAAAATATAACTTTAATTTACGTTTCAGCATTTTTAAGCAATCATTTTTGTAAATAAAATGATTACTTTGTAAAATGGATTTCTTCGTACCAGTTTAAAACGAATTCAATTCTTTCGGAATTCTACTTAGGACTCCGCCAAAATGTACATAATATTTCAAATAAGTGGTAAGTAGGGAGGGGGGTACAGTGGATTATTATTAAGCCCTCGTCTAGCTGTTGATTCAACTACTACTGTTACTAAATTCTAGCGTCACTTTTTCGTATGGCAGCTCTCTATCGCTCCTAGTGTTAAAAGACTCCACTATTTGCCCTATTAAAAATAAATATATTATTATGTTCTACAATATTAAAAATCAATTCAACAAAACTTTAACATATATTTTCTTTGTAGCAAACTAAACATATTTATATGTACTTTTTTTAAATGTTTATTAAAGAGCACGTAGTTTCTTGTAGTACTGACAAATGTCAGTAGTATTTCTGTATAAATTAACGATTCAAAAGTGCTTGTAATAGCCTAATTGAATAAAGAATATTTTGATTTTGTAAACGTAGCGGATGTTGATACGATTCCAACTCGTGAGAATGAATTCTTTTCACTTCCTCTGTTAGTAAGGCGAAGCGCGGCGTTAAGTTCCGCCACTTGACATGCAATGCCGCGTATCATAGCTTTAGTAGTTTATTCTTCTTTATTGAAAACAATAGAATCAATATGATATATTATTAAATTCTTAAAATTGCCTAGAATGTAACATCATTGAGCAGGAAAGTCTAATTAATATATATAAAAATATATCGACATATATAAATTGAAAAATAAAATGTATTTTCCACGAAAAACCCAATCAACAAATGTTTCCTAATCTTTTTTTTTTAAATCACGTAGCAGTCATTAGAGGGTACAATTTCAAAAATCCCTAAACAACAATATTTTTAAACCTTTCGTGATAGTGAGCAAGTAAAAAAATCCTTTGTCTAGACAATGTAAGCGACAGCTTTTGTGAACTTAAGCTTTTGTTCTAACAACCATTAACTGGACCATGAACCCGTGAAGACCAACGTTGTATAATGAGATTATATGCCTTCACGTAAAGCCATCGATTTACCAAATATTTTTGTTGAAATTACGTAATTATTTACTTGTATAACTTTCCAAATGAATGACGATCAATAAGTAATTTAAATTCATCACGTGTCGATATCCAAGGAAAGGGTTAACTGGAGTAGTTATATCCCTCACGTTTTCGAACCTGTTATTACTGCTTTAAATGAATATGTATGTTATAGTGTACGAGTAAAATGATCGATGTTTCCTTTTAGATGATTTATCAAAACAATTTTATTATGAAAAAATATAAACAGGTTTCTTAAAAAAAATATATAAACAATTTTATAAAAAAAATCAGCTTCACGTTTTTTCCCGCGTAACGAGATTGATAGAGGGTAGAGAGAGGTACATACATTCCGTCATTTCCATCAATATTTTTTTATTAATTTCTGAAATAAATGAGCTTATTGCATTAAAATTTGAGATCGAATTAACGCACGTTTTATCGCATGTTTTATCATAACATTGTATGTTGATTGGCGGAACTCAACGATGCACTTTTTCTAGTTGACCAGAGTGAGCATATGAAAATAATCCGTTTCTCTAAGTGAGCATCGAACCCACAATCACCGCGTTTACAGTCGACGCTGCCAGAGTAACATATACAAAGGTTATCTCTAGCCCCAAGATCAAGATAACCTATTCTTAAGTAAAGAAAACAACAAAACTGTTCTTTACGTGTCTATCTATTAAGAATATTCACAAAAGCATTTCCAAAGATCTCGGTCTTCAACAACTGTTATCTACGTTAACTTAAGTTCGAGTTAAAATAATTATTTGCTTTACAATTATTGTTTATTGTTCTGTTTGTTAAGTCGGTCTTGCAAGTAAAGGATAATACGAGGGTTCACTGGAAAGGACAAATCCTTTAGGATAATCCACAATAGAACCAAGAAGTAACTAGGGCGTAAGATATAATACATTTGAATTATATAATAGGTATCAATTGTATCTAAAAATTGTAATTGGAATATTTATATTTACTTATTTTTTTACAATTGTTTTCAAAACACTTAACAAAGGTGAAAATCATTTTCATTCGGGGAAGTAAATATTTTCATTTCCTCGTTCTGGCTTGAAACCGGCACAAGGGTGTGACTGTAATGCGATGTTTGTGGGCTCGATCTCTACTCGAGAATAAATGATTATTGCTTAATATTTGCATTTCTTCGCTATGGAGTTGAGTTTCACTACTCAATACGCAATGCCTCGAAAAATTCAGCGCGAAGTTTTTTTTTAAGGATGAAACAGCTGTTGACCTGGTCATGGTGGTTACAGCGTCACCGAGTGAAGAAGGGCGAGAGTAGTCCACCCCTGAAGAAGAAATAAGAGTTCTGATGGACGCTCGTGACAGGACTAATCAGGAGGGTATTTGACCGTTGGGCCTCGTCGCACCGAATCGCGAACGTGCCATGAGATAGATTGGAGTGGGAATCTGCGGGCTCGTAGTAGCGATTGGCTAGGAGTTTGCAAAATTCCTTTAGCGACTCTAATTCGAAATCTTTATGGGAAGTGGAGAAAAGAGTGTTTTCACTCTGGGTTCCCTCTGCCTACTCTACGTACCATTTGTTCTAGTAAAAAAAAGAAAACGCAGCGTTGAAGTGAAGCTCAAAAAATTATCAATTACACTATGAAACTGTCCAAACCTTTACTTGACAATATTGTATTATCGTTTCAATTTTTTGTCCAGTTTCGCACGAAATTTCATATATGACAGAGTCGAGTCAGTAGGTAGAGCCTAGCAGAGTGAAAATCCGATTTCGGTTAGCCGCTTAAGTTCGAAGTATTGTATATTAAATGGTGGTAAATTCCACCACCACACAGCATTTTGGCTACCAGAACAAAAAAATATTTATTCTCTCCCCCGCATGGGGATCATGCTTACAACCATCCCATTACAGATAATTGCTATTCTGCTGAGCTACGATGGGCTCTTAGCAATTTTCAAGTAAGGGATGTCACATTTGAAAATCACAATACATATGATTTTCATTATTTAAATTGAATCTTGTACTTATTTAGAAAAATACTTATTTAGAAAACGTATAAAAATTTGAACGTAGCGGGACACGAACCCGCGTCTGCTGGAAACCGACCAGGTGCTCTGACCACTAAGCTATACGTTCTCATCAAGCTACGTCGAAGTTTTTATACGCCTGTTACAACTTATTTATGTTGTTGTTGCATCTCTGTGGGGAGATTTTTACAAATTTCCGCTACCCAAAGATGATTTACTAGGAATTATCAAATCAGCTTCACGCTGTATCCCGCACACAGCAGGTATAGTACAGCAGGGTAGGCAGAGGGAACCTAGTGTTAAGACACTCCGAATTATCATCTGTGGAATAACACTTTAAAAATGTTAAAAATATTTAATAAATAGCATTCTCTCTTGCCAGACTTTCCACCGTCTAGGAGTCAAACCCACAACCAGTCGAGTTTACAATCACACTCTTGTGCCAATGCGCCACGCCTGGGCTCAGTACTTTAAGGTTCACAATAATTATTTTATGGTTTTCACTCATGATGGCAATAATAGAACTCTGCCGAAACAATCTAAAACTAGCCGATAACAAGAAAGTTCAGTTTGATATTGACTCATTAATATTCATTGAATTCGAAATGGTTCTATCCTCTAGTATTGTTTTTTCTACAAAAAAAAAATATTAAGTAGTTAAAATCAAAATGATTTTTCTATATCTAATTATTTTTATTAAGTGTAGTATGTATCTGTAATAGATGATAGGTGTGGGTTCGAATAATAGAAAAATGTTAATCATAATTAATTAATTCAACTTTCGCCACTAATCTACCACATTGGTTTACTTCAGTTGAATTCAGTTTCTTCTATATATAAATAAATAAATCAGCTTAAGGTTCTATCCCGCACACAGCAGGATAGGCAGAGGGAACCTAGTGTTAAGACACTCCGTCCCCCCCTTGCTGCCAAATTCTAGAGGCATGCGTGTTGAGTGGCAGTACTCAACGCCGCGTTTTGCCTCGACACCAGAGAGAAGAAATGGACCCACTTTGTGCCGCTCGCAGGCCTCACTGGGACTGGCTTCTTAATATAAAATAATAATAAAACTTTATTCTCGTCTCACAAAGCTTGGTCTTAATAACGTGGTGTATATAACATAACATGTTTTACAGATCACTAGGCACTCACTCTTACATGCGAGTTGATTATGATTTGTTGAACAGTGATTTGTTTCAAATAGTGCCTAAATTTAAAAAAAAAGTTCATATCTGTATTAAATATAGTGTAATGTAATACTGTGTGTGTGTGAGAACCTATGTGTGTATGTGTACACGCGAGTACGAACGCCCGCGCTTAAGTGTGTGTGTGTGTGCATATTATTTAGATTTTAAGAAAAAATCTCCGTTTTATCATTGTTTCATTTTCGCTATTAAATCACAAATTTTTTACGTTTATTTTTAAGTAAAGTTAGCAGGGTAGAAGCGCATGCGCTCCTTTTACGGGAGCAGCATATAGGGTAAAATATTTTAAACTCATACGTAGACGTAGGATTTTTTTTCATTTCTCAATGTTCATCCATACTGTATTTCGTGTGACGCAGTTACGAATAGATTACCAATAACGTAAACACCTACTACTATAAAAATACTAAGTGTTGGCGATCTGCCGCTTGTCATTCTCTAAAAACATACTAGAACGAGAAAGGGATATCTCTCGTTCTATTTTACGCAATTCAACATCGCCGCCATTACCTACGAGTCACTTTCGTGAATGAGGCTTGCGCGGTGTTATCGCTTTGATAGGTTTGTCTGTGTGCATCATTTTTGACTAATGGCGTTTTCTTTTACAACAATAATTATACAGGGTGGAAGTGTCGGTGCTCCTTTTACGGGAACAGCATATAGGGTAAAATATTTTAAACTCATACCTAAAGAAATTAATCAAGATACCTCAACAGTTTATACATAGGATTTTTTTTTTCATTTCACGATACCTGTATTTCGTGTGACGCAATTTCGCATAGATACCAATAACATAAACAAATACTACAACAAAAATACTGCTAAAGGTTTGTTCTTGACAAATGGCGTTTTATATTAAAACAATAATTGTATTATTCAAAAATCACTTTTTCATTTTTGGGATTTTTTTAAAAATTGTATTAGGCTTTTATAGAGTAGTTAAAACTGTCTTTTCATTTAAAGTGCTGGCACTTCCACCTGTATTTATCGGAAACTCATAAATCCGGCGCATCGGAAATGTGCCAGTGGCGTGGCATAGTTAATATAATAAATCTATTAATTAAACAGCACTAGTTCGTTTAAAACTTAATGTAAGTGTATTATTACACTTACATTAAGTTTACTTAATAAGTGTATTATTACAGTAAGGAGCTTTTAATATTTGTCCGAATAAACACTACGTACAATCGAATTTATTTATTAGAATGAGTTAACAATAATTCAGGAACATGATATTCTGCTTGATTACCAACGCTATCACCACCTGGGTTTCAAATTGTATTTCACTATTGTATGTGTATTTCGCTATTTAAAATCGGAGACTCTGAGCTATGGAAGGATTTGTTGTGTACCTTTAATATTTTAAAATGATAACTTAGTACAGTGTAATACTCCTATTACTTCAATGCAAAATACAAGGAAATGTGTAAAATTTGAAAAAAAAAATACAATTAAAATAGAATTTTGAAAAAGAAATAAAACAAACATTTTAATAATACCTCCATTTTAATTTTTAAAGTTAATTAAATAATAAAGAGGCACAGATATAATAACAATATAATATATTATAAATATTAATCGGAATGAATTTCATCGGCCACTTGTTGCCATTTAGCAACTAAACTAGAAACTGATTTGTTCTTCATACTTAATGACGTCGATAATTTTACCTGAAATTAAGAATAAAACAACTTATTAAATAACTAGCTGTCACGTTTGAGGCGGTCATGGTACAGGGGCACAAGCGTGTGACAGAAAACAAAACGATTGTGGGTTCGATTCCTACTCGGGGGAGTGGAATATTTAATATTTTCATTTCCTCGCTCTGGTAATAAGGCAAAGCTCAACGTTGAGTTCCGCCACTCAAACGCAATGCCTCAAGAATTCATGGAAAGGTGGGGAAAAGTAGCTTCCCTCTTCCTACACCCTACTATTCGTTTATTATTTTTTTACGTAATAACGTCTTATAAATCGAGGAAAGCTGGCAGCACACACGAAAAAGCATGACTCATTGTCACGTTCTGGTTGAGTCGAGCGTGCAAGCGAGAGCACGGGACAAACTACACTTGTAATTAATCTGTATAATTTAAGTATTTTATTACAACTAAGGAGTGCAAATGATATAGTTAATTTATCGAAAAAAAATATTTTCAATTAACTCCTTCTTCGTATACTTTTTATTTTTTGTTTATATACTTATAGCTAAGTAGAATTTTATTTTTTTTTTGATTAATTTTCAATATATATCTTACCTTAGACTTTTTCTTAGCTTTACTATCTCTTTCTCTCTCCCTTTCCGGTCTTTCTACGGCATCCCTTATTACAGGGGGTGGTGGTGGCCGAGGGGTGTCTGAAGGTGGCCGGGGAGCGTTTGAGGGTGGCCGGGGGGTGTCTGGAGGTCGGGGGGTGTCAGGGGGTGCTGGGGGTTCTTGGTCTAGCTGAGCAATGTCGTTGTAGAATGAGAGTAGCTCGTCTGTTATCTCGTGTTTGGGTTCGTGCTGTAAGACAGAATTATTGATAGAATAAATTTTGTGTTAAAAGAGGCCAACGTGACGCAGGGGCACAAACTTGCAACCGTAAATACGACGATTGCAGGTTTGATTCCCGATCGAGAGAATGAAATTTACCATATTTTAATTTCCTCGCTCTAGTAAAGAGACAATTTGTGGCATTGAGTCTAGAATTGGGGTGGAAAGCGGAGAACGAAATGACTTGATAGTTGATACAACGTGACGCTTTAGAAATTATTATTGATGATGACTATCATACGACCTGCTAAGTGTGACAATTTAAATAGAAATTTAATAATCTTTTATATTTTTTGACAAAATTTTCAATTCAGACTAGTAAACAGAGAAACTAGTGTTAAGATTCCGTTCTCCGTTTATTCCTTTAAAATAATCCATTTCGCATTACAACCCAATATCAAATTGGCTTACCGAAGTTAATTAAAATTAAAGTCTCTTCAAAAAAAATCTGATTTTTAAAATAGATTTTAATTAAGAGAAATCTGCATGCGTGCGGTTCGAGTCGTGGCCACCGCGAACTTATCTATATATAACTTCGCACACTTGATTTTAAGTTTTTTCTTACTTCAGATTATTTTCTTTCCGAGGGCACAATACACAGAAGTTGCAGAATACCTTACCTAAGGGCGTCCAAGAACATTGTCATTTCATGCTAGGACTTACCAACTTTGGTGGTGGAGGCTCCACGTCCGCGTCGGTGCCGGGCGGCGGCGGCGTCGCGCGCCACCAGCGCGGTGGCGAGGTTGCCGGCGTTGATGTGACTTCTTCATCCTGATATGGAAGACATTTTTTTTATATTACTTCTAAGTAATATAGCTTCCAAGCAAGGACATATTGCTGTTCATTGTCTCTATATGTATATTCTTTGATATTATTAGATTTTTGTGTGCATATACGATAAAAGTGAATTTTCGAAAAAAAGTATCTTTAATTAGAGAGACCATTCGTGGCCCAGAGGCACAAGCGCTTGATTGTAAGCTCGACAGATTGTGAGTTTGACTCCCACTCAATGCTTATAGAATTTGCCGAAAAATGGGAAACAGAAGTGAGTTAATATGAGAACGGAGTGTCTTTACACTAGGTTCCCTCTGTCTACCCTGCTATGTGCGGAATACAGCGTAAATAGTCAAATATGGTTTGACAGCGCAGGACTTTTTTATTTAAACGAAGAGAGAACCTAATGTGAAGATACTCTTTCCTCTAGTTTCCACAAACCGAAAAATAACAACAAATTTGTATGTAATTTCTTCATAAAAATCAACAAATGTAGAAAATTTCAGATATCAAATAAAGTTACTTTCCCAATTCAAATACGATTTAAAAATGAATATATCAGAAAACTTCATTTAGTAGAGCTCCTTTCTCCTCTTTTCACCGAATTTTTAAGACATATTGAGTACTGGAGCTCAACGCCGCGCTGTCTTGTTACCAGAACGAGGAAATGAAAATATTATTTAATTCATTCCACGAACCATACACTGTGCTACTGCGCCACGACGGCCTCATGATCCCATATAATCCGGCATAACCAAGCTACCTTGACTTCCGAAGTGGGATGTGGTGGCGTAGTACATATTTCCATATCGGTACTCGCGACAGCCGGGTATTCGTACTGGACGAAGCCGTCAGACTCGCGACGATAGCAGTAACGGCCTTCGGATCTGTATATATAAAGGGAATAATACAAGAATTGGTTTTGGATTGTTTTGATTGTAAATTGGATAAATGTATTAAAAAAATGTTTATTTGTACAATTTTTTGATAAAATAATCGCGAGTATTTGATTAATTATAAAGTGAAGTAGTGTTAAATAACAGTAATATTTATAAAATAATACGTTGACCAAAATAATTTAAGAAAAGTAATAAGTAAATAAAAGTAATTTTAAAAGTTGGTCTTTCGAGTTGGATACAAAGTTATTTAAGACATTTAACCAATTTATAAGGCGGACTTAAAACAAACACTTAAAACATAAAAACATCAAAACTTCTCCATTTACCACAGTTAAGTGACATTTGAAAAAATTTGGACTTTTTTAAAATACGCTTGTTCATACTTAAACCCGATAAGAACATCCATTATGTGTCTGCTTAAATTATTTTTTATCTATATTTGATCATTTTTAATCTGTAGCTTTCTGATTTTTTTTTGCAGCAGACACAATCGCTAGTGACAGGCCACCTGGAAAAGATCAAAGTGTGTTATCAAGAAAATAAAAAAGATTAATAAATTAAATGATTTCTTACCAAAATCCACGGCGAGAAGTCTTCTTCATTCTCTACCAGTTTGTTAGCTTCTTGTTTCTTCATTATTTAAATCTACTTTTTAATTAATCTTTTTTTTTCGGGGGTTAAAAACAACAACCTTTTTATTTACAATTGTTTTAATGACAGATATTACTATTAGGTTTGCTGATTAAGGAAACTCGTTAATTAATAAGAATATAATTTATTCAAAATTAAAATCAGGTACTTTTTATCATACATAAGTTACGTCTTATTACATTACATTTTTTTATACAAATCACATATAAAAAGGAATATTTATTCAGTATAGTAGCAATTTTTAAATAATAAATATTTTAGACATACGTATATATTACTAATGGTCTTCACATTTTTGCGAAAAAAAGACTTAAATCTAACACATCACTGAGTAATTGTTCACCTTTTTTTGTCCTCCGTAAAAAAATCCATATAAAAGTCTGTAAAAGCACACACAACATCACATAACGACAGTTCATAGTTCGTATCCACATCCACCTGTCACACCGAAGCGTACCTCGTTTCAATTCGAAATTTAAAAAAATATACTATTGTATTTTAAAAATATACAAAAAAGTGTCCCTAACAAAAATTATTTAAAACAAATGAGTGAAAATTGTAAATTTTCAGACGATCAATAATGTTATATATGCCAAAGATTTATTAAAATGTAAAACATAACTTCCTATTACTTAAAACTTAGGCATTAGGTAACACTTGAACATGACATTCCGATGACAAAAAATGTCAGTTATAAAAAGATAAAAAATGGACATTTCTATAAAATTGCCACATTTTTTTGTTCAATTCACTTTTTAATACTTTTTTGATTTATGTATAAATATATGACTTGAGCATATCGTTTAAAATTTGGTTACTAAATTACATTTATTTAACTTGAAGTTTCAAATATTCATTGACATTTTACAATAATAATACATAATCTATTTAGTAATCGTGAAAAGAAGTAGAAATTTAAATAGAAAATAATGTCGTGTAAACTGTCAATAAAACAAATTACTCGACATCAAAACAGTGAATACCAATACCAGGTCATATACAATATAATCCAGTTAAAAATTGTATTAAATATCAAATAATCAAAATTAAAAATATATATATCACAATAGGTACATATATCGGTGTGACAGTTAGGCACATATTATGAGACACCTTTATCTGCCCCTTGGCAGATACTGTCAGACATTGGGGTATTACTGTCAGATAATATATCATATATTGTAAATCATAGATAGATATATTAGGGCACCATCAGTCACGCCCCTTGATATAGATACTGTCAGGTAATATAAAATATATTGTTAATAATAAATATATTATGGCACGTCAGTCAATGAAGATTAGTAACAAAGCTTTCCGTTAGTGAGGTACGTCATAAGGTTAGTTATTATAAGTCAGTTAATCAAGAAGGACCTTATTATACTGTTACATAGGACATGCGCTATCAAATAATTAAGCACATACTACCACAGAGGGTACTGTTTTAGTGGTAGGTATACGGTTAAGCAATGAGCACATTGGGGCAGATATTGTCATAGAGTGGGGCTCGTATAGTTATACAGCCAAACACTGACGCAAAATAGACCACGTACTTTCGCGTGAGTGAGTTAGTTTATGTGAGTGAGTTAGTTTAATACTTAGCGAGGCAGTCATGTCATATCACATGCCACAGATTTATACTACTCAATACTGAGGCACGTACTGTCGTATTAGAGGGCAATTATAAGTGGGGCAAGAACTGTCATATAGTGGGTCACATACTGTCATATAGAAGTATACTGTCAATGTCAAACAGTAAGACACTTAGGGGCAGGTATTGTCATATAGTGGCTGAGTACAGTCCGAGGTGGAGCACAGTGTGGTGTCCCTGGGCGGTGGTGCACGTACCTGTTGAAGGCGGCGTGCCAGCCGGGCGGCGCGGCGGCCGCCTCGTGCGCCTGCAGCGCGCGCGCCGCCCGCAGCGCCCAGCGCCGCCAGTACACGCTGCTGAGGGCGCCCGCGCGGAACGCGCTCACTAGCGTCTGTACAGCGAGAAACAGACAGGGTCAATGTAGTGCACGTCTAATTTTGTATACAATGTTAGACGTCAATTATTTTCGTGTTCTAATAAAATACGAAAGTAGTACTGATTATAATTTTAAAGACGAAGAATTTTCGGATTCCTTTCATTGGAAACAGAAGCTTCAACTAATGCAATAATACATTTTTTTTTTTTTGCAATTTTGTCGTACCAAATACTTTATTTTTTTTTATTATTTATGAACCGATTCAAATAAAATAATCACATTTAGTGTTTGTTTTTTGTTAATTGAAGTGTGCTTAAATACAATAGTAAAAACTGCATTTCAATCGCTAAGCCAATTCTGAGATGAGCGTGAACAAACGCACAAGCAAACCACCAACCAACAGATATTCTATGACTTGAAAATTCCTCATATATATTTCAAGTACAAACGACTTAATACGTACAGTCAACCCTCCTATAACGCGGTGAGTGCGTACCGCGTTATACGGAAACCGCGCTATAAGAAACTCGGATTTAACCATACAAACTAGGCTAATTCGTAGCGCGTTCTATGGAAACCGTCTACCGCGTTGTATGGAAACCGCGCTATAAGAGACTCATAATTAGTACAAATTACAACATTGGTACCGCGTTATATGGAGACCAATAATTCCAAAGACAAGATAAATTATAATTTTTTTAAAGATTTTTAAAGTGTTATTCCACACTTAGGAAAGAAAAATATTTATTTAGAAAACGTATAAAAATTTGAACGTAGCGGGACTCGAACCCGCGCCTCTTGGACGCCGACCAGGCGCGTGTCTCAGAACACACACGTTCAACGTGTGGCTTAGTGGTCAGAGCGCCTGGTCGGTTTCCAGAAGGCTCGGGTTTGAGTCCCGCTACGTTCAAATTTTTATACATTTTCTAAATAAATTATAAATTATTTTAATTGAATTGAGATTTTTTATAAGAAAATAATACAAAAAACGAAACAAAAATTTTAGTAAAAAACTGTTTCCAAGTAAAACAAGAAAGACTTGTAAAATGATGTAATCTTTCAACACTCATCCTCGCTGTCAGATATGAGTCGCCTAACTCGTCTTCTTTTAATGGGCAAAATGTCTTCTTTATTTAATTCATCTTCACATTGGAGAGAAGAGTACTAGAGTCATTCAAAGGCTGCGCGGAAGATACTTATGGGATGCTGTTGATGGGAACCGCGTTGTAAGAGAACCGCGTTATAGGAGACCCGCGTTATAGGAGGGCTGTCGCAATTTCAGCTCCGCGTTATATGGAAACCGCGCTCTAAGAGTACCGCGTTATAGGAGGGTTGACTGTACACTTAAAACGTGTAATATGAATTGACTCTATTTACTCTCAAAATGATGATGTATGTAAGTTTTTTTTTTTCTTTAAGCAAAATAGTATATTTTTTATTATTTACTATCACAGTCAAAACCACAATCACTGATCCAATTAATGACATAAATTATTAAATTTTATATAAAAACTGCAATAACACATTAGCCCCAGAAAAAGGCATTTGTATTGTGGATTCGTATTGTGGATGGCTTCCCATTATACATATATTATATTAATAGAGCCATGGCAATCGATTCTTTTTTCTAAGATTTTTTATTATAAAGATTATTTTAAATATAATAATATTACTTTTTATTATTAATATTATTGAAAATTTCTCAATAATAATATACAGCTTTCATGTTCGAAAAATTAAACATGTAACTTCTTATTTCGAATAAAATTATTGGACTCTGACTTGATAGAGTTAATTTGGACAGAATCCACTATATATATAAATATAGCATAAATAAAATTATTAATTCAAAGGAAATGAAATTAAATAATATGCAAGTTCAAATTTTATTTAATTAAAAAAATAAGAAAATTACCTGCATCTGAATCAACATCTCCTGCAGTGGCGTCAACACGCACGGTTGCAATTGATTCAGAAACTTCAACTTGGCTTCCACTAGATCCGTCAAATCATCTAAATCCTCATCTTTCTTCTCCTCATTCAAAGTCTCTCCCTTAGTAAAAGTCAAACCATTGCCATAATTAATCGTATTTTTTGGGTTATTATCATTGTCCTCATCTTTAGAAAACCCTAAACCAGTCCTCTCATTTGAAAACCCTTCTATAAACTGTGAATATTTGGTTGTATAACTTGGCAACTCTATTTTCTCTTTTTTACGTTCTGGCAGCACTGAATTGGAAATTCTCAGTTTCTTTTTATTAACGTTCTCTAAATGCTCATTGGTGTCCATTAAATACACATTTTCTTTTCTTTCTTTTTCGTTAGTTTCTGATTTTAATTCTTTACTTTCATCAATATTTACAGAACTTGGGAATAAAGCTTGTCCGTTAGTTTTAAAATCATCTATCGGCGGAGTTTTATCACCTTTTGGTGAATTAGTTATACTATTAGCATTTGATCTATCATCATTTTTGGTTTTTGCTTTTACTTTAAATTCTTTCTTTTCTATTTCATCTAAAAGATCATCTATATCTAGATTTGTGTCCTTTGGGGAAGACGCGTTGGATTCATCTTTTATTATCTTTTGTAATTCAGATGGTATTTCACCACCTAATTTTTCTAATAATTTGGCTTTATCTTTTAACCTTTTCAGTAAAGTAGTTTCATCTTGACTATCTTCATCTAATGATTTAACTGATTTAGCATCCTAACGTGATAAAAAAATACTTAAGTTAGTCTAAAATATCAAAATTAGGATTTTTTTAAATTCCTACAATTATCAGATTGAAAACTTTAACCCATCACAACGCTTAATAACATTTCCAAGCTTACTCAAAAGCTTAAAACTTTACTAAAAGTTATGAACAAAAATATATGGCATAAGAATTAATAAAATTTTTAACGACTTTGTAAAATCAACTTACAGTAAAATTTATTTTAAAAAGTCAATTGGGCTTTTTGTACTCTTGAATAGTTATTTTTTAGCGATCATCAGGTGCAAAACTCATCATTCTATATTTTCTAATAATTTATATACAAGAAAAACATTAAATAATTTGTATGGATATTGTTTATAAATAAATAATGTTACAATTAATAATAATACAAGCTGTGTATATTTTTTAAGCCAGTTTAATATTTTTTAAGCTATAAATACTCACATCTTCCTTATCCTTGTCCAATTTCTCCGGTTCCTTTAACTCCAGGTGAACCTCTGGGGGCAGCTCCGGGCCTATAGGCACTGTGTAGTTTTGATTTGGGGGCAAAGGAGGACCAAACTCTGTATTAGATTTTGTTTTAAACTTTTTTTGTGGATTTTTTTGGATTTTATTAGGTTTTGAATTTATTAGGGGTGATTCATTGATTTTACTTGTTTCTGAATCGTCATTAGATTCTGAATCAGAATTGTGGTAGGATGTAATGAGTTCAATTTTCCTGAAAAATATTTAAATACACTTACACACTACACAATTACACCATTTATATTTCAACATGATGTTCTAATAAATAAATATGCTAAAAAAAATATTCCTAGTGGGATGACCAGAGAAAACTTAGCACCAAATGTTACAGTCTCTGCATACGTCTTTTGCCTCATCCACCCACACACCCAAGGTTTATGTGACCTTCCAAGTATCCTTGATACTAAGTACTCTTAGGTCAACAAAGTTTGTAAAAGATTTAAATGACAAAATCTATAACATATTACTTTTATTATTCTGCTTTGAATAAATATGTGCAGGCAAAGAAAAATAACATCACGACACTCCATTCTCCACTTCCCGCACCAAATCATGACAACTGTGTATGAGAACTCAGCATTGTTGCTTTATGAGAATAAAGCATGCGTAATGAAAGTAATTCATTCCGCTGAGTGAGGATTAAACCCACAATCTCTATCGTTTCAATGAAAATACTACAATGGCCACAAAATGTCTCCTTAAAATAAAAAAAATATATATATTTACTCACTCTTCCTCATCGTCACTAAGAGATCTCTTTTTATTTTTAACATTTTTATCTTTAATTTTGTCAGGCTTCTTAGATTTCCCTTTGGCCAACACTTTGTTTTGTGAATTTTGCTTTTCTGCTAAAGCCTGTTGGTATAATTGCCATTCCTCAGCCGATACTTCTGTTGAACCTGTAATAGTAATTAAAGAACATTTTAGAGTATTTTAAAGAAATACATATAAGTTTTATGTATGTTATTTATTATGCATATTGAAATACCAAAAGAGTTATTTCAATATACAGAGGCAGAGGGAACCCAGTGTTAAGACAGTCCATTCTCCACTTTCCACCGAAGACTGGAGGCATTGCTTAATAAGAACCTTTTCTCTTTTGAAAAAAATTGTCAATATTACCTTACCTAATTTTTAATATTATATAAGGCAATCAGTAAATTGATAAATATCATATCAATTTTAAAAGGCAAAATTTAAAGGGCCTCTTACTTAGTAATATAATTTTCTTTAGAGCAGTATTTTGCTGTATCCTGACACAACAACTGAGACGTTGTGTAAAGAATGATGGAATTAAAAGCCATCCTTTGTTTGCCACAACAGAGCACTTTCTGTATCATATTCCATCCTAAACTTAATAAAAGTGTTAATTATATAATACCTGATGTGTGTAACTGTTGTTGTGCCAATTTCAGTGCTAGTAAGTATTCAGGTGGAGCTTCCCAAGTCACTGCATTAGTTTGTTGGTTCCAGTAATAAGTGAATCCACTATTTTCATCATAACAGGCCGACCATGCTAGAATTATGTAATAACTTTTTATAAGTAATAATATATGTTGATATGTGATACTTTATTGTTTTTGTTGCACTTTCAAGGTTGTTTAAAATTATACATAATGTTTTCCTTGAAAAAAAAATTTTATTTAAATCAGCTTCATGCTGTATCCCACATAGGTAGAGGGAACCTAGTGTCAAAACCATTCGATCCTCACTTTTTGCCAAACTTTACAAGGTATTACATGTTGAGTGGCACAACTCTACTCGCGTTTTTGCCTTGGTACCAAAATATTAAGAAATAATAATTCATTCCCTCAAGTGGGGATTGAACCCACAAACATTGCATTACAGTCACATCCTTGTGCCCCTGCACCACAGCAGTCTGTATGTTTTCCTTATGTTGGGTTATTTTAAAATAACTTCTTGTAACTAACCAAATGAAATTTTCGACATTTATAATTTCTGTATAAATGCTGTTTTCTTGTTTATATGTTTACTTTAGATTAATTCATAAAAATACATAATTCAAGCACAAAATGAAGAGAAGAGAACTTTAAATTAAGGAAATAAAGATTCATATGATCAGAAATATCAAAGAATGTTCAAAACGTACGAAACCTTTAAAATTTCATTTCGCCTCAAGCAACCGGTTTCAAAAACAATATGATCTGGAACTATTATTGATATACTAATTACTGTAGTACTTACGACAATGAGCTATTGGCGCTGGATGAATACCAGCCGGTGTGCTAGCTGGCTGATGATTGGGAACAGCTTCATATCCTGGATATGCCATACCCTTCACACTTTCAACTTTTTTAGAAGGCACTGGGGGTTCGTCTAATTCATCATCAGAATCACCGTAGTTCGCAATTAAGCCTAAAGGATTCGATTTGCTCATGTTAAAAGCTCGTGGTAATTATGGTTATAATTATGCAATTCTTTAAAAATAATACGTAAAACGCTGATTTATTAATTGTTTCACTAACGCAACATGACGCTTCGCCATTCGCGAAATAGGAAATAGATATAATGAGTTTGACAAGTGACATTTGTCATTAGACGCCATTTTGAAATATGTTCGATTTGACGAACACGCCGATAACAGTGACATCACCATTTTTTTTAAATTGTGGGAACGAACTCACTGTAATTAATTATTAAAGTATTAAGCTGCGCTAATTACTTAGATCCTCTTATATAAGAGATATTTTCAATTATTTATTTTTTTGTTCTTAGTACGACAGCCAGGAGAACTTAGGATCAACACTCCATTCTCCACTTTTGGCCACAATTGCTCCGAGTAGAAATCGAACCAACCTACTATCATCACGTTTCGTCATAAGCTTTTCAATTGCGCCACGATGGAATTATGATCATTTACTTTTTAATTAATATAAGCATCAGTGAGTTGAGGGAAAGCGCGGCGTTGAGATCCGCCACATAAACATGCAATGTCCCAAAAATTCGACTTAAAGTGGGGAATGGAAGTGTTTTAATGAGAACGGAGTGTCTTAATACTACGTTCCCTCTGCCTACCCTTTTGTACTGAATACAGCGTGAAGCCGATTTAATTAACACAGATGATTTAAAAAGTTACATGAGGATGAACATAGCAGCTTCCAAAAATTATTATCTCTATTTGGTTTTTTTTTGTAAATATCGAGTTTAAAGCTTTAAGAAAAGTGAAATACGCTTATTACTTTTCTTAATTTTATTACGATATACTTCAATGGATTTATTACAGCTCTGCACAAGTTTCCCGTGTTTTAAAAAGCTCTATTAAACATTGCTTTTCCGTGAGAGTAGTATTATCAACGCTATTTTCGTTATTAACACTGTTTTCGTCGTTCATTTTGAAAAAAAGTCAAACGTCGGCTTCCCTTAAAATATTTTTTCATCACTTTTATTGATTAAGATGGAACCCTGCGCGGAAATATCCGGGGAAGCCCCTATATTTCCGTGACAAAATAAATTATTTTAATAAAAAAAACCGACTTCCAAAAACGAGCTAAAAATTAAAAAATATTTTTACATAAAGTAAAACGTACTTAGATTTTGTTAAACAGAAATAATTAAAAAAAATATTTTACAGTTTTGAAGTCGGTGCCAAGTAAAACAATCAGGCTTAGTAATTCAATATTGTAGTAAAGTAAGGTTGTTGTAGCATTAGCTTGACAGCGACATCAAAATTATAAAATATTTTTTAATTATTTTTGTTTAACAAAATCAAAGTACGTTTTATTTTACGTAAAATTATTTTTTACTTTTTAGTTCGTTCGTTGCTTGAAGTCGGTTTTTTTTTATTAAAAATTAATTTATTTAACGATTTTAAGTGATGGGTAGACCTTAAAAGTATACTTCTCAAGTTCAAGGGGTTGTCCTATGTAAAACTTCAAACTTAATTAAGTATTTTTGTTCATACTAACATTTTGGCATAATTACAAGAATGTACATAAAAAATATTCAGGCGAACTGAGAGCCTCTCTCTTTTTTGAAGTCGGTTCAAAATGAGAGCATCTTCTTTTTTGGAGTTGGTTGAAAAAAATGTAACAATGAAAAATCTCACTTCTGACACCCATTTTAACAATGTTTTTTCTTGTAACTATTACAATATAATTATATTTTTTAACAAAAAAAAAACATCTTGTTTGTGTAATTGTACACTATATTAACGAGTTCAAATTCTATTAAAAGCAAATTTGAAGTATAATATAAATAAAAACAATTCTCTTGGCTTGTTTAATAAAGGCACCCACTCACTTCTGACATCCAATTTAACAATGTTTTTCCTTGTAACTATTACAGTATAATTATATTTTTTAACAAAAAAAACATCTTGTTCAATTTCAACCGGATCCTATAATCAGAACCTAACCAAACATTCATCAAACTATCCTTGAAGTGTATCCTTTCAAATAAAAAAAGAATTAACAGAATCGGTTGGCGTGATATGTATACAGTTATACGTCCATTTGTTGAGCACATACCTAAATGCAAATTTAACACTTATGTGATTTTCTCTCAGATACCATTGTCAGAAATGGACTAAAAATGGGATCACACGGGAAGCACTAGCTAGCTAGGTAGCTTTCAGAGAAAAAAATATCCTCAAAATCGGTTTACCCAGTGAATAGTTCTGAGGTAACAAACATAAAAAAATATATACAGTCGAATTGATAACATCCTTTTCTTACAAAAGTCGGTTAAAAAACAGAATTTGTAAAAATCTACAATATTGAACAAAATTGAAATACGGACCGCACACACACAATATTATTGACAATATGAATTATATTGCCAATAATATTGTACCTGTGCGGCTAGCATAAAAAAATAAAAAGTTTTTTTTTTTATTATAATATTATTTATTTATTATGTCGAATGCTAAAACAGGCATTAGTACTAAAATATAAACATAACTATAAATATTTATTCTAACTTAATTGAATATTACAATCAATATATTACATTATTTACCGTCTTTAAGATTATATGTATGTAGGTATATTAATATCATATGAATTACAACAACAAGTTTTACGACAATATATTTAATTTTGATTTTTCTTTACGACAATATATTTAATTGAACACTATATTAATGAGTTTAAATTCTATTAAAAGCAATTCTTAAGTATAATATAAATATAAATAAGAACAATAATATGTGTTTACAATATGTATAATCTATCCACTATATACAAAATGAAGAACAGTGTAATATATCAAGGATTTGTGTCTACTGCTTAAAATGACAAGATAAATTACTATAATTATTAAAAAGTCCAGGTTGAACAGGGGCACAAATGTGCAACTGTAAACTCAAGTAAATGAAATATTTAATATTTTCATATCTCCGCTCTAGAAACGAGGCAAAGCGCGGCGTTGAGGCCCGCCACTCAACACGTAATGCCTCCAGAATTCGGCGCAAAGTGGGGGGTGGAGTGTCTTAATATTACGTTCCCTCTACCTACCCTGCCATGTGCGGCATAAGCATTACGTGATGATTTAATATCCTATAATATCGTCTGGTAACGAGGCAGTGTGGCGTTGAATTCTGCCATTCAACACTCAGTACCTTCAGGATTAGGCGGAGAGTGGGAAACGGAAAAATCTTAATGGGGACGGAGTGTCTTAACACTAGGTTCCCAAGTTCCCTTTGTTTACCCTGCTATGTGCGGGATACAACTGAAGTAAAAAAGACAGTAAAATCTATAAATATAATTATGTCCAGTTTAAAATATACTTTATTAGGTAGATATATAATAAAATTAAAATCGTTTGAGTCGTATGACAAAAAGGATAACAGACATTTATATACACAAACACGTGTTTTTGTTTAATTACTCTTGTAATTAAATTTTGTACTACGCAGTATAATATATCATACAGGATTGCTACATTCCTAGGCTGTGACTTTAACTAACAATCGTCCTTGACTTCTCTGTCATCTAAGTTCCATCATAAACACTCTATAATCGATCTAAAATAGTAGTAGTCGTTTATTTAAATTAAAACCTGTCTATTCCTTTTTTACCTAAATAAATAAAGATTTGACGTGTTTATTAGTCTTAATAAGAACTTTAATTAAGAAAATCGATTTCAACAAATTATAATGGCTAGGTAACTTATTCTATTTATATCTATCTATATGTGTAGATGTTACCGCTTGACAATACAAGGCTCGCATGTACCAGGTTCTAAGTAAGCTGGGTGACATTGAGGGCACGCTGGGTTCTCCCCATAGCTGGCCCTCCCTGGTCGAGGAACATGGACTTGGAAGGAGGTTTGAGCATTCTCACTTTCATAGCCTGGATGCGGATTGTCCAAGGGAAAAACATAATCTGGTACGAAATATGAACTAATATTATATTCAGTATTACGAGGAATGAGATCTATTTCTTTTGGTGTAGATCGTGGTACTACACTGAATGGTCTTTTTTCTGGTTTAACTGGTTTTGGAGTGGTTGTGTTGGTTTCGTTACTGCGTTTGGGAGGTTCCAATTCGAATGCAGGTACGGCCCATTTCCATTCATAGTAAATAGGAGGGCCCATCGTAGTTGTATCTAAAGGAGTTACATTAACTTTGGGAGGTAATAATTCTTTAGATGGCGGCTGTACTTGGTTGTTGGCAGATTCTGTTATGGAATCCAAGCTTGATTTTATATTAACGGAATCAAACCTTGAATCTTCAAAAGAATTCTTTTTCTTGCCATTTTGAAGAACATTGAAGTTGTTGCCGAAGTTTTTATGTTTTCTCGGAGTCCTTTCCTCCTCTGAACTAATTTGACCTTCAGGTAAATGCTGATTGAGATCTATAATCTCCGTTTTCGTCATCGTCGTTTTAATCGAATCCGCTGAATTAGGATCGAAACGCTTTATAAAATTGAAAACTGGATCTGGTGTTGATTTCACTCTAACATTTGATCCTAAATCGTTTTCTGTAGTAGATGGCAAGAATGGAGGAACTAAGTGTTGAGATGGCCTATTTATATTATTATTAGAGTTTAAAGAAAATTTGTCATTTAAAGAAGTATCTTTGAAATTAGTTTTTAAGACATTCGTTCTGGCTTTATTTTGACCAATATTTGAATCATCGATGTCAGATTTAGTTATCGTAGGTCGATTTTTCTTTGAACTGGTAGACCAGGAAGAGGGCGGTCTGTAGTTTCGTTTGTCGCTGTCCAGTTCGTTGTCATTTGGATTGATTGTATCAGATATCCCAACTATACTGTTGTCAGGGTGGAAGGTGAACTGGAATTAAAAATATACTAAATTAGTAAATTTTGTACTGACTCAGAGAGCCAATGTATTATTATAGCTTATTCGGTTTGTTTATTGTTTAAGCAGAGGGGGTTGGGTATGAAGTTCTATTTCCAAGTTTTCCGCCAATTTTTCCGCAAAATTTCAAGACATTACGTGTTGAGTGGAAGCCATGCTTTGTCTTTTTACAAGAGTTAGCAAAAGAAAATAATTCATTTTTCCAATGGGAAAGGAACTCACAACCGACGATCATATCTTATAGTTATAGTAAACTAATAACAACAAAACGACAAATATAACAAATCGTTGCAATACAAGAAAATTTAAAAGCTAACCTGGTTTTGCAGATTGAGAATTGAGATTTTATAATAACTTCTACATCATTATTCATCTTTGCTGATTACTTTGATAGGAATTCGATTCGTTTACTTGATTTATTTTATTTTTACTGTTTAATAAATATCACATCAATATGTTTTCTACTGACCGTTTATGGACAATATTTTTTCTCTTTTACTGTGTTTTATGTTCTTATTATAAAATATATTATTTCATTGAGAATCCAATGCCTTGCAGTTTCTAGCCAAGTTGAGGAAAAAAACATTAAAGAAAAAATCTCTATGTAACATACGAATTCCCTAGCTTTACGATAGTTAACATAGTAGTTTGATATAGTAGATAGTTAAACAACAGGTTTTCTCTATTACCCTATTACGCGGAAAAAAGCATAAAACTGCAAATGAGTACATTCTTTAAATAATTTTAAGCAACCTCTTAATAAAATTTTACCTTTGACTCAGCCTCTTTTAATCCATCATAATATTTATTGTTCGGTGGTACTGAGAGTATGTCTGGACGAGGCGTGCGCAGGCGCATATCAGATTCCGATACGAAGGGCTTGTCTCTTTGACCTGTTGGAGAAAAATATTATTTAGTTATTTAAAATAGTGGCGGCGAGTAACTTGATAATAAATATATTTCTATACATCTCGTCATATTATACTATTCAAAATTACTTAAATAAATAGTACATAATGTTTATCCTGCTTAAAATAATTTTAATTAAGTTTTAATTATTTTACATAGGGATCATTAAAAAAAAATTGTAGACATTTTTTTTTATATACACGTGTAGAACTCTATCACTGCCTTTCTTATATTTTAATTCATCAATGACACTAATAAAACCCAAAGTATGTAAAAACTAGAACTAATTAAAAAATATTTGTAAAAACAAATACCCCGACTGCATCAAACTTAAAAGAAAATAAACAAGCCCAATAGTTTATTAGAATTAACAGTCGGGACCTCTTTAAATTATGCGGGGTTCCTGGTAAAGATTTTATTGATTGAAGAATTACTTATAGGTCCCGACTGTTAATCCTAATAAACTATTGGGCTTGTTTATTTTCTTTTAAGTTTGATGCAGTCGGGGTTCTTGTTTTTACAAATATTTTTTTATTTTTCATTTTTTTGTTAAAATTTATTATGGTAATAATAATCATGATATACCTTTTTGAAATTCTGAAATTGAGCTCTTGAATTTGATACCCATATTGTAGTATTCGAAACGAATTTTTTTTTTTTTACTAAGTCCAATGGCGTACCACAGCCGCCATGATCATTTTTTATTAACGTCACCTATCTAAGAACACTTGGGCTGCTAATACGAATCTAACGATACCTCAAATATGTAAATCCGTTCAGCGGTTCTGGAGATACGAGGTAATAAAGAATATTACATACATACAAGATACGCGCGAAAAACATAACCCTTCCTTAGCAGTCGGGAAAAAAACAAATAGCTTCACGCTGTTTCCTGCATATGAGCAGAGGGAACCTAATATTTAAACACTCCGTTGCCCACGTGCTGCCCAATTTTCGAGACATTGTTTGGTGCGTGGCGGAACGTATCTAACTTGCTCTGTGTTGAACACACAACCGTTGCCTTTACAGTCACACGCTGTGCCGCTGCGTCACGACGACCTCTTGATTAAAACTTCAATTTTTTTCAAAATAACATTCATAAAAAAAAAAAAAAAATCAGCTTCACGCTGTATCCTGCACTGCAGGGTAGGCAGAGGGAACCTAGTGTTAAGACACTCCGTTCCCCACTTTCCGCCGAATCTGGAGTCATTGCGTGTTGAGTGGCAGAACTCAACGCCGCGCTTGTCCTCGACACCAGAGCGAAGAAATGGAAATATAAATTTAAGTAAATATTTCATCTCCTCGAGTGGGGATCGAACCCACAACCAGTCGGTTTTACAGTCACACCTCGTGCCACTGCGCCACGACTGGCCTCAAAAAAAAAATAATCTAAAAAAAAGAAGGTACTCGTATGTTAAAAGAGTTAGCAATTAACACGTCTATTAACATTATGTGTGTAAACGATAAACCGGGTAATGTCATGGTCAATGATATGTTACATATGTACGTGATTATGCATGCACGTTTGTTTACGTTTGATTTGTTTATTATTTATTTACTACTACTTTATTGTGAACAATTTAATATTTAAAATGAACATAAAAGAAAAGAGAAGAAAAAGTATAATCGAGGCACAAAAAGGAGTTTTATCGCTAATCAGCGATTTCTTCCAGACAACTTTTGGGTTAGGACATTAGGGTAGTCTAAACAAACATACATACATACTAAATTGTAATACATAAATATAATACCCATATATTTGTTATATAAAAATACATACTATTATAATATATATCATAATTCTATTATAAATAAGGAGTTGTATATATATTGATGCCATTGAAGGAAGGAAATTTAATGGAAGCGTTCTTTTGAGATTGGTACTTGATGTATTTTTTTCTTCAAAATAATAAAAAAGCAGCTTTACACATTTTCGGGTATCGAGTAGAGGAACCTGTTATTAAAATCCTCTGTATCTGGCTCTTAACTCAATTTTCGAGATGAACAGGAATAGGCCGTCGTGGCCCAGGGGCACAAAGGTGTGACTGTAACGCGACGGTTGTAGGTTCGATCCCCACTCGAGGAAATGAAATATTTACTTAAATTTATATTTCCATTTCTTCGCTCTGGTGTCAAGGCTAAGCGCGGTTGACTTGATTTCTGCCACTCAACACGCAATGCCTCCAGAATTCGATAGAAAGTGGGGAACGGAGTGTCTTAACACTAGGTTCCCTCTGCCTACCCTGCTGTGTGCGGGATACAGCGTGAAGCTGATTTAATTTAATTTTTTAACAAGACAAGATAAATATTGAGTATTTTTTTGTTTACAAACATTCACACCAACACTTAATTATATAACTTCTGTAACCAATCGTATATTGTCGTAATTGAACAATCGTGACTTATTTACATTTATTGAAGTAGTATTGCATAGTCCCAAATTGGGCCTATATTGGGTCAAACGAAGGTCCATCTTCGGCCTCAATCGAAGGTGAACTCAGGTTATAGGTAGAAAACTTGTTAACTTTTTTTTTTACTTTTAACTTTGTAAAACCTGTACGACATCTTAAATATTAATTAGGTTTCCAGTTTGGCACCTGAGCCTGACCTGTAAGCACAATGTCAAGCTATTTTTTGTTTCATTCTTTTCTTTTTGATTTGATTACTATTTAATTTTTCATCGATTTTATATATGGGAATGATTTGGAAAGATAATTTTTACTATAGTTACTTGTAAAAGTTATGATACTTATAGATGTTTTTTATAACTTACTTAGAGATGCAAGCATGAGTAATATATCCATGAATAATATGGGTTTTGACCGATTTGGTTTAAGGAAAAAAAATCGGTGTTTGTTATTATAAAGTCAGACTTTTTATGTTTAAAATATGAAAAATTCTGTGAAAAACAGAAATAACCTTTATGGGTAAAGTAACCTAACAAAACACCTCATTTTGCCGAATGCTACCAGGAAACATCTATTTTTTTAGCTTAATGTTAATAAGTGTAGGCAAAGAGAACCTAGTGTCAAGACTTCCGTCAATTTTTCTAGACATTACATGTTAAATAACCGAATGGCATTGGCAATGTTAGCATGGCGAGGAAATGAAAATAATTGATTCCTCCGAATGGGAATTGAACCGACGACGATAGCAATAACACGCTGCTGTGCCGTTGCCATGGCGGCATCTGCCTTACTATAATGATGGACCTCAATAAAAGATATCACACAGTTCTTACCACACATGTTGGTTTTGACTACTCTCTTCTTTTTTCTTTTTAGTAATATTCATATTCATTGTATTAGTATTGTCTTCTTTATCATAAACCTTTTAATTAATATTGTAGTTACTTAGTTTTAGAATTATTTTTTTAGATAACAATTAACAATTGCTAAAAAATATACTTATACACACTGGAGGACCAGAATAAAAAAAAAAAGTTAAATTTTAACGAAGTAACCAGAATTTAGTATAAGGTATCCTATACCATAGTTATATTTAGAGATAATATTTAGACATTCAAAGTCGTGACAAGTTTTTGATCAAATATTTACAGAACTGATAATGTAAGTCCTTAAATGGATGCGACTATGTAATGTGATAATTGAATGATTATTTATTATAAAGTTTATATATTATATAAGGAATTTTAGATGCCCTCACGGCGCAGTAGCACAAGCGTGTGACTATTAAGGCGATGGTTGATGGTTCGATTCCCACTCGGAGGAATGAAACATTTAATATTTTTATGTCCTCGCTATAGTAACGAGGCATTCCCGGGTGGGCATACCATGTGCGAGATACAGCGTGAGCTAAAGATATATATTTTTTAATTTGCTATAGACGGGTAAAATCTAGAAGGAAAAAACGACATAAGTACATGAAGACGCATTCAACATGATTATTTATAAGATAATTTTTGTTTCCTGATTTAGGAGAAATATTTATATTACTAGTGGCCCCCGCGAAACGCCCGCAAATTTAATTATTTCACATTTATTTAGTGTACGGTAAATGTAAATGTTAAAATCTCGAAGTTTTTTCTATCATCATACAAATAATTATTTTACAAACATTATCAAATAACAAAACATTGCAAACTAAAGATTCAATCCATTCAACAAAACTGTTGTGTAAGATAACTGTTTTTAGCAATTAAGCAGTTTTGTCGAATAAAATACTTTATAACTATACTAAGTAGATATAAGTTTTTTATTTATGAACTGACTGTAATAGAGCACATACTTCGTAAGACTTACCTATTAACAAATTAGCGTCATAATCGCTTTCGGAATTAGTACAATTGACCATGTACCAATGATCACATATCAGCATTCTTTGCTGGAACAGCGTTGTGTTCGGACAGGAGTAGCTGAACTGCCTGCCGAGGCCGTCGCACATGTGGTACACCTGGAAAAATAGCGACGGGACATTATTTAAAAGATTCCTTTTAATAGATTTCAATTAAAAAGAAAAACAGCTTCACACACAGCAGGGTAGGCAAAAGAAAAATAGTGTTAAGACACTCCGTTCCTCACTTTCCGCCAAATCTGGAGGCACTGCGCGTTGAGTAGCGGAACATAACTTCGAGGTTTGCCTCGACCAGAGCGAAGAAATGGCAATATAAATTAAAATAAATATTTCATTTCTTTGTAGTGGTGATCGAACCCACAACCAGTGCGTTTACACTTCTGCCCCTGCGCTACGACTGGTCACAAATGAATGAATAATTATTATTTAAAAAAAACCAAGCACGCACACGACAAGCGTAAGTCGGGCGCGCCCACCATAGCTTCTGTTCAAAAATTGAAGCTTTTGAAATCAATTTTCATGCTTTTGAAATCAATTTTGAAATCAGCTTTGCTTAGCCAGAGAGAGTCCTTTCATCTGATACCTCACTTGAACTAGCGGCTTTAATACTAAATATTGCCCCCGACTTATATCGTGGGCAAAATTTAGTATTAAGGCCGCTATTATATTTTTGGATTTAACCACAAATGTATAGTTTTTAGATTTTTTCTTGAACTAGCTAGCAACTACAGGTATTACACCTGTAGCTGCAAAATTTTATAATTCTAGGTTAACCGGAAGTACCCTATTCATTTTGATTCTTTTTATAGTGTCGAAATACGCATTATATATTTTTTGATATACGAAATATATTTTTTGCTCAAATCTACTTTTTGCTAGATACGGCTGTATCTTTTTTTAAAGTAATTGTAGAAATACTTTTTTTTTAGGAAATCATGGGGCCGTATTTCTAGGTATATGGTTTGAATTTGAACTTGATACCTCCAAGCGTTCTTGAGATTCATTAATCGGGGATTGCGTTTGGCCATTGTCTCGTATTCGGGGTGAAAGCGGAGAATGGAATGTCTTAATACCAGGTTACCTCCGCATCCCCTATATGCGGGATACATTGTTTTTTTTTTTGAGTCCTGTAGTTTCGCCTTTGTGTTGTCTGTCTCTGCATCCCGCTTTTAGAGGGGTAGGCAGAGGGAACCTAGTGTTAAGACACTTCTGTTACCCACTTTCCGCCGAATTCTGAAGGCATTGCGTGTTAAGTGACGGAACTCAACATCGAATACGATCAAAAATTATATTTTGTATATATTTGAGCAAGGTAAACAAATAACGAAATTATTTAAAATGGCTAAAAAAGTTAGGTACTTATGTATTTTTAACCTTTATGACGGCAACGTCCTTTTGTGTAACCTTACACATTTTTTTTAATATTACACTAACTTAAGCATTATGAGAATCACTAAACAAGACCATCATGTCGCGAAGCTTTTTTATTTTGTGGCGTTAAAAAATATTTATCACATTTAAAAGTTTATACTCATAAAAGAAAGCGAAGGTACATTCCATTTCCACTCGAAACAATAAATTATTTTCACTCACACTGGTAACAAGACAAAGTGCGGCGTTCAGCTCAGCCACTCAATATGCAATGACTTAAAAATTGGGCCGTATGTGGGGCCCAGAGTGTCTTTATACTATGTTCCTTGTGCTTACTTAAGCTAAAAAAAACAACTACAAAATAGATAAAAATTAATGGACGAAATATCCCAATAGGTACCAATTACGTATTCCTCGCAAAAAAAACTTCTCGCTTTTTCCCGCAAACTCTGTTTCCCTCTATACATCAAATTTTCGAGACATTGCGTGTTAAGTATCGAAATTTCGCGTGTTTCGTATTCCTACCAGAGCGGGGAAATGAAAATTGAAATTAAACTGTCATTCCCCCGAGTGGGATTAGAACTCACATCCGTCACGTCAGTCGCTAAACGCACCACGACGGCTTCAATATATGTATACATACAACAATTATATGTACCACGGTCATTTTTAACTTCCTGGATCATCTATAACAATCCGAATCACTTAAATCTAATTACTTTACAATTATTAATTTCAAAATCAACTTCCGACATGCATCGAGTAACATATTTGAATACTTGCGTAAGTGTTATTTTAGTTATTAGTTTCGTTATAATGCTATTATTGATTTAGAGTTAAAAATAAATCGACTGTGGTGAAGCCCTAAAGGAAGGTTATGGTTTTAGAACGTATGTATGTATGTCAGTTTGTTTGTTCTCTTGTAACTGTAAAACTAGAGTACCCATTTTGATAAATGATACGTCGTTGAATTGGTCTTTGTGGAACAAACACCAAACACCAAAAAGCTCTTACTACTTACAGTGTTTGGTATGTATATTAATATATTGTATTACAAGAACGCAATGATCCATCCAAATTACAAGGCAATTAGTTTTTTACACCAAATTCAATGTTAATGACACGTTGCGTGAACTTTAAATCAATTTACTAACAGTAAAGGCAGTTTCACAAGTGTCTTAGATAGGTATGTATATTTCTTATTGTTTTACATTGTAAATTATTTAATGAGCAAATACAGCAATGAAATAAAATATATTTTTTCACATTCCGAAAATGGGAATCTTAGTAGATATTAAACCCAAGCCATTGCGTTTACAGTCACACGCTGTCTCATGATAGCTTCAAATTCATTAATCATATCAAAATACAAATATTGGAAACCTAGAAACCTTTACTTATTAAATCAAAACAGAATAAGCTCTTTTACACCCATATATCTATTATTAACCTTATACATCATGCGCAAGCGCAACTCCTATATGCGCCATACGTACATATGTGCGTCGTGTGAACTAGGCTCACAATAAATCACTTGGAAAGAACAAATAAGATTGATTTACTGCAATTATTTCATTAGTCTTGTATCTTATCTTTATGTAAGGTGACATTGAAGTGCAGTTGTTCATCAACTTTTGTATTATGATTTTTTTTGTATTATGCTGTTTCCCATATATAGTACCTAAGGTAGCAGAGGGAACATCGTTTTATAATACTTCGTTCCCAAAACACCGTCAAAACTTCGAGATATTGCGTGTTGAGTGGCGGAACTCAACGTCGTACTTTGTCCAGTTACCAAAGCATGGGAACAAAACAATAAATGAAATTGGAATTTGGGCAAGATCGTCTAGTACTCTAGTACTTAGGTTAAGATGCTACTTCGTTGCCCACGCACCGCCCAGTATGATATTGTAAGCACGATTGAACGCAACGGTTGTGGGCATTGGGTTCTATTGTTATTAATTGTAACTAAATGATTAAAATATTACTAGTGGCGACATTTAGCTATATGTGTACTTCCTTACCATCTGTCAAAGTCATATTCATTCTCTAATAAACTACTATCCAATGTCCATGCGTTTTATTAGGTTATGGGCCCAGACCATAATTCGCGATAAAATTGCAGTTTATATTTCGTAAATATTTACTTTTCGTGGACTATCAGTGTACCGTTTGATATTAAAATATAAAATCGCGGTGGAAATCGCTCCTTTGTGGACCTATATCCAGATTGACTGTCGGCTACCTCGTGGCGTAGTAAATTTTTTGCAAAATGGCTGGAAGTTACATAGTGAATGTGCCTAAACTAAAAGGACGAGAAAATTATGATGAATGGGCGTTTGCAGCGGAAAATTTTCTAATGTTAGATGGTGTGGATATCCATAAACAGGAATCTACTGATGCCTTTTCCGTTGATGAAAAAAAGGCAAAAGCGAAACTCATCATGACAATTGATTCATCTATTTATGTTCACATCAAAAACGAGCAAACAGTTCAAGGTGTGTGGAAACGTTTGAAGTGTCTTTATGACGACTCTGGTTTTACGCGTCGCATCAGCTTACTTCGTCAGCTAATTTCTATTCGATTGGAAGATTGCGAATCAATGGGGACATACGTTACACAAATGGTGGATACTGCCCAGAAATTAAAAGGTACCGGTTTCCAGATCACTGAAGAGTGGATTGGTTCGATGCTATTGGCGGGGCTAACAGAAAGGTTTGCTCCCATGATAATGGCTATAGAACATTCTGGCATGATTATCAGTACGGACATTATCAAGTCAAAATTATTAGACATGAGTTCGGAAGTTGATACCAACGTAACAAACAACGCTTTTTTGTCGAAAGGTTGGCAACACTGTAGCAAGAAAGCCAACATAGCAGATACACAAAAAAAGAAAATGGCGTCTTCGAAATCTGTCAAAGCGTTACGCTGTTACAAATGTAAACAACTCGGTCATTATATGAATAAATGCCCGAATAATAAAAATAAAAGTGAAATAAATGCTTTTAGTGCGATATTTATGCACAGTACTTTTCAAAAAACTGATTGGTATATAGATTCCGGGGCAAGCTCGCATATGATTACAGATAAGAATTGTTTAGAAAATGTCACACTCGGCCACAAAGTAAAGGAGATAGTAGTTGCAAACAAGGAAATAGTACCAGTTATATGCTCAGGAAATACAATGATTAGAACCATAGTTGATAATTCAGAATTCGACATTACAGTCAAGGATGTGTTGTGTGTTCCTAACCTGTCAACCAATTTGTTATCGGTAAGTCAACTTATTCGAAATGGAAACAAAGTTAATTTTGAAAAAGAAGTTTGCTATATACGCAATAGACAGAATGTACTGATTGGAAAAGCAAATTTGTTGAATGGAGTATATAGGTTGAATATAAAGTCAGGAAGTTTGGCGGCATGCTCAGCTACAACAATGACAAGTGAGATATGGCACCGTAGACTGGGACACATTAATAGCAAGGACCTGAATGCTATGAGGAATGGCGCTGTAGAAGGAATTTCGTACATTGATAAAGCAGAAATTGATAAATCTAACTGCATCACATGCTGTGAAGGTAAGCAGGCAAGATTACCTTTTTCACACAAAGGCAAGAGGTGTGAAAATGTGCTTGAAATTGTTCATGCGGACCTTTGTGGGCCGATGGAACAGGTCTCTTTGGGCCAAGCAAGATATTTTTTGCTTTTTGTTGATGACTTCAGTAGAATGGCTTTTGTCTACTTCCTCAAGGCCAAAAATCAAGCTTTAAAGTATTTCAAGGAGTTTAAAGTTCTTGTTGAAACACAAACAGGAAATAAACTGAAAGTTTTAAGAACAGATAATGGTAGGGAGTTCTGTTCTGTGGAATTTGATGACTATTTAAAGACAAATGGAATAGTTCATCAAACAACAAACCCGTATACACCAGAACAAAATGGTCTTTGTGAACGACTAAATAGAACAGTTGTGGAGAGAGCTCGATGTCTTTTGTTTGAAGCGAATCTTGATAAAAGATTTTGGGCAGAAGCAGTCAATACTGCTGTCTATTTACGGAATAGAACGCTAGCTTCGGGTCTACAAAAAACACCATATGAGTTATGGAGTAATAAAAAAACCAGATCTCAGCCACGTTCGGATATTTGGAAGTCGTGCAATGGTCCATGTTCCTAAAGCAAAGAGAACCAAATGGGATAAAAAATCTGAAGTATATATCATGATTGGTTACGCAGAAAATACCAAGGGCTATAGATTATATAATCCAAGGTCAAAGAGTATTACTACTAGTAGAGATGTTTTCATTATGGAGGAAACAAACTCAGATATAGTACAAGCAGTGGTAAAAGATAATAAAGACATTGAACCTATTATTGAAGATAAAGAAGTGGAAAATGATACCACTTTGAGTCCAGAAAAAGATAGCTTAATCTCTGAACGGGATGATACATATATACCATATGCGACTACTAGCTCGTCTAGCTCGGAAGAATTCTGTGATAGCAAGTCTCTGTGTGATGAAGCTGAAAGCTTAGAACAAGAGTTTGCTGACATTGGGAAGAGAGAAAAAAGAAAACCAGACAGGTATGGATATGGTAATATATGTAAAATTGATGAAGGCTTGGATGAGAACAATTTCACATATGAGGAGGTTATGAGTGGACCTGAACGAGAGCAGTGGTGCAGTGCCATGGAGGAAGAGCTAAAATCCTTTGAAGAAAACGAAGCTTGGGAATTAGTGAGCAAACCAAGTGATGCTAAGGTGGTGCAGTGCAAGTGGGTGTATAAAAAGAAATTAAATGTTAATAACACAGTGCGATATAGAGCAAGATTAGTGGCAAAAGGTTTCACACAACGTGAAGGCATAGATTATAAAGAAACTTTTTCACCAGTGCTTAAATTTTCCACTTTAAAATTGTTATTTGCTTTGAGTGTTAAATTAGACCTTAATATATGCCATTTAGATGTAATTACAGCTTTTTTAAATGGCCACTTAGATGAGACTGTTTATATGCAGTTACCTCAGAATTTTAAATGTGATATGGTTCAGAATAAAGTTTTAAAATTAAAAAGGGCCATATATGGGTTAAAGCAGTCAGCTAGGGCCTGGTATAAGCAGGTTGATGATTATTTACAAAAGTTGGGGTATCAAAAGTCATTGTATGAACATTGTTTGTTTGTAAAATTATCTGAAAATGTTAAAACATTAGTGGCTTTGTTTGTTGATGATTTCTTCATATTTTATAACTGTAATAAAGAAGTAGAATATTTGAAGGGTCAATTAAGCAAAAGATTTAAGTTAAAAGATCTAGGTCAGTTAAGACAGTGTCTGGGTATGACTATTAAGATACAGAAAGATTGTATTTCTATTGATCAAGAGAAGTTTATTGATAAATTATTGTATAAATTTTGCCTGGAAAAATGTAAAAATGTAGAAACTCCTATGGAAATTAATTTGAAATTGAAAAAAGAAAAGAAATTAAATTCAAATTTTCCTTATCAACAACTAATAGGGAGCTTAATGTATCTGTCAGTTTTGACTAGACCTGACATCTCATATTGTATTAGTTATTTAAGTCAATTTAATAACTGTAATACAGAAACACATTGGAAACATGCTAAAAGAGTTTTAAAATATTTAAGTTGTACAAAGTCATTTGGCTTAAAATATGTTAAAAATAAATTAGATTTAATTGGTTTCGCTGATGCTGATTGGGCATCTGATAATTTAGATAGAAGATCTTATACAGGATATTGTTTTGTATATTCAGGTTGTCTAGTATCTCATGAAAGTAGAAAGCAACAGACGGTGGCTTTGTCAAGCACCGAAGCTGAATACATGGCTGTATGTGAAGCTAGTAAAGAGGCAATTTTCTTAAAGAATTTATTATGTGAATTAACTAACAGACCAGATAATATGCCTATTTTGATGTATAATGACAGCCAAAGTGCTTTAAAACTTACTGAAAATTCTGTATATCATAGACGTAGCAAACATATTGATATAAAATTTCATTTTATACGGGAAGCAGTATGTAATAAATTTGTTAAATTAGAATATTTAAAGAGTTCTGAAATGCCAGCTGATTTATTGACTAAAAGTCTGTCTAAAATTAAACATTATTATTTTATGAATAAGATGGGTGTGGTGGCATTACACAAGTAATATACTCATAACATTGTTTTGTTTGATATTGTTTAATAAACATATTTTAGATTATTTAGTTAAGTGGTGGTATTGTTATTAATTGTAACTAAATGATTAAAATATTACTAGTGGCGACATTTAGCTATATGTGTACTTCCTTACCATCTGTCAAAGTCATATTCATTCTCTAATAAACTACTATCCAATGTCCATGCGTTTTATTAGGTTCTGCCTACCGAGTTATATGCGGAATATATGTGCCCATGCTCTTGTATGTGTGTTATCTGTTAGTCTAGTAACGGAAAAGTTTTATCTTTTATATACATATATGTACTTATAAATATTTAAGTTACTATTAATAAACAAAGGAATATTTATTTCATATTATATCAGATGACATTTTAAAGTAAAAATAAGATCAAATTGAGTATCTACTTTGTTATGTAAGCACACATGAACATATATGTATGCAAAGACTGAACGCATAATTCTCATACTATGGAAGTGTATTGTGAAAGTGGGTCGATAGTATTGTTTTTGCCCATCACTTGCAATTTTATTTACATTCGTTGGATAATCTAGTCTAGATCTAGATGTAAATTGCTTAATCCAAACTGTAGTTTAGGGTCAATGATTGAGGATGTGGGCGAGCGTCTGACTGTAAATGGTTGTGGGTTCGCTTCTCATTCGAGTGATTAATTATTTCAATTTGCCCGATATTGTAAGAGAAAATGCATCATTGATATCAGCCATTCAACCTTTGCCAAATTGGGTTGGAAAGCAGAGAACAGTGTTTTGGCACTAGATTGTCTCTGCCTAACATCCAATTTATCTTTACATACTACTGATATAATCATGCTCAATTACTTCTTATAAGCCCATTTTGTATTGAAACCTACCCCTAATTCTAAATATCCCACTATTTATACCGTTATTATAATATATTTTCCCATAATTGTAGGTAGAGAGTAAAAACCAAGTAAAACCATACGTTCTAAATTAAAATGAACTAATTCAAACGGATTTATCGGGACATGATATCAAAATCATAATAAAAGGCTATTTCAGAATTGCTCAAATATTATTTCTACGTCTACTTTCCCGTGAGAATGTTTGTATATAAAAATAAAAACAAAAGCACAAGCCTATACGTTATATGTATGTACATACATACAGCCGTGTGAAGATGTCCTACATTATTACAATGAGTTCACAAAAGTTTCGACCTTGATGTGCATAGTATAAACAATCTTTGGTACAAATTAGTTGTAATATAAATCAGGTATTTTTGGACTAATTATAATCTAAAGATATGTTTTATTTTGATATTATTTTGTTTAGCTTCGGACTGTATCCCACATTTAGCAGGATAGGCAGTGGGTTTTAGTATTAAGAGTTACGGCACTCCGTTTGTCACTATCCGCATGGTATAATATGATTAATTATATTTTTATTTATTTATTATTTATTCAACATATTCGCTACTGTTATAAAAGCAATGAATTACTTAAACTGTGCTGTACGTGCTCAATGCGCCAATTTTTGTTTCTGATACACTTGTAACAGCTGTTAATGTCAAGTAGTCAAAAAAAGTAAAAAAAAACACAAGTAGTCTGTGAGTTTACGGTTCATAGCTCTATAAACCTTTTTTGGTAATAACTAACAGACAGACAACGCACGAACGACACTACGCAGCGTTAAACGTTAAAATTTCTCATATAGTTTTCTTGATTTTCTATACTCCATATGAGAGAACCAAGAGACGATTTGCCAATATTCTTACGGGAACAGGAAAAAACTGAAATTTCAAGTTTTCACCTAATAAAGTCCACATGAAAGAAGTTGCAGAGGGCAACTAGTGTTAAATAGCTTAAATCACAGGCATTGTGAATACATTAAATAATCCTAAACATGCTTTAAAAAATACTACAATAAACTATGTTCGAGGCCGGTCGTGGCGCAGCGGCACGAGGTGTGACTGCGAAACCGACTGGTTGTGGGTTCGATCCCCACTCGAGGAGATGAAATATTTACTTAAATTTATATTTCCATTTCTTCGCTCTGGTGTCGAGGTTAAACGCGGCGTTGAGTTCTGCCACTCAACACGCAATGCCTCCAAAATTCGGCAGAAAGTGGGGAACGGAGTGTCTTAACACTAGGTTCCCTCTGCCTACCCTGCTGTGTGCGGGATACAGCGTGAAGCTAATTTAATTTTTAATTTAATAAACTATGTTCATAAAAATATTTCATTGATTCAGACAAAGAGGAAGAACGAAGTGACTATGCTATATTTAGAACCTTCACTAACACATTGAGGTGTTTATATTTTATTTATAAAAAAGACGACGACGGGAAACGAGCGTACTGCCGGATGGTAAGAAATCAATGCCGCCCAGGACCCCGTGTGGAACCAGAGGTGCAGGTGCGGTATCCTCTCTTATCACACTCTCGTTCTTTATATATATGTATGTATGTCTTGTGTGATATACAAATACAATTATTTATTTAAACAAAATGATTCTAAATCTAATATTTTAAGTAAACCAGATATTTAAAGTTAACATCAAGGCCGATTCTTTTCCTAGTTCTATACAAAGCGACACGTGGTAACATTGAAATCACACAAAAAAATATGTAACAATTTGCAATAATTTTGCTAATAATTGTTTCCTATATAAAATTTATGTATTTATTTATGATGATGATGATGATGTCAATACCTGTTTCTGGACGCGATGGTTGTAGATCGTTGGATTTTTTTTTCTAGATCTAGTAAGATCGTGGAATTTAGTTCAGAAATCAAATAAAGAACAACTACTTAATTAAAAACAACGGATAGTATAGAATAGAGTATCTTAGCACTAGGCAAAGACTATGAAAGTCCTGATATGATCCAAGTTACCCTTGGACGCATCCTATAGGAGGACGCAACCCCAAATGCCTTGAAGTTGCTTAAGATAAGTGGCTAACGTCAGTATCACTTTGATGCTTACGTTATTTCTTATGAAAAAAATCTAAGAAATAACATCAGCTTAAAGATTCTTGATCAGTTTTAAACATTTTTATAATTTTGTGTTTTTTTTTAAATATTCACGCTTTATCCCGCATGTAGCAGGAAAGGCTTAAGGAGCCTAATGTTAAAACATTCTGCTACACACACACCCGCAAGTATTTTTGAAACAATCTAAAGCTAAAAAATCTTCTTTCATGGTCACCATCTTAAGTATGTATGTATATGTAATAGGCTACATGTATTACAAAACGTATGCACGTTAACGACGGTGTATCAAATGCATAATTATACTATCCAATATTCACTAAGCTCTTATTGGCCACTTAAATGTTTAATATACGATGCAAGTACATTAGCTTTTATTTAAAATTAAACAATTAAAATTCAACCAATTGTTTTATTTTTCACATTGATATTCACGTAAATCGTTATAAATATTCAAAAATAACTAAACTAGCTTCACGATGTATACCTAGCGGAGTAGCCAGAGAGCTTTCGCTTCTTCTTCGCCTCTTATTTTTACCTTTTATCTTTTCTTCTTCCGGGGGGCTATGTATAGAATATTTGAAACTCTCAGTGATTATAAGTTGCAATCCGCAATTTCATTGGCATTGAGTTTATGGCCTTTGCCATAAATTCAATGCCAACAACAAAAAATAATACAATAAAATAATTAAAAAATTACGTGACATTTTAAAAATTCTTTTAAAATGTCACGTAATTTTTTTAAAGCTAATATTGATAATATTTCGTTGGCCCCTAGCAGTATATTCATTTAAAGAGAGCGGCCTCACAGACCAGCCTTCCTAGGTTACTTCGAGAAACTGACTGAATATTTTTTCTTATATTCACATCTCCTAAGGTTTACGTGGGCTGATAGGGTTTCAAATGCCATGTCTACTGAAAGTTTTTAGCAAGTTTTACGAAGTCGCTTTATTTATATCTCTCATAGATTAGACATTCCTGTTGTGATTCGACATCACGAACTCACACATTCAAGATAAAGATATAATAAAAAAAACAAATTGCGATCAAATGATCGAGCGTAAATTAAGTTATCATGACCTAAAATCGAACCTATGACTGGCTCAGAATACTCCTCTGAGCCGCAATAGTTAAAATTAATCGATTAATTCAAACAACTTATTTTTTTTTTCAAACAATGCTAGAGAAGGCGCCAGAGCAAATTATACCTTGACCTGAAAGTTAGTAGAAATACACGTAGGCAGAGAGGACGACTATCCTACTATTGAGAGGACTTGTTAAATGTATATTTTTATATATTTTATTTATTGTTTGACGTAAATGGTAAACACTGTGGTAATTTTGTTAATGTCACATTGGGCTTTTAAGTGTTGGTTAAAATAAATGCTAAGTTAAAGCAGTTCATGCTAGGCAGTGGCGGAACTCCACGGCGCCCTTTATCCCATTACAAGAGCGAAGAAATGAAAATATTAAATATTTCACTTTTTCAGGTGGTAATCGAACTCACAACCTATAGCGTTTACATTTGCACGTGAAAAAAATACATATATTGTGGTAAAAAACCGCATGATCCATCATTCCTTTTGCATCACTTCTAAATTAACGTACACTGGGTAACAAAGTGATACGTCCAAGATTCTAAATTTTATCAAGTGACTTTAACAGTATTCACAAATTATACAGGAAAACATGAAATTAAAAAAAATCGCAACAATTTAAGAAGTCACTTTGTATTGTAAGTGCATGTAATTACAAAATATCAGATCGTATCAAATCGTGGCATAAATTACAATAAATTTAAAAGTTAACGCCGACGCCCACTTACGTAAAAGAAGCGAAAGTTCAAGGTCCCAATGGTTCAGTGGTCACTGTGATGTCTTATAGCCGATCGTCTATTCTCTTTGTTATGTAAGTAGGACAGTAGATGTTTTAAATTTGAATATAAGCAAATGAGAGTAATTTACTCAAGTGCTATTTTTGTTTACATTTTTTTTTTATAAGTTTTACACAGTATCATACAAATAGCTTAGTAGGCTTAGAGGGACTAAAGGGAACCAAGTCAATCCGTTGCCCACGCACTCACTCACTTTTCAAAACATTGTAGTTCCAGGTCTCAACCCAGCACTTTGTTTTGTTACTATCGTGGGAAAATTATATGTATATATTAATTCGTTCCTCTGAGGGGGAATCGAACCAACAACCGCCGCGTTTACAAACAAGCGCTATGCCGTCTGCCGTCTATTATTTTTTTAGGATTTAACCTAGTAATACATATAAATGCTGGCCAATTCAATATCTCATAGCATTCTTAAGATAAAAGCTCTTGACAGACAGACGGACAACAGTGTGATCTTATAAGAGTTCCTTTTTTCCTTAAAACGTATGGAACCCTAAAAATAAATATACTTTTAAATAATAAGTGAAAATTTAATTTGAAAAAACATATTATTATGTAACAGATAAAAATGATCATTACACAATAGCATAAAGTTCAAGGTCTCGGTGCCACAAAACCGGCGTACCGGTTACTTACTGAAGATTCACTTTCTCTATAACACGGTTATTCACCGTACGGTGTTGTTAAGTATTACGATACTGTTATACATTTTGTAAGTATTGCCTATGAGTGACCGAGCTTAACGCTGTGCAGCTGGGTCAAGACTTGTAACTTATATTTAAAGTTAGTTTTTGACAAATTGGTACCTAATATGCAGCTATTGAGGTATGAACTAGGTCTCTAGTATCCAGGCTCTATAGTATTCACCACTAAGTATATAAAAAAGAATAGCTATAATAAATATAAAACGACTCTCCTGCCCTTAAAAATAGAAAAAGGCCAAGTTAGATTAGATTCGAACCCATAACCTTCGATTAATCGTTTACTATACGCATATTTATGTAATAGTACTGTGGCAGTTGAATAATCTAAAAATCATTATACGTTACGTATGTACTTCATCAATTATTCCGCACGTATTTTTCAAATCGGCAAACGTTAAGGGAAATATTGTAAAAATGTTATGTAAGTTTGACACTACTGTGAAATAACGAATTTAGTAAAGAGGTTTTGGTTGTTTTCTTTTACATTCTACATTCAGACTGCATTTTTGATATTGCATGATAAATATTTCAAAATTTAATTGATATCTCTTGTATTTTCCTATTTTGAATTTGGAAGTTTTACCGAATTCGATTATTTATTTCCAGGAGGGTGCTTGGTAGCAATAAGATAAAATAAATTGAGAATAATTTGGAACATAAATTATTGAGGCCAGTCGTGGCGCAGCGGCACGAGGTTGACTGTAAAACCGACTGGTTGTGGGTTCGATCCCCACTCGAGGAGATGAAATATTTACTTAAATTTATATTTCCATTTTTTCGCTCTGGTGTCGAGGTTAAGCGCGGCGTTGAGTTCTGCCACTCAACACGCAATGCCTCCAGAATTCGGCAGAAAGTGGGGAACGGAGTGTCTTAACACTAGATTCCCTCTGCCTACCCTGCTGTGTGCGGGATACAGCGTGAAGCTGATTTATTTTTTATTTAATTATTAAAAACGACCACACACAGTTTGATGTGCTTGTGTGTTTGTGTGTCCGTCTATTACATTATAGCTCCTAAAAAGGACTTTGATAGAGAGATGATATTTAAACTATGTGGTAAGGTGAGTATTTTTACAATCATTATGGTCAGATAGCATAAATGAGCCTCTGCATTGAACGTACGATCATCGTTAATAACAAGTTAATTACGGAATGAATCATACGCGTTCGCCTGTAATGAGACTGTATATCCTTCATAATTGTGAAAGTCGAGGCTTTTTGAATTCCAAGAACCTCCATAACCACGAGATATGCAGATTTAGATTTTATTTCTTAAAGTTTATGTAGATATGCACAAGGATGTGGTAGCAGTTGATAAAGGCCTTACTTCTCTGTCCTTGGGCAAAGAGAATTGGGGTAGGTGTGTAGTACTTACTACTTCTGATAGCATGGCTGTGTGGAAGAGCAGGGAGATTCCATAGAGCATTACTGGACCCGGACGTGGATACTGCTTTCTCCTCACCTTGTTTATAATTCGGGAATCTTTTCGAGAAACCTAAAGGTTTTGTCTGTGCAATTATGGACGAAGTTATCAAGACACGGAACTACGAGTACCTACATCTGTCGAGCGCGTCATCGACCTGGTGAGTCCCTCAGACATATTGTCTCTGGTAGTTCTCATCTTCTTAACGGTGAGTATTTGCATAGACAAAATAATGCACCAGTAACTGGTTATTCCATAAGATCTTTGAAGACAAAGATCTTATGGAATAAGAGATGTGTTACTATAAGAACTATATCACGTCTGTTCGTGAAAATAGCTGTGCTTTGCTCTACTGGAATCGGTCTATTATTACTGACAGGTATATTTTTACCAATAGACCTGCTATAGTATAATTAGACCGAGTGGTGCGCCGACCAGTAATTGTTGATATTACTATCCCACATGATGACAATCTCTTGAAGGCCGAAAAAGAAAAAATAACTAAATATTTAGACTAAGCCCATGAGATTGCCGCCATGTGGGATTTCAATGCGACTGTCATTGTGCCGATAGTGAATTCAAGTAACGGTTTAATAGCGAAAAGTCTCGATCAACATCTTAAGAGGTTATCGCTTAGTATCCGGTTCTTGATCCGACAAGAACCAGATGCAGAAGGCAGTTTTACTTGTGTATTGTGAGGAGTTTCCTCTCTCTGGAGCCCTAGCCACCGATGACTTGGACTTTTGTCCCACCCTCGGAAGAGTGTTTTTTTTTAATATTTTTCAATGTATTTTTTATAACAAATTATATTTAAAAATGTAAACTTTATTTCTTTTATTTATTTAAAGCAATCTTACAATTTATAGGTTATAATTAAACATCAAAATAAATTTGAGAGCAATTTATATTGCTTTTTAAGTTGTGTGCTAGTGTAAGTGATGTAAGCTAATTTCTTTAAAGAATACATGTATTTAAAATATTATACATACAATTAAAACCCACAACTAAATGCTTAAGTTCTATGTTATTGTAACGTCAAATTCCAGTTACAGTTCCAAAGGCTACAAACACAAATGTAAAAATCTATATCTAAATGTAAAAACCATAGTAACAATAGGTTATAATTACTTTGCTTAATAAAGCTTTATAATAATACAATTTAGTTTAATAACATGAACAATACATTGTAATTACTTATGTGGAGCTCGAGATGCCTACATTCCATAGCACACCTTTGAAACGCTAGGAAATGTCAAACAACCTGTAGTACTAAAACAAACTTAACATATTATAATATGTTAAAATATACATAAGATATACTAATTTTTATTTTTTTTTACCTCCACACTGTATCCCGCAAATAGCAAGGTAGGCAAAGGGAATCTAGAGCACAGTCATTCCGTTCTCCACTTTACGTGCTATTTTCGATCCATCTTGTCTTGTTACCAGAGCCGCACCTTATCTTGTCGAGGAATTGAAAATTATATATTCATTCATGTGAGGAACCCGTAATAGTGGATGTGCTACTGTGCGCCGCGACTGCTTCTAAAATAATTTCGATTAATACATTGTTCAAAAACTACGGAGGACTTTCATTCCATTACAAAACCAAAGCTATGTAAATATTTATATAAATTCTTTTACCCCGGATGATGCGGTATATAAGGTCGTGGGAGCATACTATTAATTTTTTTTCTATATATTTTTTAAAATAAAGGTCACTCTATTGTTATACTTTATCTTATACAACAAAAGAAGATCCTATTCAATCAGTACTGGAGACCAAATAAGCGATTGAAGCGTTTAAGGAATTTACGCGTCCTAACATAGGTCAAGGTGATTGTATCGAGTAGGTACTGAGATTCGAAAAATGTAACAACAATAAAATAATACTAAATAAGTAGCATAGAAATATTAAGGGCGACTAAAAATAAGATTTGGATTTAAAAATACACTATTTTATACCAAATTTGTCAATTTAAAAAAAATCTTATTAATAATTACTGGCTCGAAGGACCAATATTTTCTTCACTTGCATATGCCATACTCCAATATTTTCTTTACCTGAGTAGTAACATACTCAAGTAAAGAAAAAAATAGTTCTTGTGCTTTGCCGAAAAAAAGTTCTCAAAAGTCTTTATGCCTTGTCTTGAAAAAAGTTTAATTACATATAAAAATTTCGTCACTTCTTAGTTAATCTTCATATTACTAATATAATATTGCCTCTAATTGTACCTATACCGAGTTGAGAGTCATAACTTTTATATTTTACACACGCGTGTGAATCTCATTGTTGCCTTCAAATTTACGATTCTTGCTAAATAACTAGCTATTTGGAACTATTTTATTGCGTACATTTACTGTTTAAATGAAATACTAAACTACACAATTCGTATTGTGTTTATAATAACTACTTGTCCTAAGTTAAAATTAAAGAATGGTCATGCTGTATCCCGCTCATAGCAGGGTAGACAGATGGAACCTGGGAAACCTGTATTACATACTCCGTTCCCATTGTGATAATTCCAGTTCTCACTTACCGCCGAATTCTGGAGGCATTGCGTGTTGAGTGAGACTTGTCAGGAATAATCTCTTAGTGCTCCCCTTAACTCATCAAGAAACTCATATAAAAATGTTTTTTTTAGATGACCAACACTTTAGCCTGAACGTTATCTCTCTGTCACTCTTGCTTAAAATTTGTGCTCTATAAAAAAATCATCAATCATTTAAATTTTTAACCATAATTATTTGAAAATTTAACCTTATTTAATCGATTCTTAACCCTAACGCATCCTGTGAAAGTTTCACCAAAATCCATTTAGTATAATAATTTAGAATAGTGATGTTATTAGACTGGCAAACGAAAAGACTGACAAGAAAGTGTCAATCAAATTGCGGCTTGGATGTTTTTTAAAAGGTGTTGATTTAATTCCCGGTACTTGTATTTTTTTACCTTATCCAAAAAAATACGTTCGTCGTTCACAGTAAACAACTATTGTTTAAAGTAATATAAAATAATATAATCTGGTATTTCCTGCAAAACACTGTAAAGGAACAGAGTAACAAGATATAATCGGCAATTTAAATAATTTAAGGAGGCACGTATTAGCGCAAACATAATTATTAAGATAACAATAATAATGAGTTAATTATGTGTAATAAATCAGTTCTTCAAAGATATTTATAAAGCAACTAAATTATATTAGAGTGTATTTAACTAGTAGTTTTAACTAAATTACATACAAAGTTAGAAACACTAGTAAAACATAAAAAAATATATATCGCGAAAAATTGTATAAAATCGCTCTACTGTAAATTTTTTAATCATCATCTAGGATGCAGATTGTTTTTTTATAAAAAAAATATCGTAGCGCGATATAAGTCTATGCCTCTTGGACGTTTTTGCTGCCTTAAAAATTTTATTCGTTTTCTAAAAAACTATAAAATCTCTTAGATCAGCTCTCTTTGCTTTATACAATAAAAACCTGTGAAAAAAGTAATAAATAAAATATGACTAAGATTTCTAGTACATTCCGCCGTATAAACATACCACATACCATTTCCCGGTTAATTAAATATGATTTTTAATTGAGTTGTTTACACATCTCCGCATTGATTCTAAACTACGTACTACATAGTAAATTCTTAATTGTTACGTTTTTTTTTGCTAGAGGTATTTATTAATTAACCTACGCCATTTTTTAAATAGTTTTAAGATCGCAGGTACATCGAAGATTCAGAGGACCCACTAAGAGGGCAGTCACGAAATCCGGCGCCGCATTTTCTCTGAAGAATACAACCTACAGTATAAATAAAAATCTTTTCTTATTTTGCTATATCCTCTTTTAGTTCGAACTAACGACTACCAAATTCTATTATCACATGAGAATAACCTCTGATGACATCATTTTATATTAGAAATGATATATATGGTTCGATTTCAGCACAAGGTCAAGCTTAGTAAGCTTAAAAGGAAAGATAAACATTATGATAAGCATAATGAGAAAAGACATTTGGAATATAAAGTCTAAATGCATTATTTCATAATTCTAGGGTCAAAGTAAAAGGATGGGTGAATCGTATTTGGACAATCAGAGATGAAATTAATGATGAAATATACGAGTATGAGCCATTATGGGTCAGTTTTGGTAGACGTGAGTTCGATTCCCCCTGGTGAAAATATACATAAATAGAGGGCGCGCGCGGCTTCGCCCGCTTATTAGGAGTGAATTCAAAAAAAACCACGAAACACGTGTTCAATAAAATATTTTTAACGGTCTGAATTTAATTTTTTATAAAAATCGGTGGCAATTTAAAGATTTTTCCATATAAACTTTCAACCCCTTATTTGAACCCTTAGGGGGTGAATTCTTAAAAACCATGAAACACGTGTTCAATGAAATATTTATAAGAGTCTGAATTTAAAATTTTATAAAAACCGGTACAAATGAAAAAAAAATTCCATACAAACTTTTAACCCCTATTTCATACCTAAAGGTATGAAATAGGGGTTAAAAGTTTGTATGGGGTTAAAATTTTTCAAATTCCCTTCTTAGTGGATGTCCAGAATATGAAAATAAACATCTGCCCAAATTTCACGTTACTACCATCAGCGGTTACGGCTCTGCGTGCGTCTTACCTCAGTCAGTCAGCACGAGTCCTTTTATATATATAGACTAGCGGCTCGCCCACGGCTTCGCCCGTTTAAAATACATGATTTTGATTTAATAAGCAGAATTGATTGACAACTCTAATGACTTCTAATATGATTTTTTATTACTTTAATCTGTAATATTCTAATATAATTTTTTACGACAGTATCGTAACTTCTATAAGATTTTTTGATTGTTCGAACTAAAAAATATGACCAATGTTGATATTTGATATTCATAAAATATACATAAAGCTAAGTATTTATTATATGTATATATTTTTGTAACATTACGTTCTTTTTACCTATGTTATGTTTTTTAAAGCTCTGTTAAATGTGCTGCTTCTGAAAAAATTTTAATGTACTGCTTCAGAAACAGCCTTAAATGTTAAATTATTGATTTGGGTAAGGATTCATAATATTCTTTGTAAAATAACTGTAAAGTTTGCATATTAACTCCTGTACAGTTTTTAAATTAGTTACACATATTATTAACTAAATGTACAATTGGTAAATATGTATAATAGTTATTACAGAGTACACGTAGAAAAGATGTTTTAGGCATTTTTATATAGATTTATTTCAAACGAACGAACGAACCAAAAAATCTATGTATTTGCTTGATATCTCTTTGAAGATCAAATCGTTCTTCATCTCTGTGTTGAATTAATTACGATTTCAACTTAACTGTTATGATTTATGAAAGCAATCTCAACTAACAATTCAATTTTGTTTACTTTATTGTCTAAAATATTGTATAATAGTGCTTCAAAAATATATATTTTTATCAACAGTCATATAATCAACACGTTTCGAATGTCATTCTTTAGCCAGGAATCTTACCAGCGCGATTGCTATATAATATTCGCAGGCAAACTAATGCCTTTAGTTCATTCAAATGACGATAACTTTTTTTTTAATGAACCGATTTTGATGATCCAAATTTTAGTAACTAAGTTGAGTTAAAACAAAGCAATTGGTGAAATTTTCAAGTAAATCGGTTCAGTACTTTCAGAGAAAAATGCGGACAGAAATATGTCGACAGACAGACAGACAGACAAGAAATTCAAAAAAAATCTTTTTGCTTTCTATTATTCTTTTTAAGTGTCCCTCTATCCATTTCAGTCAAAATTACTAAATGTACAGACAAAATATTTTTACTGTCTTATTATATATAGAGATAGAGACTAGCGGCTCGCCCACGGCTTCGCCCGTTTAAAATACATGATTATGATTTAATATGCACAATTGATTGACAACTATAATGACTTCTAATATGATTTTTTTACGACATTATCGTCAAAGATTTTTTGATTGTTTTAAATAAAAAAAATACGATCATTGTTGATATTTGATATTTATAAAATATACATAAAGCTAATTATTTATTACACGTATATATTTTTGTAACTTTATGTTCTTTTTACCTATATAATATACTCTGTTAAATGTGCTGATGTCAGTGAATAATTTAATTTACTCATTCAGAAACAGCCTTAAATGTTAAATTATTGATTTGAAGGATTCATAATATTCTTTATGAAATAACTGTAATAATTGAATATTAACTCCTGTACAGTTTTTAAATTAGTTACATATATTATATGAACGAACCAACCAAAAAATCTTTGTATTTACTTGATATTTCTTTCAAAATCGTTCTTTATCTCTGTGTTGAATTAATTACGACTTAAACTTAACTGTTATGATTTATGAAGGTAATCTCCACTAACAATTCAATTTTGTTTACTTTATTGTATAAAATATTATACAATAGTGCTTCAAAAATATATATTTTTATCAACAGTCATATAACCATATGCCAGCGCGATTGCTATATAATATTCGCAGGCAAGCTAATGCCTTGAGTTCATTCAAAAGACGATAACTTTTTTTTTAATGAACCGATTTTGATGAACCAAACTTTAGTACTTAAGTGAAATTTTCAAGTAAATCGGTTCAGTACTTTCAGAGAAAAATGCGGACAGAAATATGTCGACAGACAGACAGACAGACAAGAAATTCAAAAAAAATATTTTTGCTTTCTATTATTCTTTTTAAGTGTCCCTCTATCCATTTCAGTCAAAATCACTAAATGTACAGACAAAATATTTTTACTGTCTTATTATATATAGAGATTATTATGTATATTCCACTTGTTTTTCTATCCCGGTTGGGTTAGACTTATTGTGGGAGACTTATAGTAAGATAAAAATGTATAGATCTATATATATAGTGTATGTAATCTAATGTATATAGCACCCTAAAAACCCGAAAAGGAAAAAACGGAACGCTATTAAGATAACTTTGTTGTCCGTATGTTCGTCTATCAAGAATATTTATCTCGAGATCGCGTGGAGGTTTCAAGCTGAAATAAATATGAAATATTCAGGTCTCTTGAATTACAGAAAAAATGAGTTTCTAAGTCAACCCAATCAAAAGATAAAAGCGTTAATGCATCGCTTGCGACGTTTTGCATGAAAGTCGCCGCGCAATCCAAAATAGCGTACTTTCCGTGGTCAGTTATGAAATTTAAGAAAATAATTCGTTCCCCCGAGTAGGAATTAAACCTATAACCGTCGCGTTCACAGTTGGACGCTGCCGCTGAGTTACGACGGCCTCGATGTAGCTTGAAAGTCAGAATATTTGCTATACTAACTGACACACTATACATTTCGACACAAATAAATACAAAGAGCAAAGAATCAACTTGAACTATTTTGACATAACTATCGATTTATAGAAATTGAAAACATTTTGAAAGATGCATATTTCGCAAAATAAAACAAAATTTTATTAATAGTTGCAACAATTTGGATATAAATTTAAAAAGAACTAATTTTATACATTGGAGTTTAATCTATTATGCTATTATAGACATAAAAGGCAAAATGATAAATGGTATTGCTTTAACGTAACAGATGAAAGAATAACAAATTGTTATATCGATAGACTACTTATTTACCATGGATGTGCTTGTCTGTATACAATTATTTCATGAAGACTTTTATTTATATAAAAAAGAGGGAAAATTACATAATAATCTATATCTATCTATTCTTAATATTTTAAGCTGATGAGTTTGTTTTTTGAGCGCGCTTATCTCAGGAACTACTGGCTCCAATTGATTTGGCCATATAACAACACATTAATAGTTTTGATGTAATCCGCCGGTCACAGCTACTTCGGGCACTTAGATTGTGTCACATTTCTTACATAACTCCTCGTTATTTGCAAGGATCAGGTAAGGTAGTGCCTAATAAACAGTAGAATCTTAATTTATTTTACCACACCTGATGCGGTCCTGTTCAGTCAGTCATATATTATACCAAATGCGTGACAACGTTACTATAAATAAACTTTAACATCAATAAAATTACAATAAATTATGTAAGAATGTTCAATGCACACAAAATTCATAAAATAATATACATTCATTAAAATTCACGAAACGTAAAATTCAAGTATTTTTATAGTAAATATATACTTATAGTTATACTAGTCATACTTTTGTTTACGCGTTGAACTTGAAATCCGTGACGTTAGGAGGTTCAAATCCAATTATCGGAAAAACGTCGAAGATATTTCTAACTCCACAGGGGACAAATGCGGGATCGAGCGGATTCGTGCTTTTACATGTCCCGCTGTATTATTCTAAAATTTATATTTAAATTAATTCTTTTCCCTCAACCTACAACCAAGTCAGTGAGTGACAGACAACGCCTAGCTGGACTTTAATCTGGCATGTATACAAGTTAAGGACTGTAGGGGAGCACTAGTACAGAATTTTACCGAATTCTCGCAGAAACGAGAAAAAAAGTATTTATATTTTACGTCCTAAAGTCCATGCAAGCAAAATTGGAGGCGACGACTAGTATTTTATAAATGATTCAATATATCGCATATCACCTGACAGCCGGTCTCGACATCTGCGTAGTAGCCGGACGCGCGGCCTTGACACGTGAATCTCGTCGCTGGACTCCTTACGCGATTGCCGGTCTGGAAATAAAAGAAAAATTTAGTTATTTTTTTTTACATTTTTTAAAGTGTTATTCCACACATAGGAATAGTAACGTATGGCTTAGTTGGTAAGAGCGCTTGGACGGTTTCCAAAGAGGCGCGGGTTCAAATCCCTCTACGTTGAAATTTTTATTCGTTTTCTTAATAATGGTTATTATTTGTTTTCAATGGAAACAATCTCACTGGAAAGATTCAAAATTCTAAATTATATGTCTATTTTATTTAGTTTCAATATTATTGAAAAGAATATTACAATAAGGTAAGAGTTTTTAGAAAAATAGTATAAAATATGCTTGGAATCTTGAATTTATCCGGTAAATCCTCATCAAAGGATTAGTCATGGATACATGGATTAGTCATTATCAAGATTTTTTTTGTTATATTTCCATTTCTTCGCTCTGGTGTCAAGGTTAAGCGCGGCGTTGAGTTCTGCCACTCAACACGCAATGCATCCGGAGTTCGGCAGAACGTGGGGAACGGAGTGTCTTAACACTAGGTTCCCTCTGCCTACCCTGCTGTGTGCGGGATACAGCGTGAAGCAATTTAATTAATTTTTTTTTTTAAGAATTTTTCCGATGATACGAAAAATAATATATACATTATCAAAACAAATTAAATTCATTGTTTTTATATAGATACTTATCAATATATTGATATATGTAAAAGAATGGATTAACATAAAACAACCTCTGCATTACGAATTTATTATATCTTTTCTTGTTGTCTATTTAAAATAGAAGTAATAAATAAAAAAGTGTAAAAACATTGAAATTTCATACAGAAATCTTGCACAAACAGGAAATACGTTCAAGACCCATAATTGAGATTTGAGTTACATTTGCTCGGATTTCTTGTCACGAAAACATTTTTAGGCAAATGTAATATTCTCGTTACCGCTATCTTGTTAGCTAAAGTATAACTTTATAAGTATACTTTATATTTAACCGCTTAAAATTTATTATTATAGCAAAAAATGAAGAACGGAGTGACCTATCACTCTTCTTGAATTTTTGAAAATAAAAAAGAAGCCGCTGAGGCCGTTGTGTTACAGTGGCACATGCGACTGTTAAGGCAAAGGTTGTCGGTTCGATTTCCATTCAGAAGAAAGAACTATTTAATATTTTGATTTCCCCGCTCTTATAAAAAGAAAAAGCGCGGCGTTGACCTCTGCCACTCAACACGTAATGTCTCGAATATTCGGCGGAAAATGTTAAACGGATTGTTAACACTACGTTTTCTCTGCCCACCCTGCTATATGCGGGATACAGCGTGAAACTAAAAAAAAAGAAATGAATTTAAAAAAAAAGAGCACGGAAGACAGTCTTGGACTGACAATCAGCTGACCCGTACCGAACACCGGTCATTACCGTATACGGTAACCGTTACGTGTACCTACTGGGTAATTGCAATGGAAACACAACTCGTATCTTTGGCTTTTGTCTTGCGTGATTACATAGTTAATTTTATTTGTAACGCCAATTTGTGTTTTGTAATCGATTATTTCATATATTCCTTGTTTTTTTTGGCGTTTGTCTTTTATTTTTGCGTTTTATAAAAACTGTTACTTATTGATGATGGAGATTTTGTAATAAAAAATATGTGATTAACTGACTTCAAAAAAGAAGGAGGTTAAAATATATTCTATATATATTTTTAAGTATGCGCACCGATTTCTTTGTCATTTATTAAACAATTTTAAAAATCCTTTTTTATCCTTGGAAATTTTATTTTACGTGTATCACGCTCTATGCCGCACATAGCAGGGTAGTCAGAGAGAATCTAGTGTTGAGACACTCTGTTCCCGTTTTTCATACGAATTCGAAAAATAGCCGTGCAAATGATTTAATCTACAACTTCATCATATTCACTTCGATGGCCAAAACGATATAACAAGTAAAAAATTATATAACTAACACAGTTACTCCATTTTTAATTAAGGAAATATTTTGTGTTTATATATCACATACAATTTTAAATAGATATATAAACATATAAGTTGGTGGCTAGACACAGCACAATATATGTATAGAATGGGAATCAAACCTTTGACTTAGAAAACCATTAATGACCACTGAACCGTCAGGCTATTATATTTTGTAACAGGAAACTACACAAATTCAAACAAAACAATCAACGTTTGTATATGTAGACCACAAAGATCTATTACTTAATCACTCATCCGGTTTAATGAATGGCTTATTAGTGCTTATTATTTTCGCAATAAGAAGATTTAAGTATTTTTTAGAGTTCATGCTATGGGTTTTTAGCTTTGGACTTTACAATGTGAAATTAAAAATTTCGTTTTTCCCCTGTTCAAAACCTAGTGTTAATACACTCCGTCCCCCCTTTCCGCCCAATTTTTAAGACGTTGTGTGTTGAATGGCGGAATTCAACACTGCGCTTTGCCTTGTTACGAAAACAAGGAAAAGAACTATTTTTTCCATTTGGGAATCAAACTCACGTCGCGTGTAATGTCAAACGCTGTACCGCTGCGCTGCGACGGGAAGATTACGACGATAGACCTATAATTCTATTTCATAAATAAAAAAAAACTAAATTTTATTATGGTTATGGTTGTTCTGTATACTGTAATACGCTAACACATATTCATAGGTATATACGAGTAGACTTAAAATATATAATATGTTTAATAATATATGTATAGCCAGTCGTGGCGCAAGGGCACAAAGTGTGCAAAATCGACTGGTTATAGGTCCGATCCCCACTCGAGAAGACGAAATATTTATTTACATTTATATTTTCATTTCTTCGCTCTGGAGTCGAGGCAAAGCGCGCTAAAGTTGCGCGCGTTGAGTTCCGCCACTCAACACGCAATGCCTCCAGAACTTGGCGGAAAGTGGGGAACGGAGTGTCTTAGCACTAGGTTCCCTCTGCCTACCCTACTGTGTGCGGGATTCAGCGTGAAGTTGATTTAATATATGTATATAGACATACTACAACTTTTGTCATTGTATGCAAATAAATTAAGTGGCTATTCTGACTTCCTTTGAAGTCTAAATTAATAAACGAGACATCTTAATGGTACTTGTGAACATAACTTTACTATGTAATAGATTATATCGATATTTACTCTAAGAGTTATTATCTCTATCTCTATATATAATAAAAGGATAGAAAAGTCAATTCTGTACATGAAAGATATAAAAAAAATAAAAATTAAGTCGGTTTATATGTCGATTATAGAACCTAAAAAACCACTCAACAGAATTCTTGTCTGTCTGTCTGTCTGTCTGTCTGTCTGTCTGTCTGTCTGTTTGTTTGTTCGTCAATCACGCAAAAACTACTGGACAGAAATTGATGAATTTTTGCATGGTATTAGCCTAGGGTCCCAAGGTACATTTTTTGGGTTTCATTCCGAATTTCATTATAGTTTTATTTAAAAAAAATAAAAACTGAAAAATGTAAATTACTTAAAATACCGATAACTACTATATGAAATTAAATTATTTTTAGCATGGTAATAGTTCAAAGCCTAATGCATCTTAAAGAATAGTTTTTATCATAGAGTACAAATAAATTTTACCAGAAAAAATAACATAATTATATTTTTTAATAAAAAAAATTGACTTCTTCAATTTCAATCGGATTTCATACTCTGAACTTAACCAAACTTTCACCAAACTACCCTTTATGTGTACCCTTTCTAATAAAAAAAGAATCATTAAAATCGGTTGAGTTGATATTGAGTTATTCTTCCATTTGTCGCGCACATACTTAACGTAATTTTGAGATTTATATGATTTTCTCATAGATACCATTGTCAGAAATGAACTAAATTAAAATAAGACTACACGGGACGCACTGGTTTCCAAATAAAAAAAGAATCATCAAAATCGGTTCACACAGTGAAAAGTTCTGAGGTAACAAGAATAAAAACTACAGTCGAATTGATGACCTCCTCTTTTAAGAAGTCGGTTAATAGAAATTTGACATAATTAAATTACGATTATTGTATTTAACCACACTTTAAAAGAAGAAAGTAAATTGAGGCCGTTCGTGGCACAGGGGCTCAAAGTGTAAACTGGTTATGGGTTCTATTCCCACTTGAGGAAATTAAATATTTATTTAAATTTATATTTCCATTTCATCGCTCCCGACTTACGCTACCCCGTTTTATGCGAATTCGGAGATACGCGATTTGTTATTTTGATTGCCGCGCATCGGCTCTCTCGCTCTGTCCACTCAATGTTCAGCGACAGGTTTAAACATGTTCCGCGTGAAATTGTTTTATATTATAATCTCTAATTATGTCGTCTAAAAGAACGAAAAATTAGTCATTTGAGCATAACAAGAAAAGAAAAACACTGTCATTGGAGTGTAAACTAAATATAATTAAAGACTTTGAAGTAAAAATGAAAATTTGTGAATTGAACTCGGCAGGCAACATTGTTAGAATATATGAAGCCTTCGATATCAAAATAACTCCGGCTTAAGTTACTTTATTCATAACAATGTAATTTTTGTTATTATCCTACACTTTATTAAGCATTTTTCTTCTAATTTATGTTTTTTTTTTAACTCTGGTCCTGATTAAAGAAACTTTATATGCAAAGTTGAACCCCGACTTACGCGAATTCGACTTACACGGCAATCGCTCGGTCCCACCTACCGCATAAGTCCGGAGTATTACTGTATATGTATTTGGAAAGTAAATTCTCATTGTGAGTTCATAGTTTATAAAACTTTATATTATGTTTAGATGACGCGGTGATGTCAATACATTTTAATCATTGGCGTTATATATACGTTGCATTCATTTACAGTAGATATATTTCTCAAGAGAACTTTCTCAAGTCTATATATTTAAAAAATACATTAAATATTCATGTTAAGGATGTATCAAATATATTAATGTCATCTGTTAAAATAGCGTGAAGCTGGTTAAACTTAATGTTATACTCAAAACAAAGGAATTGTATGTAAATTTATTAATACGTTTCAAGTATTAAAAAAAGAAAAGGCCGTAAATTCGAGAACAGAGCTGCCATCTTAGTACAGAGTAACCTATAAAAAATGTATTTACGTGTTATAGTTAAAGAATAAAAAGAATGTGTGATTCCTCTATAGAATATATTATTCTACATTATATCATAAAAACAGGTTTAAACAGTGCATATGAAGGTATCCTCCTGTAGTATAACTATCTCCAATTACTATCAACACTAAAATGTCAATACTATTTGGTACCTATTATAGTGTAATTTGAACATTTTAAATATTTTCCTGCCATTATAATGAAAGACATAGACTATTTTTGAATTTAAAAAAAATAATTTATGAACTATAAGAATATTGGTAGTTTTTCAAAAGGTATAAGAATTAAAAATTGCCTAAAATATGCTTTCTTCGCAAGTGTTGTAATAACTATTGGTATCTATTAACCAAAAAAATACTATAAATATTAAATATGCTCAATTATACAGAGTTTTTTGTCAGTAACACTTTAAATGAAACCACAGTTTTAACTACTCTATAAAAAACCCAAAAATAAAAAAGTTATTTTTTCAAACAAATAATAAAATTATCGTTGTAAAATAAAATATAATTTGTCGAGAACGACGCACGCACACATAAACCTATCAAAGGGAAACCGCCGCATACGCCTCATTCCGAAATCGAGTCGTAGATATTGGCGGCAAAGTTCAAATTTCTAAAGATTTTAGTAGTATTTTTATGATAGTATGTGTTTACGTTATTGGTATCCATGCGTAACCGCATTACAAGAAATATAGACTACGTCTTCACTGTTGATGTATTTTGCTTAATTTCTTTAGAGGGTAAAATATTTTAAGCCCATACCGGTTTAAAATATTTTACCCTATACACTGTTACCGTAAATGGAGCGCTGACGCTTCTCATCTCTTCTTTGTTAAAGGCCGTCGCTGCACAGGGGCACAAAATTGTGACTGTAACGCGACTGGTGTGGGTCCGATCCCCACTTGGAGGATTCAATTATTATTTAATAATATTTTCATTTCGCACACCAGTCACACATTATACGCAATATCTTAAAACAAAGTTGCCCTGCTAAAGGCGGGATAAAGCGTGGATCTTTGTGTAAACCGATTAAAATAAAGTCCAGTCCAGTTGAGGTCAATCGTGGCGCAGCGGCACGAAGTGTGACTGTAAAACCGGCTGGTTGTGGGTTCGATCCCTACTCGAGGAGATGAAGTATTTACTAAAATTTATATTTCCGATTCTTCGCTCTGGTGTCGAGGTTAAGCACGGCGTTGAGTTCTGCCACTCAACACGCAATACCTCCAGAATTCGGCAGAAAGTGGGGAACGGAGTGTCTTAACACTAGGTTCCCTCTGCCTAACCAGCTGTGTGCGGGATACAGCGTGAAGCTGAATAAAATTAATACTCAATATTTAAGGACAGTTTGTCAAAATACAAACAAAAAAATATTTAAATCGGTTAATCAGTTTCTGAGATCGTGAAGAAACGCACAGACAAACAGACCAACTGACCAAGTTTTATTACATTGTTAATTGTAATATTTTCTATGTACAGACACCGATGAATTAGGAGTTTATTGTATCAATAAGTTATGTTTTTATTTCAAACATTCAATTAAAGATTCTTATGGGAGGTACAGAAATGCGACCTATAGTTTTAATAACTTTCTCATAAAAAATCGGTATATCGGTAAATAATAGGTATATCAAAACACGAACATAATTCAGTGTGTTAAGTAAATCATTCTGTGGTATAAGCGGGCGAAGCCGCGAGCGGGTCGCTAGTATATAATAAAAGGATAGAAAAGTCAATTCTGTACATGAAAGATATAAAAAAAATAAAAATCAGGTCGGTTTATATGTCGATTATAGAACCTAAAAAACCACTCAGGAGAATTCTTGTCTGTCTGTCTGTCCGTCTGTCTGTCTGTCTGTCTGTCGGTTTGTTTGTTCGTCAATCACGCAAAAACTACCAGACAGAAATTGATGATTTTTTGCATGGTATTAGCCTAGGGTCCCAAGGTACATTTTTTTTGGGTTTCATTCCGAATTTCAGTATAGTTTTCTTTACAAAAAATAAAAACTGAAAAATGTAAATTACTTAAAATACCGATAACTACTGTATGAAATTTAATTATTTTTAGCATGGAAATAGTTCAAAGCCTAATGCAATTTACATAATAGTTTTTATCATTGAGTATAAAGAATTTTTACCAGAAAAAATAACATAATTATATCTATATATATAAAAGGACTTGTGCTGACTGACTGAGGTAAGACGCACGCAGAGCCGTAACCGCTGATGGTAGAAACGTGAAATTTGAGCAGATGTTTATTTTCATATTCTGGACATCCACTAAGAAGGGAATTTCAAAAATTTTTACCCTAAAGGGATGAAATAGCAGTTGAAAGTTTGTATGGAAAAAAATTTTAATCTGCACCGATTTTTATAAAATTTGAAATTCAGACTCTTAAAAATATTTCATTGAATACGTATTTCATGGTTTTTAAGAATTCACCCCCTAAAGGTTCAAATAAGGGGTTGAAAGTTTATATGGAAAAATCTTTAAATTGCCACCGATTTTTATAAAATTTTAAATTCAGACTGTTAAAAACAATTTAATGAACACGTGTTTCCACAAAAATACCACATTTTTAAAATTCACTCCTAATAAGCGGGCAAAGCCGCGCGCGCCCTCTAGTTTTTTAATAAAAAAAATCGACTTCTTTAATTTCAACCGGATTTCATACTCTGAACTTACCCAAACTTTCACTAAACTATCCTTTATATGCAATCCTTATGTGTCCCTTTCTAAAAAAAAGAATCATTAATATCGATTGAGTTGATATTTAGATATTCGTCCATTTGTCGCGCACATACATAATGTAAATTTGAGATTTATATGATTTTCTCATAGATACCATTGTCGAAAATGAACTAAATAGGACTGAACGGAACGCACTAGCTTCCAAATAAAAAAAGAATCGTCAAAATCGGTTCACACAGTCAAAAGTTCTGAGGTAACAAGGATAAAAAATACAGTCGAATTGATGAGCTCCTCTTTTAAGAAGTCGGTTAATAGAATCTGACATAATTAAATTACGATTATTTTATTTAACCACAATTAAAAAGAAAAAAGTAAATTGAGGCCGTTCGAGGCACGGGGGCACAAAGTGTAATTGTAAACTGGTTGTGGGTTCGATTCCCACTTGAGGAAATGAAATATTTATTTAAATGTATATTTCCATTTCATCGCTCTGGTGTCGAGGCAAGTGTGGCGTTGAGTTTAACTACTCAGCACGAAATGTCTACAGAATTCCGCGGAAAGTAGGGAACAGAGTATCTTAACACTAGGTTCCCTTTGCCTACCCTGCTGCGTGTGGGATACAGCGTGAAGCTGAAAAAAGAAGTACAATTAATAGTTGTTTAGTCTACCATAATTATTATTTTAAACGTCAACGTTGGTGACATTAACAAAAATAATAAAGTAGGTATATTGTCGGGACTAGCTCAAATGGCGATGTCTACAAAAAAAAGTATATGTATTTGGAAAGTAAATGGTGATTGTGAGTTCATAGTTTATAAAAGTTTATATTGTGTTTAGATGACGAGGTAATTTCAATACATTTTTAATTTTAATCATTAACAAGTACGTTGAATTCATTTACAGTAGATATATTTCTCAAGAGAACTTTCTCAAGACTTTGTATATAAAAAATACATTAAATAATCATGTTATAGGTAGGAAGTATCAAATATATTTAATGAATTAAGCTTAATGTCATCTTATGTTATCTGTTAAAATAGCGTGAAGCTGAGTAAACTTAATGTTATATTCAAAACAAATGAATTGTATGTAAATTTATTAATTTAATACATATATAATAGGATTTTATTGTAAGTATCGATAAGTTGTGTTTTTTATTTCAAACATTCAATTGAAGATTTATGGGAGGTACGAAAATGCGTCCTAAGGTTTTATTAACTTTCTCACTAAAAATCTTCATTGCGTTGCAAACATACATTATAGGTATATCAAAACACGAACATAATTCGGTTTGTTAATTAAATAATTCTGTGGTTCAAGCGGGCGAAGCCGCGAGCGGGTCGCTAGTATTATATAATTGGTGAAGGTAACGTGATACAGTGGCAGTATCTGACTGCTCGCTCGTGTTGGTTGTAGGTTTCATCTTCACTTAACACACACACTCACAGTTTCGAGCAATGAGTGATGAGTGATAGGACCCAAAGCCGCGCTTCGTGTATTGACAGTGCTTAAAAAAAATGACTCATTTTCCTGAAATGGGGTTTGATCCCCATTTCAGGAAATGATACGTGACAGTAGTGGGTTTGTTGAACCCACTACTGTCACGTTTATAGTCAGTCTAATAAGTACTTAAAAATATACACACTTCACAAGTATGTACCTTTATGTTTATAACTTAAAACTTATAAGTTGTGTCATCAATCATTTAACTGATATTGATTGAATGAATGAAATACATTTTCCTGTCGTGAAAAAATGCTTAATTTGTTTAACTTCACGTTGTATCCCTCATATAGAAAGGTATGTAGAGGGAATTTCGAAATTGTCCGAATTCTCGAGCGTTGAGTTCGGTTACTGAGCATTGCGTGTTCAATAGCCGAACTTAATGCCGAGCTTGACGTCGTTACCAGAGGAAATGCAAATATTAAATATTCAATTCCCCCAATGGGAATTGAACCCACAACCGTCACATTTTACGTCGCCACTTATGCCACTGCTCTGTGACCGCCTGAAATACTTAATGCTAATTATAATAGGCGGAAAGTTGGGATCGGAAGTGTCTTAACACTAGGTCCCAAGGTCCTTTCTACCTACTCTGCGGAATACAGCGTAAAGCTTAAAAAATATAATAAGAAAAAAACTTATTTAATTTTAAATAAAGATATTACTTTTTTCGTTCGCCAAATAAGGATTGAACCCACAAACATCACGTTAGTAGCCAGACACTGTGTGCCGCAAGTACCTCCCACTTTTCACGATTTCGTAAATAATAAAGACGAATTCAAGTAACTTTCATATTTTCAATATTTGATATATAAATTGTAATAAAGCTAGTTAAATTCGAAAAGTCGTGATTTATAAGCACGAACGGTTCTAATAGTTCTACTTCTGATTAGAATCATCCTTATTGCATAATTTATTATCTCCAGTAACTATTCAAATTTATTTCTTTCAATAAACAAATATTGCTATAAAAATAATTTTGATATTGAGTCCATAGCGGTGCAGAGAACAGCCTTTAACTGTGATCGCGATGGTTGTGGGTTCGAACGCCACTCGAAGAATGAACTATTTTTATTTTCTTGCCCGGACAAGATAAAGCGCGGCTTTGAGGCTGCGGCTTTGTTCAGCCTCTCAGCAAGCTATCCTTCGAATTTGAAAGTAGAGAACAGAGTGTCTTACATTAGATTCCCTCTGCTTATATTGTTGTGCGGGATAGTGTAAAGATGAAAAAAACACCTTAAATGTCGTAATAGTTGAGGTCGTCGTGGTGCAGGAGCAAGAGTGTACCTATAAACGTGACAGTTGTGGGTTTAATTTCCACCCGCGGGAATGAAATATTTAATATTTTCATTTCCTTGCTCTAGTAACGAGGCAAAGCGCAGCGTTCATTACCGCCACTCAACGAATACGGCGGAAAGTTTCAACCGGTAGTGTTTTAACTCCAGAATACGGCGGAAAGTTTCAACCGGTAGTGTTTTAAAGGGAAACAAAATATCACTAGATTCCTACTCCTTTCCTATTTTTTTATTTCCTCTGCCTATCTTGCTGTACGCGATAGAGTGTGAAGATGTTAAAACAATGCGTGCGATGATCTTCGCTTCAATCCTCAGAAAGGTGGATATCAGGGTCTGGTCTTTTAAAGAGCTGTATCGGTTTAACTACACAGCAGAGTCAAAATAAAAAAATGGTTAGGCGTCATAATGAAAAAATGAAGTATTTTGAATTTCTAATAATTAAAAATGATTATATATCTTTATCTAAAATAAGATATAGGTACAAAAAATCATAAAATATATATGTTACTACAGATATAATTTTAAGTTTACTTCACCTAAAAAGGCAACTTATGACCGATTTACGAATCAACTGTTTAAAAATACCTATAATTTATGTCGATCTTATCATTTCTTATAATATATTTCATAAAAAAGTCCACCCGGATATATGTTACTAGGTTACAAAAAAACTATCAAAAACAGTCTAGCAAATAAAAATTCTTTCCACGACCAACGTATATAGAAAAAGTTTGATTTACTCTCATTTACTCCTACGCTTAAAATTTTTATGGCTTTATGTTAAACTAGCGGCCCGCCCACGGCTTCGCCCGCTTAAAATACATGATTATTGATTTAAGCAGAATTGATTGACAACTATAATAAAATAAAATAAATAAATAAATCAGCTTCACGCTGTATCCCGCACATAGCAGGGTAGGCAGAGGGAACCTAGTGTTAAGACACTCCGTTCCCCACTTTCTGCCGAATTCTGGAGGCATTGCTTGTTGAGTGGCAGAACTCAACGCCGCGCTTAACCTCGCCACCAGAACGAAGAAATGGAAATATAAATTTAAGTTAATATTTCATCTCCTCGAGTGGGGATCGAACCCACAACCAGCTGGTTTTACAGTCACACTTCTTGCCGCTGCGCCACGACTGGCCTTGTTTACTTTATTGTATAAAATATATATTTTTATCAACAGTCATATAATCAAGACGTTTCGAATGTCATTCTTTAGCCAGGGTCATACCAGCGCGATTTCTATATAACATTCGCTGGCAAGCTAATGCCTTGAGTTCATTCAAATGACGATAACTTTTTTTGTAATGAACCGATTTTGATGAACCAAACTTTAGAACCTAAATTGAGTTAAAACAAAGCAATTGGTGAAATTTTCAAGTAAATCGGTTCAGTAGTTTCAGAGAAAAATGCGGACAACAATATGTCGACAGACAGACAGACAGACAGACAGACAGACAGACAGACAAGAAATTCAAAAAAAATCTTTTTGCTTTCTATTAGTCTTTTTAAGTATCCCTCTATCCATTTCAGTCAAAATTACTAAATGTACAGACAAAATATTTTTACTGTCTTATTATATATAGAGATAACACCTCCGTTTTTTTTTTTATTTAAAATGAATTTATATTTGCTTATATGCTCATCTCTTGACGGTTTTTACTGGTTTCTGATTGCACGTAGCCTTTAGGTTGAAATACTAAAAATGTATATTATACTAGCGACCCGCACGCGGTTTCGCCCGCTTAAACTACAAAATTATCAATTTACTAAACTGCATTGCTTTCCTTTTCTAACAATAACATAATTTTAAAAACAATATCCTTATCTTATAATATATATTATGAAAAGTAAAGTTTCAGCCATTTCAATTTTTTTTATTTTAATTTTTTAAATGTTAAAGAAAGCTAGCCAAAATACAATAGTGAAAACTGTTATTAAATTAATTTTGCTGTTTCTGAAATAAGCGTAAATAAATACACACAAACATACAAATGTCATTGTTATTGGGTCTATTACGTTATTGCTATGCCACTAATACCATTTTTTTATATATTTTTCATATACAGACAACGATCCGAAACGATTTTATTAATCAGCTTCACGCTGTATCCCGCACACAGCAGGGTAGATAGCAGGAACCTAATGTTAAGACACTCGGAAAGTGGGGAATGTCCACTTTTCGCCGAATTCTGGAGGCATTGCGTGTTGAGTGGCGCAACGCTTTGCCTACACCACAGCTAAGAAATGAAAATATAAATGTAAATAAATATTTTTTTAATTTCCCACAACCAGTCGATTTTACAGTTACACTTTGTGCCCCTGCTCCACGACTGGCCTCAAATGATTTTATTATAAGTAAAAATATAGATTTATTATTACGGAATAGGGCAAGATGCTAAAGAAAATAAAATAAATGTATCTATATGTAAAGAATTGAACCTTGCGCATTAAAATATTATTACCATCTCTATAATTAACGCAACGCATGGTACCAAATATGGTGATATGGGAACTATTTATATGAAGGCCGCTATTAATTACAGATTATAGAAAAATATATATTTATACTTTTATCATTTTTATAGTGTTATTCCACACTTAGGAGAGAAAAATACTTTTTCAGAAAACGTATAAAAAAATTTACGTAGCGAGCGAGCGTGCAAAAAACAAATATATTCTAAGATATTTGCAAGAAATAAATATTTTTTTAGTTTTTCGATAATCGATATCTCGCAAACGAAGCGAGATATCGACTTTTTTTATTCTTTATTTTCACTTTATTTTGACGTGTAGAACCTAAAAGTAGTTTCAAATCGCGGCGCCCCGGAAATCGTACTCTTGCCTGAAATAGATGTAGATGTATATCACGTTCGTCATTTCGATGTAATCTAGTGTCCCTGCAGACCGAGTTAACTTTGGAGACAAAGAACAGTGAAATGTAAATACATTCAAAATAATAATTAAAATAGGAATGAAAAGCACAACCATCGCTCTTACAATCGACGCTATTCCACTGTATCACAATAACTTTAAAGATATATAATTTTGTTCTAAAAATATTTTTAAATATTGTATTTTTTTTAAGTATCGCTTATGCATAAAACCATTGTTGCTAACAGCTGCGCCTGCGCAACGCCATTACGTTACATCAAAATGTAAGCGTAAGCGTAAATAATAATTTAAAACTCGTTTACTCATGGTCTACACCCACAATTGATTCATTCAAATCACATTACTATGACTCGTGATTTTACCAAATATATTGAAGAATATAAAAATATTATAATTTTCGTCCCTTTAAGTGTTCATTTTAATATTTCTTTAGTTCCTTTATCAGAGAGAGATAGAAAATTCTCTCTTTCTCTCTCTTTCTGATAAAGGCATTAAAAATGCAGCTTAACGCTGGATCCCGTGTATAGTAAGCTAGCTGGAGGGAAACTAGTGTAAGACACACTGTTCCGGTCCCCACGTACCGCCCAATTTTGGAGATGTTGCGTGTTGATGGCGGGACTCAATACGCTCCCACTACCAGAAAGGAGAATCAAACTAAATATAATTGCGTCACATTTAGTGTCAGTCATTGTGCCCACTGCGCCATAGTGGAATATTCTGATTAAAAAATAGAAATTAGAGTTATATTTAATACTACTGGACTCCTTTTTCGTTGTGAACCTTGAAAGAAATAGAAAAAAAAAAAAAAGCTAATAAACCTAACATTTTTTATTTACACAATTGACAAGCAAAGAGATGGCTATTTAGCCATAAGACCGCCTTTTCTGCATTTTGTTTTTAATATAGATATGTCTATGTTTATTCAATATACTGTGGTGTACAAATAAAATAATAATAAGAAGATTAGTTACAATAAATTTTGAAATCAAAAATAAATGTGAAACACATCTTGGGCGTCACTTACGTACATTATATATAAAAAACTGACTCACTGGTCACTTAAATTTAAGTCAGTGACTCCCTTGTTATACTTAAAAAAAACTGAATACCTAACTCTCTCTATAAGGCTCCGCAAATGGTTAAGTCAATAAATCCAAATATTTATGTACGACAATATATTATTAACATATCTATAATACCAAAATTGTAGAGGTTTAGAATGATCTCATCTCCAAATATTTGAATTTTGCTTTGTGAATTTGCTAACAACTTACTAAATAGCTAACGACAAATGCTATGTTTATATATTTTTTTTTTATTTTTACGCGTTTTGTGTTTTGGATAAAAAATACAATTGTGAATTATCAGTTTAATATTTTCCACAAACTAGGTAGTAAGGTGCCTACTGTGATGGCACGCCACCCTCAATTTTGTAATTAATTTAGGGAAAAGATCATTGAAAAATATTTGTCCAAATAAAATCAATTTTTATATACAACAAAAAGTAGACGTGATAAAAATTCACTTTAAAGTGGAAATAGCATGTTTGCCTTAATGTATTTAAAAGTCTAATTGCCAGTTAATAAAATCCAGAGCATTAAAAATTTTAGTAATTTTTTTTTTTAAGAATCACAGCTATATTCATGTTTTGATATCAACTGGGCATAATTTTCAAATTTACATTATACAATATCAAGTTACACGTCTTTTTTTGAAATTTGATGATTTATTGAACTATGTATATAATAACTATTTTATTAAATAAATTCGATTCCTACTTTAAGAACACAATACGTTACTATCAATTTTCTAAATTAAAAAAAATTAAGCAAGTTTTGTAGAGCGAGGAAATGCATTGTCATAAATGGGCATCATTGCGTTTACAGCTTTGTCGATAAACTAAACTAATAAATTTAAAATATTCTAAGCATAATCGTTATTTTGAGTTAGATTTGAACCCATTATCATTGCCTTTAGTTAAAAAATAGGGACGTCCCAACTGCTCCAAAATAGTGCCACCTATGGCAATACGTTTTAATGTTTCAACTTTCAATAGTAGTAAAATCTTGTGTTGAAACGTTGAAATTGCCTGTTAAAAATACACGCAATATTTAACAGTATACCTATCGATACATTCAAATATTAATGTTTGTAATATTAGCACGATTGTATGATATTTAAATATAAAAACTAATTTAATTCATATGACCGTCGTTCTACTATAATATTTAGGTTAAGCTTTTTGCCTAGTGTCGACATATATCGTATCATCGACATCATCATCACAGCCTTTCCTGGACTTTCAAGACCTCTCTCAATGATCTCCACAAAGATTGGTCCAGCGTTGACCAGATCGTCGGTCTACCCAGATGCCTGCCCGCTGAGCATCGCCCCGTTTGCGGCCGCCATTCGTGAATCTTTCCACCCCAATGGCCATTATTTCTCCTCATAAAGTGGCGTACAACGAAACCAGTGAAATTACTATAAAATTAATACAATATAATTATAAATATTCTCTGAGGCAAGTCGTGGCGCAGCACTATGGATAATGGTAGAACAACGGCAGATCAAAATTCATTTTTACTAAAGTCGTCCCTGACGCACTTTTTATTTTTTTTTAAATAGTATAATAGTGGACCTTTAATGTAATGAATAATTTTTTCGTGAATTACATTTGGAATATATTTTTTTTTATTGTAAGAAATTGTAATACGTAAGAATGTCTGTTTCAGGTTGTTCGCATCGATATTTTAAACTTAATTTCCTTAAAAAAAAATGTGCAAATAGTATAAAGTGTTATATATTTTTAAAAAGCCTATAGTATGTAGATTTTAAAACGATTATTATATTGTGGATTTTGTGACTATATTCCTATTAAAAATATTAACAATGAGTGAAGAGAAAAAAAGTACGTACTTAAAGTTCATCGAGACTTTTGACAGTTACCGACGTCTACCGACGCGTTACATTTGATGTTGTTTTATAGTCCAGATATTCATAAATAACATTTATAAAAATCAGCTGCGGAAACGTGCGGTTTAAGAAGTTATCACGAAAACTACGATACAAGTCAGGGAACAAGAAAACTCTATCTATTGAAATTTCTAATGTTGTACTATTTAATTAATTAGATTGCGGTAAATTTCAATTAAATTATTGTTATTTATTAATAAAAGAACGTTTTATTTTCATTTTGCACACATTTTGCGGTATAACTAATTAATAAAATGCACACTACCCTCATTTATGAAATTATATAAATAGAGTGAATTAATTTAATAAAACTCGTACAAATTAGTAATAAAATTACTAACAGACGTTTGACTGTTAAGTAACTTCACTAAATTTCAAAGTGGCTAATACTTTCAAGTGTGCCAAGCGTGAATTATACCCATACATCGAAGGAGGAAAAAAAATTGAAGCAATCAATATTAGCTATTAATATTTCTTAAAGAAAAGTATCATGTTTCTGTAGACAACATATGTTTTATTATCAGCGACATTCAAAGGAATCTTATTCGTTCCTTTAATAAACAATGGACAGAAGCGTCCCGGTAAAAAGATTCGTTTTTTTAAAAAAAACAACGAAAATTGGTTTGATTCTGAATATTTGTTAACCTTACCAATCATTGAAGAAGTAGCACCTTAGAACTCACCATCGACGTCTTCTGGAAAACGCGGAAGGCCCTGTGTCCCTATGGGGACTCATCAGAATCAACGAAGAGGCGAAAATACCGCGCTATTTAGTGAATATGGCTTTGGACACATCTGCAATGCCAACGTTCAGGGCTTACGTTCCATAGGAGAATTAGAAGCAAAACTCGTTAGAAAAACTAAGGCTTGTTGGCCAAGATACAATTTCTCTATATTTGAATCTCATAGAAAACGCAAGCCAGAGAAAAATGCAATCGGATCGAGAGGAATTGAGTGTTTTCATTGATTTGGACTTAACAAAAGCGCAATACATGTATTTAAGGAATCTAACAAACGAATGAGATCCCAAGAATGCACAAGGTGCACAAGAATCCCGTAATAAGGAGTATCAAAAATTTCGCCTACATCATGCCAGAAAGTGCTCTCAATCAGCTACAAATGAGGATGTATTTCATACTCTTCTCTATACATCAGATCCGTACATTTCCAGTCATAGAAAGACATACGAGTATAACAAATGTGTGAAGGCACTTGATGAAGATACTCTAGATCTTTTAAAAGTGAATGAACTTATTATGGACCCCGAAGTTCATCAAGTATAATTAAATATAATATACTCGTTATGTAATATACATTCATTTCTAATATTATTCTACTTGTAAATTAATTTTTGTAAATTTTATATTTTATTAACTAAGTATGTGTAATCATAGCTATTAATTTCTTACTCAAATAGATAACAGCTTAAGAAACATTATTTATTAATAAACTAATTTAATAATACATTTTTATTACTACTATAAGTAGTGTGGACTAAGGAAATTAAAGAATCTTTTTTTCATTATTTTTTTAATATATTTATACTCCAATAAAAGTATAATATCTTAACTTTATCTTAAGCGCAATTTTATACTTTATGCTTATGCAAAAATTCAATTGTTTATCTTAACAAATAAAAAAGTTATCGATTTTTGATCTGATACAGACCTCGATTGCCCATAGTGCGCAGGGGCACAAAGTATGATTGTAAAGGGGACTGGTTTTGGATTCAATCCCCACTTGAGTAAATGAAATATTTATTTAAATGTATATTTCTATTTCTTCGCTCTGGTATCGGGGCAAAGCGCGGCGTTGAGTTACACCATAACGCGCAATGCCTCCAGAATGAATTCAGCAGAAAGTGGAGAAAGGAGTGTCTTAACACTAGGTTTCCTCTTCCTATCCTGCTGTATGCGGGATACAGCGTGAAGCTGATTTGATATAATCTTCTTCTTAAGTTGGAAACGAACCCACAACATTTGCGCATATTCAAATTATTTCTAAATCACTATAGCGTATAATCAAATAGTTAAATAAAACAAGAATCTTAAATAGTATGCAAGATGAATAATATAGTTTTTTTATTAGTATTATGACTTAGCATCTTTTTGCCCATATCATTTAAATAATGAGCAAAATAACTTGACCTTTTAAGGATTTTCTTGGCTGAATTTCTAATTTTGTTTCTTATATATACAAACAAATTTCGCTGTGCATTTAATATGTGATGTTATTCATAAATGCACAAAATTTTAAAAGTAATAATTTTGTGAAGTTTATTTTTAAATAAAATCCGAGGCCGTCGTGGCTTAGTGTAACAGCGTCTGTTTGTAAACGTAACGATTATGGGTTTGATTTCCAATCACGTAACCAGCAAATAAAATGTCCCGCATTTAGCAAGTAGGCGTAGGAAACCTTTTGTTAAGACACTCCGTTTCCCAAGCCACGCCCAATTTTATAAATATTGTAAGTTAAGTCTCGGAACACCAGACTGTACTTTATCCTGTTACTATATCTACATATACTCGTATACTATATCTATAAGGAGATAATCACAGCAATTCATTTGCCCGAAAGGGAATTGACACAGAATTGTTCGCGTTTACAGTTTAAAATCAGAGCCACAATGACTCTCCACTTTTTAATTATACTTTCTAAGTAATACTAAAAGGAAAACCTAAGTAGTTAAAAGTAAGACAATAAAATTGAAACAAACAAATTTAAATAAAATATATTGAAATATACTTATTTAAAAAACGTATAAAAATTTGAACGTAGCGGGACTCGAACCCGCGCCTCCTGGAAACCGACCAGTTTTCTAAATAAGTATTTTTCTTTCCTAAGTGTGGAATAACACTTTAAAAATGTTAAAAAATATATTGAAGCAAAACTGCAATGTTAACTTGTTTAAAACCTATTTTAAAAATACTTGTTTATAGTACAAAAAAACTAGAAATTTAAACAACATAGCATATGACATTTAAGCATTTTACGAATATCAGGCACTATGTCGAAGATTTATCTCAGGACAGTCACGATTTAGATGTTTGAGATGCTGCGTGCGTACCATTTATAGTACTTATTGAACAAAGCTACTTGTTTTAAATTTTGGGCATGATGTTATTAGCAATAAATAAAAAGTTTTAGGTAGTTCTGCAACAGTTGCGGATTCGATTCCCACTTTAAGTGTAGCATATGAATTCCACCACTCAACACGCAATGCCTCCAGAATTCGGCGAAAAGTGGTAAATTGAAGTCTCCTAGTGTTATTTCATTATATTTCTAATAGTCAATTAAATATAATCTATATCTCCTCGGAAATGAAAATAATTAACGCCCCTGAGTGGGAATCGAACCCACAACCGTCACTTTTACAGTCAGATTCTGCCGCTGAGCCGCTACACCCAGACGGCCTGGAAAAGTATATTATACATCATTTCAATATATTAATGTACTGTGGGAAATAAATATAACAAAAGCACAATATATATCATGCCAGAATGTATATTTATAGTAAAAAGTTTTTGCGTCACAATTTAATTGTCACTGTAGTAACTTGTCTTTTGTTAAAGTTAAAATAAAAAACTAGATTATTATTTATTAATATTTTCATTTCTTAAGGCAAAAGTCCGATCTTGAGTTCCACCACTCAACACTCATTGTTTCGACAAATTCGCGAACGGACGGAACCTATTGTCAAGACACAGTTCCGTCTGCCTACCGTGACCGTACCAATATAGCGTGAAGCTGATTTATTTATATTCATTTACAAACTAGAATCAACAATGAATTGAATTAAATTTAACGATTCTTATCTATATATATAAAAGGACTTGTGCTGACTGACTGAGGTAAGACGCACGCAGAGCCGTAACCGCTGATGGTAGAAACGTGAAATTTGGGCAGATGTTTATTTTCATATTCTGGACATCCACTAAAAAAGGATTTTGAAAAATTTTAACCCTAAAGGGATGAAATTGGGGTTGAAAGTTTGTATGGAAAAAAAAAATTATCGGCACCGATTTTTATAAAATTTTAAATTAAGACTCTTAAATACATTTCATTGAATACGTGTCTTATGGTTTTTTAGAATTCTTCCCCTAAGGGTTCAAATAAGGGGTTAAAAGTTTATACGGAAAAATCTTTAAATCACCTCCGATTTTTATAAAAAATTTAAATTCATATTATTAAAAATATTTTATTGAACACGTGTTTCTTGGTTTTTTTAGAAGTCACCCCTAAGGGTGCAAATACGCGGGCGAAGCTGCGCGTGCCCACTAGTTAAAAATAAAATATCATTTTACTTAACCTATCCACAGATTACAACCACAGAATCTCAATGTACATTTTTTACATTAGAATGGTCAACTTTTGACATCGAATGACATTGATGCGCAATTATATGTCAAAATAACATTTAAAGTATCGTAATAAATACTATGTATTTGGCAATTTGACAATATAATTGGTCACGTTACGCGATTTTACGCTATTATGACGGATTGGGCCGTATCTTATTAAAGGTGATGGTAGTGGGTTCAATTTGACTTAAAATAACGTTTGTGTTTGTTAGATAGAGTTGACTTTCCCGAATTGTACAAACAAAGTGCGTGAAATCGTTGGATATTGGAGCAAACTGTGGTTTAACACTTAGTTAAAGTTTTTAATAAATACGTTTTTCTTTTACATGTGCTATAAAATGTGCTCGGAGCTATCAATTGAATAAAAATATATGAGCCTCAACACGAATGACTTTCTTTTTACATCTGAAGAGTGAGAAGTTGCTATTCACATACTGGCTCCATCATCAGACCAGCTCGATGATACTATATTATTTTATTATCACCTAAGCTACATATAACTGCTGGAGTTTCTTAATCATACAATTATTACAAATCGGTCAAATTATTATTTTTTTTATTTTGTTACATCGTTATTTCAGTAATTCTAGTTACAAGTTCATCTAATAAGAGGATGTTAAAACGTATGAATATAAAAAAAAACTATTTTGCTTTTCGTTTATGTAATATTTACTCTAGCGATAGATAGAGAGATCCAAGTGATGAGATTTTCATTAACTTAAAAATATCACAAAGTTAGATTTTGAATTTTACGTAACTATGTTGTAACGTTTTCTTTCCGGTATTTGAAGCTTTTTCCCACTTGGGGAAATAAAATATTTAGATTTTCTTGATCTGGTAACGTGTAGAACGATGAGTCACGCCAATTAACATGCAATGGCTCGAAAATTGGATGGTGCGTGGGGAACGGAGAGTTTTAACTCTATGTACGAAATACAGAGAGAAGCTAACAAAATATATTCAAACAAAATCAAACCTCAACCTTACACCAGTCAACATGCACCAAGTAATATTATTAATTAGATACTCTAATGAACTATTCTTTACAGTTCATAGACCTTCAATGGATTGGTCATACATAAATCGAACAATAGCTTATGTAATGTCAGTTACGTAAGGCAAACGTCTCGAGCGATACAATTACTTCTTTAAACTTAATTCCTTAAGAACACTGTTGCATAGAAACTTTCTAATACTAGGTTTAAGGAAATATGTTTGGCTAATTGTTTTATAACATGTTAAATTAATATACGTAGGTTTAAATTATAAACCAATTGATATTAAGAGGCAAGTCGTGGCGCAGAGGCACAGCTTCACGCTGCATTCTGCACACAGCTGGGTAGGCAGAGGGAACCTAGTGTTAAGACACTCCGTTCCCCACTTTCTGCGAATTCTGGAGGAATTGCGTGTTGAGTGGCAGAACTCAACGCCGCGCTTTACCTCGACACCAGAGCGACAAAATGGAAATATAAATTTAAGTAAATATTTCATCTCCTCGAGTGGGGATCGAACCCACAACCAGTCGGTTTTACAGTCACACTTTGTGCCGCTGCGCCACTACTGGTCTCAATATCGCAGAGGCACAATTAAAATTATTAAATATTTCATTTCCTCAAGTGAGAATCAAACCCACAAGTTGTCACATTTACAGTCGCGCGCTTGTGCCCCTGCGCCATGACAGGCCCTATTGATAAAAAAATACATAACATTACTAAACCCAATGTAACAAGTAGCTTCCAATATGTCATCTTTAGTAATTTCTAAAGCTTAAAATCTGTCTTTTCTTCACTAACCCACATTCGTAGTGCTTAATGTATAGTATTCTTCGAATTACTTAATATTGTAAATGATTTAGAGCTTTGGTAAATGTATTGCTTCATTGAACTCTCTTACAATAGACTTCTTCTTAGTTTCTATATGCGTTGATTATATTAAGTTTTTTTGTGATTTCACACTTTATCTCACATCAACAGGCCAGTCGTGGCGCAGGGGCACAAAGTGTGCCTGTAAATCGACTGGTTGTGGGTTCGGTCCCCACTCGAGGAAAAAATAAATATTAAAAAATAAATATTTATTTACATTTATATTTTCATTTCTTCGCTCTGGTATCGAGGGGAAAGTGCGGCGTTGAGTTCCGCCACTTAACACGCTAGGCCTCCAGAAATTGACAGAAAGTGGGAAACGGAGTGTCTTAGCACTATGTTCCCTCTGCCTACCCTGCTATGTGCGGGAAATCTCACATATAGCAGGATAGGCAAAAAAGCCCAGGGTTAAGACATTGCGTCTTGAGTGACAGATCTCAATGTCTCAATGTCTGCTTACAATGTCTTGTAAGCAGAGTAAGCTCATGGAAATAACTCAATTCACGTGAAAATTAAACCCAAAACTACCGTAGTCGGACGCAACGACAGCCTAATATTTTAAATACATCTATGACATGATATATAATTTACCAAATTATGATTAAGAAATATCTATCTAATATCACATCGGAACCGATTCGATATAATTCACGATCACGAGTTTGACCCTAATAATTGTTTTTATAATATCGATTAAATAACTATTGAATATGAACATCTTATTGTTATTATAAAAGTGTTTCATATACTCAAATGTCAAAATCAAAAAGTTACAGATTTTTTTTTAAACATCACTTAATATATAAATGTCAGTATTATCAGTCCTACAGGAAATGAACCTACAGCCATCGCGTTGGCCTTGTTGGTTGGTAATACCTCACACAAACTTGTGAATACTTTATTATTGGGTCAATACCATATCATTAATTTATATTCTTGATATTATGAATGAAAAAACTATTCGAATTTCGAATTTAGACGGAAAATAGAGGAAGGAGTGTACTTACACAAAGTTCTCTTTGCCTATATTGTTATGCGAGATAAAACGTGAAGCTAAATTAACTTATGAAAGTACACACTAAGCAGCTTAAAAGTAATTATAGTTATATTATAATAAATAACTAACGCCGTAGCCAAAGATAGACAAGCAGAATTTAATTATATGATACTCAATTCCCTACCTTTCACCCATTTATATTAGTAGAATGCATAGTGAGCGGAACTCAACGCCGCGCCACTTTAAACATATAATAGTGTCAAGTACTATTGTGACACGAGCCTAAGGATATATCGTGACGACAATGAATGTAAATAATACGTATAATATCAAAATTACTCAACTGTTTTCGATAATTTCATAATTATACAACGTTTGTGTCCGTTCACTTAAACGTTTATTTATTTCTTAAGTAATTGTTTGAAATAACAAATTAATAAATTTTTATTTCATTATTTAATTGCATATTTATAACTTGATGCCAGCCGTGGCGCAGGGGCACAAGTGTGTGACTGTAAACGCGACAGCTTGTGAGTTCGATTCCCACTCGAGGAAATGAAATAATTAATATTTTTATTTTTTCGCTTTAGCAATGAGGATGAGTGCGGCATTGAGTTTCGCCACTCAACACGCAATACTTTCAGAATTCAGCCGAAGGTAAGGAACGGAAATGTCTTAATGGAAACAAAGAGTGTTAAGGTTCCCGGGTTCCGTCTGCCTACCCTGCTACTACTGCTACACGAACACTGTGTAATGAATACTCCCAGTATTCATTACACAGTTTCTTTTCCCGGCTCTGGGAAACTTCCCTAATCCAAAATCCAGCGTTGAGCTCCGACTCTTACCACGTAATCACAATTTCACAGATAAAACAAAGAACGAGATGTCTTGACATTAGATACGGCGGGAAGCGGAAGAAATGATATACGAAGGCCGAGTAATATAGTTATAATTTTTTTTTCCGCCGAATTTTGGAGGCATTGTGTGTTGAGTGGCGGAACTCAACGCCACACTTTACCTTGACGCCAGAGCGAAGAAATGGAAATATAGATTTAAATAAATATTTCATTTCCTCAAGTGGGGATCGAACCCACAACCATCGCATTACAGTCACACCCTGGTGCCCCTGGGCGACGACGGCTGCGACGTCTTTTTTTTATATTTTGTAATTTTTTTTAAGAGACGTTATAAGATAAATAGCGAAATCCAAAGTGGTGTTTTGTCCTAATAAAAGAAAGAAAATAATGTATTTTGAATGACTGAATTTGACCCTATATATTATATGAATCAATGAATGCATGTTCCAAATACGTTACAACGCCAATAAATTTGTTTTTGTATATAATTATTAAATCGTTTTTTAGTAAATTATTAACGGCATCATAAATCGATTTCTCGCTTAGTATTCGTCGATTATATGAAATAATAGATACAATACCATTAAAACAAATTGAAAACGTTGAATGTGTCAAAATATATTTTTTTGAAAACGTTGAATGCATCAATTTTTTTTTATTTCATTTATTATATTATTATGCTTAATCTTAAAGGCTAAAGTTTCTTGTTTTTTAAAGTTGATTGTACTTTACCAGGAGGTTTCCAGGTACCTCTGCTTAACCTGCTATGTGCGGGATAAGAAAAACATATAAAAAAAAATATCGTAGCTCGCATCCCTGAGCAGTTTCCAGCTTCAAATTTTTATTCGTTTTCCAAAAATATTATGCTATCTCTCCTAGAATCGAATAAAATTTAAAAATATATATGTATTATACATTTAAAAATCATGTCGTGGCGCAGCGGCACGAAGTGTGACTGTAAAACCGACTGGTTGTGGGCTCGATCCCCACTCGAGAAGATGTAATATTTACTTAAAATTATATTTCCATTTCTTTGCTCTTGTGTTGAGGCTAAGCGCGGCGTTGAGTTCCGCCACTCAACACGCAATGCCTCTAGAATTCGGCATAAAGTAGGGAACGGAGTATCTTAACACTTCGTTCCCTCTGCCTACCATGCTGTGTACGGGATACAGCGTGAAGCTGATTTGATTTTTTTTTAAATATATACATATATATTAGAACTATATTCTTTTCCTATCCTATCTAAATAAAAAACTGAAAAAAGCATATCAAAATTTCTCAACTCTAAATAACAGACTTGTGAACATAATGTTGTAATATTCCAATAATATAATTTTAAACTAGATCGTTACATTAAGGTTGTATGTAAAAATCGACCACCCATCCGTTTATTACACAAAACTAAATAGCTTGACCTTTTTTTTGTAACATTTATCTAGGTTACGCGATAACCCCGCGGGTCTTATAGAGTGTTTGTTTGAGGACTTGGTCTCTTTATCGATAGGTCAATGAAACGCTATTTGATATGATATTCGTATATAAGTTTAAGATTTTCTTATTTATATATTTTTTTAAAGGCCTTAATTGCGATTTAGCAGCAAATGCAAAGAGAACCTAATTTTAAGACAGTCTTTTCTGCGCTTCCTTTAAATCAGACATTACATGTTGAATGGCGGACATCAACGACGCGCTATGTCTAGACAGAGCAGGGAAATAAACAAATTTTATTTCGGGTATCGAACACACAACCATCGCGATTACAGTTAGATTTAACTAAGTTTAGGTAAAATTAACGTTAAAAAAACATAAATCATGATTCAGTTGGCGATAATATATTTTAAAGTATTCAAAATGAATAAGAAAAATTATGGATGTAAATTATGGATGGCCAGTCGTGGCGCAGCGGCACGAGGTGTGACTGTAAAACCGACTGGTTGTGGGTTCGATCCCCACTCGAGGAGATAAAATATTTACTTAAAACGTATATTTCCATTTCTTCGCTCTGGTGTCGAGGTTAAGCGCGGCGTTGAGTTCTGCCACTGCACACGCAATGCCTCCAGAATTCGGCAGGAAGTGGGGAACGGAGTGTCTTAACACTAGGTTCCCTCTGCCTGCCCTGTTGTGTGCGGGATACAGCGTGAAGCTAATTAATTAATGGATGTAAATATTTTCCAGAGTAAGATAGACCTTAACCCGAATATTTCGTTAGGAATTTGAACATCCGATAATCATTAAAACGTAAAAATTGCTGTCATAACCTTATGACACAGGAAATGATTGAATATTACTTTTAATTAATTATTCAATTAAGGCAAAGATATTTTGACAGGTAAATAAGTATAGTTGTAAATATTTTTAAATCAGTAAGATTTTTATAAATGTGTTGATAAAAGAAAAAAGTATGGCATGCTCGGAACGCCATATTAAAAGAAACAGAACAGAACAGAAAAGTGCTATTATTTACTGCTTCGTATGCGGGATATAGCGTAAAGCTAAAAAATATCCTTCTATTTTAGAGGAAAAACCGCATAATAAATAGGGAACCCGGTAACCTAGTGTTAAGACACTCCCGTTTCACACATTCTATCGAGTCACTAATTCTGAAGACATGCTGTGTGGAGTGACGGAATTTAACGCCGCGCTTTACCTCGTTACCAGTGCGAAGACAATGAAAATATGAAATATTTAATTTCTTCAAGTGAGTATTGAACCCACAACCTGTCACGTTTACAGTCACACGCTTATGCGCTACGACAGGTCTAGGTAGGTATTTTTCTTATCTTATTTCTCTTTTTCTTTCATGAATATCACTTTAAAATATAATAAAACATAATAATTATTTTCTATTCTATCGCCTGTTTACAATGGTGGGCTTAACCTACTGACATCTAAATCCTCTCTTCCCATATAGGTATCAAGGTAAACGGCATGTCGAACGAGCTTTGCTCATAAACTTATTATACTATCGCTTACTAAGACCCAAGTATGTAAATGTTTTACAAATTTTACAAATTTATTTGTGATGAGTGTGATTGGTTTAATATAAATACTATATATACATACTATATATAATTTAATATATTTAAATATATATATTTAATATAAATACTATATATAATTGAAAAGAGAGAAATTCATCATTTTGATTTTACAGTTAAGAATATAGTTTCACCTATAACCTGCATAGTATGGTAGGCAAATAATTCGAAATGTGTCAACCAACACACATCATTCTCCACTTTCCGCTGAATGTCTACCTATAGTGTGTATTAAGAAACAAAACTTAACTTTGCGCTTTATCTTGCCAGAAACTAAAAACAACTATAATCGATTCCTTTGAGTAAGAATCGAACCCACAAAAATCGTTCTTACAGTCAGACACTCTTTTTATATGAAAACAAATAAATCAAATCAGCTTCACGCTGTATCCCGCACACTGCAGGGTAGGCAGATAGAACCTAGTGTTAAGACACTCCATTCCCCACTTTCTGCCGTATTCTGGAGGCATTGCGTGTTGAGTGGCAAAACCCAACGCCGCGCTTGCCCTCGGCACCAGAGCGAAGAAAATGGAAATATAAACTTAAGTAAATATTTCTTATATGAAAACAAGTTAAAATAATCTGTAAACAGATATTAATTATAAGCATACATGATATTAATGCAATATTGCAATGATCTTTAATTCGTTCCGCAACTTTCAACATACGCTAGTATCAATTAATTACATTCAAACTAGCACTCATCAGTCAATAGATACTGGAGATGTCTTACAACTTACATTAATAACTTCTGTTTCTAATAAATTCCTTAACTATAAATGTCTCGGGTCAGCTTTCAATCTATACTGATATTATAAAGATAAAGAATCTGTTTGGTATAATGCGCTTATCTCAGGAACTATTGGTTCAAGTTGAATTTGTTTTTTATGTTGGATGTTCATGTCAGTGTTGCCAGTCGTCGCGATACTGGCAGGTTTCGATTATATCCTGATTATATATATGTCAGTTTTTGTTATAAGACTAGTGACGTTTTTTCATAAATATATTGCTATCAATCTGACAATGAATAGATAAGTAAGACAATAAATAAAAAGTACTGTTATTTTTTTTTTCTATATATTTTTTCCTATTTCGTACTAAAAACGTTGGTAAATCTAGCTTTTCCCTGAAATAAAATTTATATATATCGAAGAATATATTACCTAAATCACGTTAATCGTTTTGACATAATTGACGATAAACTTGATGGCTGTGGTTTCTATTCTCACTCGGAGGAGTGAATTATTTTTCCTCTCTGTTATTGTAAGTTGCGCCACTCAACACTTATATAAAGTTGCAAGCAGCAACTCATACTAAAATAAATACACATAGTTTATATTCGGCTTATATGCGGCGTTGAGTTCCGCCACTCAACACGCAATGCATAAACATAAACATAAATCATAATATACAAACATATATGAGGCCAATGGAGGTCGTGTCGCAGGGGCGCAAGTGTGACCGTAAACGCGACAGGTTGTGGGTTCGATTCCCAATAATAAAATATTTAATATTTTCATTTCCTTTCCTTTCCACAGTGGTGTCATAAGGTTAACCTTCCCCAATCAAAAAACATATTACTGAACGGCGTGAGCGGCGTTTAATATTATTTTCAAGTTTCTCAGCATTTAATTTCAATACGTAAATATATACATAGTTGCTTATATATTCTTAATTAAAATTTATGTGTGAATACCCGCGATACAATCTTACACGCCAATATTAGTAGATGTTAATTAAGAATATACAAACATCACTTAATAAAATAAAATAAATATTTGATAACAAATACTACTTCTTAAAACTTAATAATCTGTGTAGGCAGGTGGGGAACCTGGGTGATAATAACTTAATCCACTCCGTTCCATACGCACTGCCCAATTTCCCACATTGCGTTTTGAGTGTATCCCTCAAAAAGCAGGGCAGACCTGGGAACCTGTGGACCCATTTACCCTTTTTCCATCGAATTCTTGAGTCGTTGCGTGTTCAGTGGCGGAACTCAATGCCACGCTTTGTCTTGCTGCCAGAGCGAGGAAATTGAAATAAATAATAATCCATTCTTCCGTGTGGGAATCGATTCCACAACCGTCGTGCTTACAGTCACAGGCTGTGGCGCTGCGCCAAGACGGCCTCCCTAATCTCTAATCTTGTAATTACTAGAAATCTTATAATTACTTAAATATTTATATACTAATTAAAACCTAATAAGAATTATATAAAATAATAAATAAGTGCAAATCAAAATTCTTACCTGAGCAGCAGCTATATAAAAGTACACTAGCGCGCACAAAAACAATAAAATTCTGTGAACCATGTCGACACTAATTTAAATTTTCATAGCACAAACCTGGAAAATTTATATGAAACACTGTATTTTTTGTTTATAAATTATCGTAAATACATGTAAATGCTAATAAATAAATGTAAATAGTAATTAATATATGTAATTATTGTTTTATTTCTATAAAATATATTTAAATCATATATTATAGAAAACGAATTATTAACGATTAAATAAATTAATAATGCATTACACAACTTATGAACTTTAAGATTTATTACTAAAATATTCAGATCACGCTTATTTAGTGTAATAAATTATGATAAAATTCAAAAATAACACACAACCAATTCATAAATATTATAATTGACCTAATTTTGTATTCAAAATTCAATAGTAAAAATGCAAATTTAACAATAATACACACATATACATATAAATTTTTATCTTATATATAATTAAAACAAATAAAATAACTTCAAACGGACATTGAACCTACTTCTACCTAGCGAGAAACACTATTTAACGTAAAGTCACTAATATAACTATTGTTATTGGTTGACGTATAAGCCTTACCGCGTTTCGTTCGAGACTAAACAGAAATGCAAGTTAACTTCACGCCCCTACTTTTGTCCTTGACAATTCGTCTTGAATTTTATAGGTATACCTATAGGTTTAGTTTATCACATGGTTTTGTATGCTTGTTTGGAGACTACACTTGAAAGTAGATTCGATGGTTATTGGTTCGATTCCGATTCGAGGAAATGATAAAGAATATTAGAATTATCGTCATACACTTACTCTGGTAAGGTAGGCGATGGTTTGTCCCTTATAATTGTGAAAAATTATTAGAAAAACAAAAAAAATATAAAAATACATAAAATAAATATGTAAATATTGACTCAAATTATAAAAAAATATATGTATAAGTGGAAGGTCATTATAACAGAGAGGGATCACTACATTTTTCCAACCTTGCGAAATAAAATCAAAAAAACAACACAAACAAACGAAGGTCAATAATAAACATAAAGAAGCAATATTGAATGATATTTCTAATAAATTATTGGTTCGTCATAGCAATTTATTTCAGTAGGTACATAATAGGCGTAGTTCCCACGATGGTCCGTTTATTTTTTTCCATATTAATCACTATAGATATAATATATTTTTTATGGACTGGATGGATGGACTTATCGTACTCATAGCAGGGTTGAAGTTTCCGCTAGGATGTCCTCATGAGAATACAATGAGGTATTTACCAAGCTGGAGGTGACGACTTCGATTCGCTTTATAGAAAAATTTGAATTGTCTATACAGATGTTTGTTACGGTGATTTAGATACAATGTATATTACTATTACTTTGGACACAATGTATATCCAAATTCTATAACATTTTTTTAACATTTTTTTTAGCATTTTGTAGAAATTTAAAATGTCACTGTGTGTTGTAATCTTTGATTCGTGCTATTGTTTAATATCAAGCACATTTATCAAGTTTTGGAGATAAGGGGAGACCTCGGCTGACCTTCGAGAACACCGTTGCGGCCATCGATTCCGTGACTTTCATCCAGTAACAATGATGATGGACGAAAGTTACATAGGAAGCAAGACTCCCGGGGGACAAGGATGGACGAGGAAATGGAGGAAATGGTTTGAATTTTTAAATTTTTCGCTCTGGTAACCAGTTGAGTTCCGCCACTCAACTTGCAATTCCTCAAGAATTCGGCGGAAAATAGGGAATGGAAGTATCTGAATGGGTAACGGAGTGTCTGTAGACTAGGTTCCCTCAGCCTACCCTGCTATGCGCGGGACATAGCGTGAAGCTACAAATTTGTTATCATAATACATTTGGGTTTTTTCGGTTATACGTTGACATACTATCACAAAGAAATTTCCAAACGGTTGTTACAACTTTTACTATTAACACTTCTCGCGGCTTCTAATTCCCCCACTATTGAATTTCATTAACCAGGCTTTATATTTTAAAATAATTTCGTGTCCTTCTTTAGTTAGACAAATCTATTCTTAGGCCTTTTGAAAAAAAAACAGAGATACACTAGGAGTTAATAATCCCCCCCCCCCCTAATTTTGAAAATAGGGGTAGCAGCGTAAAACACTGCACTTTATCTACTAGAGTGAAGAAGCTTTTTTTTAAAACTTCACGCTGTACTATGATTGGCAAAGTTTTCAAAAAAACCTAAGATTTTGTATTTAAATCAAATTAGCTTCACGCTGTTTCCCGCACACAGCAGGGTAGGAAGAGGGAAAACATAGTTTCAAAACACTGCGTTCCCTAATATCTGCAGAATTTTGCCTCGTGCATTGTGTGTTTAGTGGCAGAACTGAACGGTGGGCGTTGTCTTAGTGCAAGAACGAAGAAATAAAAATATTAAGAAATAATAATTCATTTTTCGAGCATCAAACTCCGCCTGAACTCTAAGTAATAAATAATATACTTTATTTTTTTTCCTTTATACAAAAGGAAAAAAAATAAAGTATATATAATTAACAATACATAAATCTAATACATACAAATATCTTTTGATTACGTTGAAATAGAAGCTTAACTTTTTCTGTACAACAAAGTGATACTGTAAGGGTTCTGTTTATTTGTAGGAAAATTGGAAAGAAAGGAAATTGGAAATTATCTTTAAGCAATACTGATGAAAAAGTATAAAAAGTATCTATGTGAGAAACTAAGTTTGTGAAGTTTTTTAATTTGGACTTCGTTATTAGCATTACATAAAAAGTTCAACGTTTCACGTTTCGATTTAAACGCACGCTTCTTAAATTAAACGGTATATTACAAAGTGAGTCATTGTTTTTTTATAAATGTTTATACTCTTTTTTTTCATTTATATGGAATTTAAATTTGTTGATAGATAGATTGAGGCCAGTCGTGGCTCAGCGGCGTCAAATGTAACTGTGAAACGACTGATTGTGGGTTCGATCCCCACTCGAGGATATGAAATATTTATTTAAATTTATATTTCCATTTCTTCGCTCTGGTGTCGAGGCAAAGCGCGGCGTTGAGTTCTGCCACTCAACACGCAATGCTTCCAGAGTTCGGCAGAAAGTGGAAAACGGAGTGTCTTAACACTAGGTTACCTCTGCCTACCCTGCTGTGTGCGGGATACAGCGTGAAACTGATAGATAGAAGGAACCAAATTAACTTTCAAAATGGACTCTTACCGTTCACCTATAATCCCGAAATATACGGAACCCTCGATGTGCAAGTACTTGACCGGTTTTTTTAACATTCCTCCGAATAGGAATCAAAAGCATTATCATCACAAAATTGATCGTCGAAAGGAAATGTCCTTCCCGGTGAAGTAAAACACAATGGAATTTTAATATAAAGTCCTTACCTCTCATTACAATAGGTTTTTTAACTTCAAGTTAAATTCTTAGGACGTGATTAATTGATTTGTAAACAATTCGCTAGTCTAATGGCGACAACTAAATGTGTCAAGTGCGATCTTGATGTTCAAGTAATTATGCAAATATATTGAATGTGCTTTAAATTATAAGGCACGAGTATACACTTAAAGTCTATATATTGTATTTATGAGGCCTGTCTGTCTGATTGTAAACGCGATGGTTGTGAGTTCGATTCTCATTCGATAGTTATGCTTATTTCCCCGCTCTACTAGATGAATTGCAGCGTTGTACAACAATTGATATTTCGAATTTGATCGGAATTTGGTGCAAGTGCGAAGAAAAGCGTGAAGCTGCTTAATTATTTTTCTGAATCAATAGGATTTAGTGATATCCCCAACTTTTCTGGATCTTTCTCGTAAAATATAGTATTTGTATGAAAATAAAAGTAGTAATTAGGTATTTTTTGTACTGGAAGATGAACTGTAAACATAACCGTTACTTATCCCGATTACTTTAAAAGTTCAGAAAGCCAATGTATTTTTTTTTATAAAAGTTACATGCTTCATTATTTACAGTTCACTAAAGCTACTTCCTCAGACCTAAGAAGAACCGGCACAAACAACTTTTTTGTTCAAATCGATAATTCACAAAGAGATTAAATTTACAAATATTTTGAAATTATATTTAGAACTATATCTATGCGTGTGCGCATATTTTAGCTCTAATCAGAATATCATTAATCACGGTACAATTGTCGGTTTGTCAATCATTCGGCGCCTTGACCTGAGTGCTTACGTTAATTAGCCCGAGTTTTTGTTTGTCCGTCTGTTCGCCCACAGATTTTTTGAACTTTGATCGGCCCTTGGAACCTATAACCTGTCAAATTATATTTGGATGAAACCATTGAAAGGGTTTTTGATACAATAGATAACTAATTCATGAATGGATAAATAATTGATTCAAAGATCTCTTATATCTTCCGTAGATATGATATTCGTTATTGTAGGTTATTTCAGATACTTCTGACTCTGTCTATTAATTTGTTTATATTCATATCAACCTCATTCTACATAATAGTAAAAAAAAACTTTGTATTAACTTTCTAAATCTTATATGGCTATCAGGCAGAGAGAAAAACGAAATCCTCAACATACTATGTACATCAATCAATTTTCAACAAATATAACTGCCACGCCGTACGTACTCTGTGCGAAGGAAAATTTTATTTGCAACACTACAGTTTTACTACCTTTTCCGATCAGGTTAGGTTAGGTTAATATAAATATAAAGCAGCATTTTTTTAATAAACCTGGAAAATGGAGAACAGAGAGACGTAGTTTATTAGATTCTCTCTGAAAATTCTAAAATGTGCAAGATGCATAAGTATATATGCATCCAGTAAATAGCATGGTATGAATACGCCAAGAAACTTAGTATTTATAAGTTACTTGGCATTGCATGTTGATAGATAAAAATCAACGACGTTCTTTGTCTTGCCAGAACATAATGAAAGAAAACAGTTCTTTACCCCAAATGAGGAGCTACCATCGAACCTTTAAATCGACAGACGCCGCTCTCACTGCACCAAGACTATCCAAGCAGAGATTCCCAAAACTTTCTTTACTGGGTGCTGGGTACCTTCTAACATATTACCAAAACTTGACAAAAAATGTGAAGATTAAATATAACTATGTAATTTTGCCTTGCTTTTGAGTTCCGACTTCCAACCACGAATGTAAAGTTTTCGAAATAAAAAGTGAGAATTGATTTGTTAATAAATTAATTAATGGATTGTGCAGCAACGGCGCAAATATCGACTCGTTAAACTAAATATAAATTTTGTAAGCTTTAACAACTTCTTCCTTCAGTTCATTCTTTAGTTCATTTCATTTAAGTTCTTCTGTATTGAAAGTTGATAAATTTTCATGGACCCCCAACAAATTGTGAATCCCAATTTTTATGATGTCAACACAGACCCTCGCTGAAACTGCCGTGGACCTGGGAGTCCAAATAAACCACTTTAGTAGCAAAGGATTTAAACAATATTTTTATCAATAATAAAGCTAGTTAGTTAGTAGTTGGTTATCTAAGCCTAGCCAAAGATTGGTAGATAACACTCAGCACAGATAATCTATTTAATTGATGTTTCCGTTTCAACGTAACTTCAAAATGGAGATCGTACAGACCAAATACCTTCGAATGAAGCTTACGAAACCGATGGAAGATTAAATAATTTTACTGATTCATAAATAATTGTAACTATTAAATAATGTATAAGTTTCAATTTTCTATTATATAACTATTATTAATATGTCATTATGGTTATTTATCAATGACAACACCGTTATCTATACCTAACTATCTATCTATCTATACCTAGAGATGGTAGTAATTTATAAACTGCAATAGATATATCGGTATACTGAGATAAAAAAATATCTGAAGCTATCGTGAACCAGCTTCAAGGAGTATGACTATAAATCGGTATATGTAGGTTCGATTGCCACTCCAGAAAATACATTGTTTTTATTTCTTCGTTCTCGTAACAAGACATAATTTTCCAGTTCCGCCGCTCAACACCTTGTCTATGTTCTTGTCTTGTTATGCGGGAGAAGTTGCCAAGTTAGTATCTTGCTTTTTTTTTATTAAAACATGAAATGGGTAATAATTTTACGTGATAATGAATTTACTTACGATTTACTTTTATGAATTGAATTGAATTATTTTAACTGAATAAAAATATAATATGATATGTATAATCCAAAAAAGAAGTCAATTAAAGTTATTTTTTTTAGTTTCACGCTGTATCCCCCACATAACATGGTAGGCAGATCGATAGATGAATTCTGAATGCATTACGTGTTGAGTGGCGGAACTCAACGCCGCACTTTACCCCGACGAAGATATGGAAATATTTAGTTTAAATAAATGTTTAATTTCCTCGAACACACAACCAGTCGCGTTTATTGTAGTCACACTTTGCGCCTATACAATTTGTTCGATAAATAAACATTTATTTGCACTCGCAAATTCAAATATATTTTTATTTAAATTATGCAGATTAATTATGAGTAACAATGAACGGATAGATGCATCTCAAACCGAACAGTAGTACCAATCGTTCTTCTCTGTCATTTATGTCGCGCTGTCTCGCTCGCACTTGCTTGTTCAGGTTAACGTGACAATGAGTCACGCCTTTCCGTACGTGTCAGTGTTCACCGATTTATAAAACGTTATCACGTCAATAAAAAAAACTTGGTGAATTTAAGCCTAGTAGCCAATCTAACTTATAAATATAGCACCTCGGGCCAGTAAAAGTATTTTCGTAACAATCGTCCGCACATCGCATCGGGTCAAATGTCACGTGTCAACACTCCAGTCCCACACGCTCACTTGCAAAACTTATCAGTTGAATTATTTTAACCTTATTATCTTCTTTTATATATATACAATTTAGCGGAGTTTATCACTATAAACCACGTTGTTTGACTAGTTTGTAGACTTACAAGACGGAAGTAGGATCCTTTCTAAATCCTTTTAGAAAAGCAAGTAAATAACATGGCGAGAGTAAGACTGTGTAGGAGAGCGAAAGAAGATTTTTTTTTATAAAGAAGCTTACCACAAAATTTATGACAAAAAAATTCGAACTACCCATTTGCAAAATTTGTTCAATAAGTTAAATTTCGTTTCTGAAAAGTTGTCAGCGAATGAAGACAATGCAATACGCACAGTTAACTGTAATATAATCTATAATTGATAGGGTATACTGTAATAAAAAGTACTAACAAAACAAATGTTTACTTTTCACAAGAATCGAATCCGGGACTTTCGCAATAAGCAGCATTGACCGAAAGCAATTCTTACACTTTTTTACATGAAATGCGTCGAGAAAACCGACAAGATTTGTCATAAAGTCCTAAAAAAATGAGAACGCTAAGTTTTTACAAGTACAGCGTAATCAAAGATTAATTCAATTTGAATAAAATAGAAAATTACAAAATTAAAAAGAAAAGAACATTCCTTATACATTTATTATGGCCGCTGTCATAAAATTGATGAAATTATTACAATGAAATATAGGCGTTACGTATAAACAATTATGAAGCGATTAACTTTTAGAATGCGTCACACCGTCGTAGCTCAGATGGTAAGGGTCTATATAAGCGTCTTGGTGGTGGGTTCCTCCAATTATCGAAAAAATATTTTACTGGTTTTTTTTTTTAGCTTTATAAATACACTTCAGTCTCTGGTTTCCGACCAATTCATTGCGTATTGAGTGGTAATCTAACGCTATCTTAGTATGTAGAAACCATAAACTTGAAGAATTCTATTTTGTTTATATTTTTCATAGCTTCACGCTGTGTCCCACATATACCCCCTAACTTAGCTATTCCCAACCTATCGTGCAGACACTCCGTTCCGCTTGTCTTGTTACCAGAGTGAAGAAATAAAAATAACAAATTCCCCCCGAATAGGAATCGAACCGACAACCGTTTGCAATCACACAATGTACCGCTGCGCCACAATGATTTTATTTACTAGGCTCACACTCTACAAATGCAGAAATACTCCATAGTGACTTTATTGATACCAATCTATAAAAAATTCGCTAACACATTAGTACAGCTTAGGTAATATAAGAGACAGTAGTGTTTATTGTTTTCTAAGGTATATATTTTTATTTTTATTTTTTATAAGCGTTGCACACAATGACCTTCACAATAAGTAAATACAATTCCTTAAATATTATTTGTAATGCTGTTTGTTAATATTTTTTATCTAAGTTTGCAATATTGAGTTCTTAATATAATAAATAGCTCCAGGCAATTTAAAAAATAATGTCATATGAACCCACGTACATCGTTTGAATAAATATAAACAGTTGTTAGGCCTTCTTGATCAATGATGCTCGATTCAAAATTAAAATCGAAGTTTCAGTTTTTAGATGTCCTAGAAAAAGTAGAAAAAGGATGGCATGAAAAAATCTTTATTTAAAATCACTCTCTTTCATCTATGGCTTAGTAGTCGTGGCCAAATGGAAAGAACTGAGTGTTTTAGACACTTCACACATTGTCACAAGTGCCCAAGGAGGAAGGTCTAAACGAAAATGTGTTCTCCACACGGAAACTTTCATGGGCAACATAGAAAATTTCATATACTTATATATATATCTTCAGCTTCATGCTGTATCCCGCACACAGCAGGGTAGGCAGAGGGAACTTAGTGTTAAGACACTCCGTTCCCCACTTTCCGCCGAGTGGGGGCGTTGTGTATTGGGCGGCGGAACTCAACGCCGCGCTTTGCCTCGACACCAGAGCGAAGAAATGAAAATATATGTGGAATCGAACCTACAACCAGTCGATTTTACAGTCACGTTTTGTACCCCTCGCCATGACTGGTCTCTATATTTAAATTCATATTCATATTAAAAGGCCAATAGTCTCACTTTGACCAACCAAAACATATATTTTTTTAATAGTATCGAACACACAAGATTTATTTTAAATTGAAAGAAGTTATAGCCTTAATAATTATTAAGATAAGATAGATAAGATAGATTTTGACATTCAAAACTATTGTTTATTATACCTCCTGTTAATCTAAGCCGAATAATACTAAATTATACACAGTAAGTACTAATAATGTAATTTAAGTATAACTGTCTTTAAGTTTTTAACATTTCAAAATTTGACCTTTCAAGACTTATTAAAAACTTATTTAAAACAGACTGTCTAGGAAAAATTGGCAATCTTAGTTATATTTTTTACTCTATATAATGACCTTTGTAACTTCACTTCACTTCACTGTAAACGCAATGGTTATAGGTTCGATTCCTGCTAGAGGCAATAATTTATTTTCATTTCAATACACTGATGCAAAGTCGGCGTTGAGTACTACCATTCAATATGTAATGTCTGGAATTGTGCCAGAAAGTCAAGAGTGGAGTATCTGGACACAAGTTTCTCTTAGCCTACCCAATTATGTGGTGTAGTGTATACAACATAATAGATGAAAATAAAGTATTTTATCCAGATATAATGTATAAATATATTAACTTAACTTAGCTTCACGCTTTTTCCCTAGCGGGGTAGTCAGAAAGAACGGAGCGCCAAACGCTACGGTCTCTACATACCTCTTTCGCTATTTATAATGGAAAAGTGAGTGGTAAGAGAGATAGGGGGAGAACTTGGACCTTCGAAAACACAGTATCAAAAATACTGGAGTAAGGTCACGTAAAAAGCATGAAGAACCCCCGGAGGGCATGTATGAAAAGATTGACGACAGTGGACGAGGCGAAAGAGGTATAAATATATAAAAATTAAAAATTAAAATTAAATCAGCTTCACGCTGTATCCCGCACACAGCAGGGTAGGCAGAGGCAACCTAGTGTTAAGACACTCCTTATCCCCACTTTCTGCCGAATTCTGGAGGCATTGCGTGTTGAGTATAAATATATAAGATGCACATTATTTTTATTTTTATAATTTAAATATAGCACCCCAGCGCAGGTAAGTAGCAAGCTTGTGTAATCTCACGAATAACCTGCGTGTGATACAACTAAACTATAATTGGTCCCTAATGTCAAGGGATATGAGTTTTTGTAGCAATCGTGTTTTAATCAATCATCGATAAATGATTGTAAATTCAGTCATCGTGATGTAATTGTAAATTATACACGCAAGAGTTATAGGTTCGATACGTCGTCGATCGTACCTACTACCTCCGCTTTGTTATTTGCACGCTCTTGCGTTACAGCACTCGCAAATTAATACATAAATTATATAATAATCAGCTTTACGCAGCTTAACGTAGGCAGAGAGAACCTAGTGTTAAGACACTCCGTTCCCCAATTTCTGGAAGCATTGCGTGTTGAGTGGCAGAACTCAAAGCCGCGCTTAACTTCAACACCAGAGCGAAGAAATAGAAATATAAATTTAAGTAAATATTTCATCTCCTCGAGTGGGGACCGAACCCACAACCAGTCGGTTTTACAGTCACACTTCATGCCGCTGCACCACGACTGGCCTAAATAAATTATATTATATAATATATGTAAAACAAAATCACTTCCCTCGTATATACGGTTGAATCTTTCAACGGTTTTTTATACGAAAATATCACGAAAGTACGAGTTCATATTATATAAGTATAGACAAAGCGGAGAAACACTAAGAGTGAAGCCAAACTCAGTAATTGGACTGCGTAGTGCACAATGCATATATATACATGATTGTAACTGATCGCTGTCTTTACGTGGAAGATAGATGAGAAAATCTGTAGTTTACCAGTGTAACAGAATTCCAAATAATGATTTTATATTTTTTTAATTTTTGCCTGTTTATCTGTACGCATCAGACGCACAGGCCGTCTGTGGGCGCTAATCTCAGAAATGGATTAACCAATTTAAATGCAGTTTAGTTATTGTATTTTTGCAAATGAGTAATCATTATAACATTTAGTGTTTATTTTATTATAGTTATGTCAATATAAAATATTTTATAAAATTTTGTAAAATTTCAGTTTACGATGTATGCATATAGTCTTTAAAGTGATAGTGTTATTAGAACACGAAAGTAATTCAGACTTGTAAAAAAAATATTTTATTCAAGCGGACGAAGCCGCGAGCGGATCGCTAATAAGCTATATAATTATTATGTTTCTTCAGCCACATTGAAGATTTTCACACGCATTGTATCGAAACGCCCATTTGTTTGCTAACAATGAGGTACTAACAGTGAAGGTCAAGTAAATTAATTTTAGACTAAAAATTACTGTGTAAAACAATAAACAGTTATTTTTTAACTTCTGTCTCTATTATCTGCTGTTAAAGGGCCTTAGTAAATTTGTGGAGTGAAATTTTAGGAATGTTGAAAATTGTGTTTATTAATATTAATGTGTAAATATTATTTTCTAGAATGACAAAAGGTGGCGTTGAACTCACCACACATAAAACCTCGAATTCTATGAAATGTGAATGAGAATCAGATTTAATTGCTGCTAGATTCAAAATGCTAATAACAAATTTCAAAAAAAATCTTATATATTTTGACATAACATCCTAAAAACACACAAAAAACAGCACTACTACACCAGCCATATAAAACAATTTATATTGAGTAGCTCATTTCATTTGAGGACTATGTACTGACAATAAAACAGCAACAAAAGGTTAGGTAACATCCGAGGCTAATCTCCGCCAGAGGTCGCTGTATCGCCCTCCGGATAGCGGATACAGAAACAATTAGACGATTTCTCAATGTACATAGTAGTAGTGTGTTAACCATTTCGTTTTTTTTTTAATTTAGGATGTAAATATATAAAAATATGATATACATGATGATGAATCATGATATAGAGGCCAGTCGTGACGCAGGGGCATACCAGGATAGGCAGAGAGAATACTTTCCGCCGAATTCTCAAGTCATGTCAATTCAGTCATGACGGAACTCAACACCTTGCTTCATTCATCCCAGAAATCCCCGAAGCCACAACCGTCCCGTTTACAGTTACTGCCCCACGACGCAGTGACACAGTTATTTTTATTGAGTGTTTTGACCGTAAAAGAGTTTTTTTAGGATAGCAAGAACATTTTTGATATACATTTATTTAATTATTGAATTGTTTATTTAGAATTACTTACTTATTCTTCAAATCATACTAAATTGTTTTCGAACCAATGATTAACTAACGAATAGTAAAATATATATTAAAAAAAGTTAATTCTTATAATCTTTGAGGCCGGTCGTGGCGCAGCGGCACGAGGTGTGACTGCAAACCCGACTGGTTGTGGGTTCGATCCCCACTCGAGGAGATGAAATATTTACTTAAATTTATATTTCCATTTCTTCGCTATGGTGTCGAGGTTAAGCGCGGCGTTGAGTTCTGCCACTCAACACGAAATGCCTCCAGAATTCGGCAGAAAGTGGGGAACGGAGTGTCTTAACACTAGGTTCCCTCTGCCTACCCTGCTGTGTGCGGGATACAGCGTGAAGCTAATTTATTTTTATTTAAATTCTTATAGAATAGAAAAAACTTATGTGCATGACAAGGCAATAAGAAAAAGGATATAAAATTTTGGAACAGCTAAAACTGTACCCTCAACGTACCCTCTGCCTGTTTGTGGTATTCAGCATGACACTAAAAATATTTTAAATGGTTACTATAACTCATGGTGTCATGGTCACTCTAGTTAGCGAAGATCCTAATTAACGCCAAAACAATCACATCCGACACTTGTTGGCAATTGAATCAGTGCACAATGCAGTACTTAGTTAACCTAATTACTATAGTAAATTTAAATAAAAATCAGGCCAGTCGTGGCGCAGGGGCACAAAGTGTGACTGTAAAATCGACTGGTTGTGGGTTCGATCCCCACTCGGGGAAGAAATATTTATTTACATTATTTTTTTCATTTCTTCGCTCTGGTGTTGAGGCAAAGCGCGGCGTTGAGTTCCGCCACTCAACACGCAATGCCTTCAGAACTTGATGAAAAGTAGGTAACAGAGTGTCTTAACACTAGGTTCCCTCTGCCTACCCTGTTGTGAGCGGGATACAGCATGAAGCTGATAATAAATTTATTTCTAAAGATAATCACTTTTTGGCCATATATCACTCTAATTGTTTAAGAATTTAGACTAGGTGGAAAGAAAAGACACTCCTTTATTCTTTACTTTCCATCCATTTAAGGACGTTAACATACAAAAGTAGATTGACTTGCTTATGTGGTTTTGGGCATAAATTAAATGCCAATCAAAAAATGAACACAAAGTAACATTTCATAATTATAATTTTCACGCCTTTTGACGGTACCATGTAAGGGTTACATAAATCCTCATCACGCATTCGTCTTCATTTTTTACAATGTCAGTGTCGATTCGAGTCCCGGTCAGGGTCGGATTTAAACAACTGACGAGCTTGATCCGTTGGATTATGTTCTTTTAATTATGTTGTCCTTCATACTATATGTAGTATATGTACAATATTGTTAATTGTTTCGATATTTATTATATTATATTTATAAAAAAAAGTTAAATCAGCTTCACGCTGTATCCCGCACACAGCAGGATAGGCAGAGGGAACCTAGTGTTAAGACACTCCGTTCCCCACTTTCTGCCGAATTCTGGTGGCATTGCGTGTTAAGTAGCAGAACTAAACGCCGCGTTTCGCCTCGACACCAGAGCGAATAAAAAATATTTCATCTCCTAGAGTGGGGATCGAACCCACAACCAGTCGGTTTTACAGTCACACTTTATGCCGCTGCGCCAAGACTGGCCTCAATTTTATATTTACGATATTAAAATATACTAATTTTACCTGCGGCTTCGCCGGCATAGTCAGTTGGAAATAACTAAGACTTGTGTACGATATGACACGTACAATAGATTACGGCAAATGGATTAACTTGAAGTTGTACATCTATATGGCATATGGCCTTTCTCGATAAATGGACTATCTAACATAAAAATAATTTCAGCTCGAACCAAAATTTTCGCATTCACCTCTACAAATTCTTGAGATTTATAATTTTAATATAGATGTACATGTAACTTAAGAAAAATGTATCATATTTATGAATTACATATAGGTAGAAGGTTCAAATCATAGTAACAAATATTTAAAAAAATAAGAATTATCATCTCTAAATAAGAAAATAGAAAACAACATTTAGAAAGATTTAAAAGTACATACAATCTGAAGACATCATTAAAAACAGAATATAATAAAAATATATTAAAATTAAATTTATTAGGCCAAATTGCATCACCGTAGACCGCAACAACGCTTCACATCAGGCTTGATGCGGTAAAACGCAAGCCTATTTCCAAGTAAAAAAAGTAACTTTGCTCGACAAAAAACTGTTTTTTTTTTTCTCATATACATACGTAAATACATAATATCCTTGTCTAACTACCAAAATAGTTTTCTAAATTATCGTTATTCTTTTGAGTTAATAGTTTAATTTTACTTTCTAGTCTCAATTTTTATGTGAAGAGTTAATATTATTAAATAAGTAATTACTCATTATTTAACAGATAAGATTTAAGAGAATACCTTTTTAAAACTTTTAATATATCTTAATTAAAGTAAACGAGCTTGCATAATAAGCTCATCGCGAAATTACAGGCGGTTACTTTAATGTTTATGTCACTTTGTAATCAAAATCAAGATATTCTTCGTTCACATTGGTCTTTATAAGTACCTATAGGTAAATTTATAAACGAAACGTAAATATTGTCAGCCTTTTTCTAGTAAAATTACCGGATAATTTTCCATATTGTTACCGTAGTGACTGTTAACACGACAATTGCGAATTCGATTCCCGCTCGGAGGAGTAAATTATTTTTATTTACTGTATTTTAATTTATTTTGTTGATTAACGTTACTCAACACGCAATGTCTCGAAAATTTGGCAGTGTGAAGGGGAGCGGAGTGTTTTAACACTATTTTACCTGCATCTATTCTGCTATGTCTACGAGCTATGGCTTTTCCGCACCTTTATATTAATATCATGTTTATCTATTACCTTCACATTATTTCCCGCACATGTCAGACAGTGAACATAGTAATTTTATTTTTTAAGACATTATGTTTCAACTTTCCGCCCAGTTTCAAGACATTACGTGTTCAATGGCGAACTTCACACCGCTATTTGTCCTAATAGAGAGGAAGAATAAAAATAATTAAAAGCAATCGTGGAAATCGAAGCATTTACAGTCAGATACTGTCCTACTGCGCCCCGAATTTCACAAAACTGATTCAAACTTGTATCTACAGCTTTATTTATTAATCACTAAGCAAGTAGCAATTTTATACCAAAATTATTGCTATAGATACGTTAACTTAAAATCTCGAGTAATTGTCTATTAAGCTTAGAACAATGACCAGCCATTTGAATATTTTATACAATGCAATGTCTTCACACCCACGTGTGAGATAAGATAACCTGCAATAGCAAATTGATAGTAAACTTGTGACGTGGAGTTGTTAAATAAACGTGGGAATTTAGAAAATATTTTTGGTGTTATTCAAAGCTACATGGCCAATATAGTTGCTTAATTAATGAAACATTAGATATCAGATTGTAGAGAAAATAGCTGTGAGCAGTGCCGGGCACTTGCGGATCAAGTGTAGGTTTAAGGTTCCCTCAATTGTCTATGGGTTTAAGGTACCCTCAAGTATCTTTAGGTTAAAGATTGGTCTTCACTTTTCGAGCTCCTTTCTCTACATAGCAAAATTGAAATAATTTTATTAACGTTGTCTTCAAAGAGATAAAATTAAATTTGTACCCTAAAAAAGCGCAAGGTTCTAATTATCATCATGCTCATATGTGATAATAATTAGAAACAATATTTTTGCTACATATTTCTTATTGCGAAATATATAGTTTCTTTTGTTCCAGAATTTTTCTTTCATATCGAAATTACTACTACTAAGATATTGTACTAAACTTAGTATATTACTAATACTAGCTAGCTGCACACTCGCAGCCGGTAGATTTCAGAGATCTTAGCGTTTAAATAAACAAAAAAACAAATTCTTTCTCTTTATTATATTAGTAAGGATATTTAAAAGAAACTTACAAAAAGTTGATTGTAAGATATCATAGGGTACTTACAACAATCTCACCCGTGCGCTATCGTAGAAAGCACCGTCAAAACAACCTAGAAAATAAATCATTTTACTTAATTTATAATAGACAGAACACACTCGTACACTATTACAAAAAAATCAGCTTGGCGCTGTATCCCGCACACAGCAGGGTAGGCAGAAGGAACCTTGTGTTAAGACACTCCGTTCCCAACTTTCCGCCGAGTTCAGGAAGCATTGCGTGTTGAGTGGCGGAACTCAACGCCGCGCTTTGCCTGGATACCTGAGCGAAGAAATGAAAATATAAATGTAAATAAATATTATTACAAGAAATAATAAAAATAATGTTAATTTATTACACAAACAAAAGACAAAAAGCAAAGTGACTTAACACATTTTTTTTCTACCAACAAATAACATATAATAATATGAAAATTAAAAAAATAAATATGCAATATCTGTTGTCACCGATACAATAAACCTTCCGAGTGATTCCTTACAATTACTGTGATGTAACCGTGGGAAAGATTGCTGGTCGCAATATCCACAAGATGGGCGGTCTCGTAGTGTCGTTAAAGCTCAAGGGAATTCTTAGGAAATGTGCTTACTTCATATACTTACAGCATATTTACATAATTTCTTTTAACTTTAGCTTTACTATGTACAGAAAAATATTTAGATCGCTTAACTTCGCTGTATCCCGCACGCAGCATGGTAGGTCGAGGGAACCTAGTGTTAAGACACTCCGTTTCACACTTTTAGCCGAATTTTTCGGGGAATTGCGTATTGAGTAACAGATATCAAAGCTGGGCTTTTGCCTTGGCACCACAGCGAAGAAATGAAAATATTCGTAAATACTCTAATAGGGATCGAACCTACAACCGTCATATTACTGTCACATCCTTGTGCTCCTCCGCCACGACGGTCTCAAACTACATATATACAGGAGTTTAAAATTATAGCTTGTATTTTATAATGGTGTAAATTTCTTTTTATTTAAAGCGTACACACTAATTGACACAACTTGCATGCTCGAAAGTAGAAAAGCCATAACTAAAGAACTGAACTGTACATACCAGAATAAAATATTAAGAATATTGTTGGTAGCGAAATTTTAGAGTAAAGTTATTATAGGTAGGGTTCCATACCCAAAGAGTAAAACGGAACCCTAAATATAAGACTAAGACTTCACTGTCTGTCTGTCTATCAATCTGTCACCAACAAGTATCTCTTGCCCCGTAATAGTTAGACAGTTAAAATTTTCACAGATTATGTATTTCTGTTGCCGCTATAATAACAAATATATTTTTTGAAGTATACTAAATAAAAAAATTAAACCGACTTCGAATTGGTATTTATTTATACCATTAGAACTCGCGGTAGTAAATTTGGGTAAATCTCTCGATTGACCTGCAATTGATGAACTAGCGCCTAACAAACTATTAAAACAACTTCATTATCTCCGTGCATACCAGGAGATAATGCGCTTACGTAATAGTTTTCAGTAAATGTCCCACGCATCAATACATGAGCCCTGTATTGAAACTATCCCACTGCTGGGCACTGGCCTCCTGTCCGTAAAAAGGAGTAAGGCCATAGTGCACCACACTGGCCAAGTGCGGGTTCGCAGACTGCACACAATTGAAAACATTATGGAGAACTCTCAGGCATGTTTGCAATTGAAGTATACCTAAATTAAATAAAAAATAATCATCTTGATATGACTTTCAATTTTAGAGAAATTCGTGGACAAACATACAAGTACAAACATACACTTACCAAATTAAGCAAACCAAATTAAATAGATCAACATCTCCCATAAAGCAGGCGTGATTTTTTTGCCGTTTCTATAGATAATGTACGGAACCCTACGTATGCGAGTCCGACTCGCACTTGCCCGCTTTTTTGGAACATACGTACATATTACACATATAAATAAATAATAGTAAGTATATCAGAAAATATCTTAAGTAGCAGAGATTACCTGTGGCTGTAAGTTATTTAACTTACGACAGCGGCATAAAGATGTAACAAAATAAAACATAAAAAAATAAGTGTAATGCACGTTCCACTTAAATACGAGGTTAAGTACAACCATCACTAATATAACATCATATAAACAATGTAATAACGATGCCTCATTAAAATTACTATTGAGAATAGAATACATGATTTTTTTTAGTTTAACGCTATATCGTGCACATGGCATGGATTTTAGTGTTAAAGCACTCCGTTCTCCACCCACCACCTATTTATCGAGACACCTGTGTGTTATGTAAAGCCATCAAGCCAGTCGTGGCGCAGGGGCATAAAGTGTGGTTGTAAACGCGACTGGTTGTGGGTTCGGTTCTCAATCTAGAAAAAGAAATATTTAATTAAATTTAAATATCCATTTCTTCGTGTAAACAAAGATGAAGTAAAATCCGCCTTTCAATTCGCAATGCCACTAGAATTCGGCGGAAAGTGGGGAGGAGTGTCTTCACACTAGGTTCTCTCTGTCTACCCAGCTGTGTGCGGGATACAGCGGGAAGTAGATAAAAAAAAACTTGTGTGTTAAGTGACTGAATTCAACGGCGTGCTTTATCTTGTTACCAAAGCGAATAAATGATAAATTATTTTGATTTCCATTTTGAATGTATAAAACAACCCTACCATATATTTTTTTCATTTCATTGGTTAACTAACTGCACAATGTTTTTAAGTACGAGTGACCTGACACTACGCTCGTACTCTCTTATTTGCATTTGTATAAAAAATGTGGAGATATTATATTTCTATAAACAGTTGTTTACAAAGCTTATAACGATCTAACACATCATATTATAAATATTAGTTGCTAATTTGAACTAAGTAAATCACGTCAAAATGAAAATAAAATAGTTCTTATTTCAATGATATAAAGACTATTCTAGCTATATAAAAAAGACCTTGTTATGTCTTCTTTTTTTATAAATTAGGTCACCAAAGTCGAGTCGGACGATGTTTCTGTATCATTAGCTTACGATGGCAAGATTTAGCAGATTCACTCTTTTGACATTAAGACACTCACACCCACTTTCGAGTTGAGTGACGGAACTCAACGCCTTGTCTTGTTACTAGAGAGAGAAAATGAAACACGTAATGTCTTGAAAATTGATCGTCGAAACCGAACTGTCACTAATTTCAGTATTTATAGATAATCTTATTGGCTTAAGAAATACGCAAGTAGTTTAATAAGCCTCGGTAGCGCAGTAGGCAGCGCGTAAGTCTCATAATCTTAAGGTCGTGAGTTCGATCCTCACCCGGGGCATTTATTTTTCTTTTTATTTTTTTTGCTTCACGCTGTATCCTGCGCATAGCATGGTAGGCATAGGGAACCGGCGAATGAAGATAAAAAAATCTAGAAATGTAACATAATTCTGCATTCACACAAATTTAAAAAAAAACATTGTGATATGTGATATAACTCAACGCTACACTTTGCTGAAAGACCAAGTAAACAAAATACTTAAATTGAAATATAAGATTCCCCGAAACAGAAATCGAACCCATCACGTATACAGTATAGAAGTAAAATTACGCATCTGTGTCGTGTCATTTAGGTATTCTAAAATTTATATTTTTAGAATAAAATAAAATAAATTTAAATACATTTTAGTTTTCTTTACTTAAATATCCTTTACATTAAACAAAACAATCAAATTAATAATTATTTTACAGTACACCACAGCACAATAACCAAAATTCATCGGTACGCGCCCAACACCAAACTGAGATCGTTTAAAATGGCCAAAAAATGCAGCCATTTTTTATTTTTGACATGTGACCTTATTGCGCTACCTTTCATCTTTCCTCTATATTTTGGGTAAAATATAGAATAGAAACCTGTTTTGATTTGCTACAGTTAAAAATAAGTGTCGATGATACCGCGTACTGCATCAGAGTACATAGAATTGTATTTTTGACACAGCGCTCCTAGAATACGCTCCATAGTCGTCTGATTATGAAAGTGCATGAAAAAAAAAGGTTGACCGTCCGACATCTTAATTCTTAGAGCGCCTGTTATATTGAATTTAAATTGACGTCAAAAATAAAAACCGTAAATAAGGTCGAAAAAATACTATGAAACTTGATATCAACATGTAAAACTAGATGGCGCTGTAGGCAGTTAAGTCATTCCGTTCGTTTGGAATGGTAGAAACGGGGCACTTTGAAAATTTGGTCAACTTTGTGTAACCAAAAAACCGGGGAAATGTACAATGTTGTGCACTGCAACTGCCGAATACTATAAAGATTTATGAATCAATATATAATTAACATTTTTATTTAGAAAACAAAAGTTTATTACCGCAAACCACAATAAATTAACATTTAAGGTAAATAAATAAATTAAGCGATATTGACATATAGGTTAAATATGCATTGTCTGGCACCAAGATTTATTCAAAGTAATGTTGAATATCTAAATATATATTTTTTTCTCTATTTACGTTTTTGTTAGTTTTCGTCCAAAAAACTAAAAAGCTCTCTAATAAAAGGAAAACTGTAGTATACAAAAAATAATTATAAGAATATTTTAAATTAAAAAAAAACATAAAGAAACTGGAGGCGCCGGGTATCGATCCCGGTACCTCTCGCATGCTAAGCGAGCGCTCTACCATCTGAGCTACGCCCCCTATAGCAGCTTCTTCGAAATAGCGTATTAGTATAGACATTCGCTACTTATTTGTTTTAATTATTTAAACTGTTTGTAACTCTGCAAGTGACTCGTTCTAGCAAAATTTATCGTAACACCAGTATTCGTGATCCTCTTTAAGCCGCACCCAATATCAGCTCATGGGTCTCAAGAGAGTACTGTTCTCATTTCAGCTCGAACCAATTGATCACATACAATGTAGACCGTGCGAATCGCCAGGGATCTAATGATCTGTGAAACTTGAAAGGTTTGACACTAGCGATGCGAGAGTTTATTACTAATTTTAAGATTGTAGGACAACGGAGAGTACAACTTATAAAAGTTGACAAATTTCACTTTGCAGGTGAATGTGATACGCATTCCTTTTGTATAAAATTAAATACAATTATCTATTTCTATGAAGTACCAACTCAGCGAATTTCTTACAAAATGCAGCAAAAACGACGATAAATGCTCCTATCATTTGATTACGGAGACTTAGAAGCTTGATTTTTCCTGTGACGGACTTGAATAATTGATATTCATTTTTACTTTATACCTCCACACGATCTCGAGATAAATGTCTTCACAGATGGACACACGGACAACTAGGTGACTAGATCACTTTGGGTTCCTTTTTTAAAGGTTGATATGTCACTTCTTCTGTCTCATAAAATGTAGAAAAAATAAAATACCCTCAGGCAAAGTCCATAAACAATTCAAAACGTTTTGTAAACATTAAGTAATGTTATTGAACTAAACCATGCCAGTGAAGAGTGAGTGGGCGTCAACAGACAGATCTGGAGATTTATCTCGCAATCTGTACAGTAACAAACAAAAGTGTTTTAATTAATCTACAGCTTTATATAAAAAAAGGATATGGAAACATAAGATGATCATTACAATACAAGTTAATCATTTTTTCACCCTCTCCTTATAAAGCCTTATAAATATAGGTAGAGAGAACCTAATGTTAAGACAAGTGCATTGCGTGTTGACTTTGAGTTTGCCTTGTTACCAGAGTGAGAAGTTGAAAATATACAATATTTTATTCCCCAAAATGGTAATCGAACCCACAACCGTCATATTTTACAGTCATACTCTTACCACCGGGCTACAATGGCTTAACAATAATGTTAAAGGAATCTTTTATAAAACGAACTATACACGAATGTACAAGTTAGAAAGGTCATTCTCAAGATTATGAACCATATGCGCTTAGCCCTCGGCTATTCATTAAGGGAAGACTAGTTAAAGATTATTCAAATAATTTACAAATTTACATTATGACATATTAGTGTAATGACGTATTGACGTAGTATGGCAGCGCCTGATTGTAAGCACGGTGGTTGTACGTTCGATTTCTAGGACTCTTTATAGACTTGAGAGCGATTTATAAATACTAACCTAGGTAATGCATTAGATTCTTATTACTTTGTTGTATAAATCTTCAGAGTTCTTGTAAGATAAAGTGATGATGTCTCGAATTCAAGCGAGAAACAGAGATCGGAGAATATTTTTTTAGCCTACTGTGCTATAGGAGATAAAACGTGAAGCTGATTTAATTTCTTGTTTTTAGGATGATTTTGAATTAAAATTTCAGGTTAAAACTTTGTTATGTTTGTTTAAAATGTAGATTTTAAAATATAGACTTTGGCGTAAATTATAATAAAATCAATGCATTGCCGAATTCATACGCAAACATTGATATAAATAGTTTTAGTAATAAATGTTTTTATACGTTTTAAAAAAAGGTAAAAAAATATCCAAGATACGATCCTACTACCTCTAGGTGACCAAGGTGTTTTTGTTTTTTTTTCTATTATATTGACACGGTTTATATTAAATCTGTGGAAAGTATACTATTTCCCCCAATTGGAATTCGACCTCATAACCATCGTGTACAAAAAATATTTATTAAAACATCATCATCTTCGATTTAAAATATTGATATTTCATATATATTATCTCTCGCAACTTCATATCCGTAAACTTTTTATTATTCCATTACTTCATATAATTCAGTTTTTTTTTATTTTCGTAAGAATTTGTATTCCCGTCCCCGCGTCAAACACGCCAAGAAAATCATATTCTATACTTGCGGTTGCGCCTTTATCTGTCATTTACTTAAGAGAAGAAGAATATTTCGCCTGTTCCTATTAACACTGTCGGATGTGAAAATCTGCTACCTTAAAGAAGACCTCTCAAAGTTTAAAATGATAATATATTTTTTATATACGGTGATAAAAATCAACACCCTGAATATTAAAGCTCTGTATGTATAAATAAAAAATATATATTTTAAACTTTGAGGAGCTTTCCTGTAAAGTGGCTGATTTTCACATCCACATTGTCGGATGTGATAAATAATAGGGACCGATTATTTGTACTGTTCGTCGCACGCAACTTTTTTTATGTGGACCTTAAAACGTATAATGGATAATTACATATTTTCCGTTTCTGCAAAAAAATCGGAAAATCTCATTTTAGTACTACAATCCTTAACCTACCTTCATACCAAACTTCTACTTTCTAATTCTGTAGCTAAGTTTGTGCCAAGTCGGTTAGTCACTCAATACAATAATACAATTAATTAATCCTAATATAATTTTATCGATTATAAAATAAATAATATACTCTTTACAAGTAACCGTAACAAGGAACGTGAGCGTAAGCTGTCACATTCTATAAGCAGCTATATCAATATGGATTGAACTCGATATCGTTATATCATGATAACCAAATATTCAAGAAATACGTCTCCATTATACCGTTATTTTATCTTTACACATTTTGTGTGAGTAAAAAAAATTGAGTGATAAACTACTCAGTTTCTTAAGTCGGTATTTTCATGTATGTATACCGGTAACTAAGCTGATTAAAGAATTCGGCTTCATGTTTTTTCCCGCATAGTATGGTTTTCAGTTGGAACCTAGTATTAAGACACTCTGTTCTATTCGAAAATATGGAACAGAGTCATGCCACCCAACACAAAATATTTCAAATATTGAATTATGTGGCGGAACCCAACGCCGCACTTAGTGGATCCGTTGGATCAAAGTCAAAGAAATGAAAATTATTTATTCCGCCGAATGCTGTGCCGCTCCTCGTTGACTGCTTCTTAATTATTAATATTTATTTTAAGTAGTAATATTATATTATGTACAACATAAAAGTATATTATCACTTTAAAAAGTGCAGCTCAATTTTTCCATATTTTAAACCTAAAAATACTTACCTGCCAAACTCGACGATTGTTGATTCGAATTAAAATAAATTTAATTTGAAATTAAAATTTATTTTTATTGCCCTGCCATGGTATATAAGTCGCGGCGTTGAGCTCCGCTGCTATTCGCAAAAAGCGTGAAACTAAGAAAACATTCCATTATTCACAACTAAAACGGAAACAAACAAAAAATCTTAACACTCGTAACACAAGGCCCGCCATATCACTCTCGTTACCGATTCGCCGTTGACCTTTGGCCTTTTGACCTTTTAACCTCAAAATGCCGACCTTCACAAATATTGTATCGTGATTCATGATTTATGCCAGTTGTCACTGTAAAGGCATCTGGAGATAAGATTGTTGGGATGATTCATATTTTGAATCCTTTGAATCATTATTGTAGAAAGAATGAAATTGTAATTACGCAGTCGTGACGCTTTTGTTTGGATGGATGTAGCAAAGTAGAGGTTGCGAGTTCAAATTTCACTTCGTGTAATGTTATACCGAGTTAATATAAAATATATACCTATTTTTTATCCTGCGTGGGGAACGGAGTATCTCAACATTAGGTTTTCTCTGCCAACTCTGCTATATGAGTAGCTGTATTCTCTTGTTAAACGTCTTGTAAATTTTAAATAAAATGAGTATTAAGTTTTAACGAAATCTTGTTATAGCCTATACTTTTTCGCAAAAATATGGGTACTGCGTGAACCGAGTGATATAGAGAGCTTCTGCTCACATTATTCAACAAAATTTAATAGGGCTGAATCCAAAACTACTAAAATTATCAATATTATCAATACGCAATAAAAATAATACAATAAACGCAATAAAAATAAAAATTGAATTATTAAAAAATAACTTGAATAAATATTGTTAGACATGCTATCCATATAACAATCTTGTAACTCTTGACCCAAATATGAACAATGCTCTAAATTATTTAAAGTATTACAACTTACATCTAAGCCAAGAACGAATGTTTTATGCATACTTGGTTCTGCACACCTTTAGGATGGAATTTCAAGTACTTGTGTAGCAATTGTTTACATAAGCATTGGTAAATGTCTTTAAGGCCATTGTGGCACAGCGGCACAGCGTCTGACTTTAAAAGAGACAGTTGTGAGTTCGATTCCCACTAGGGGGAATGATTTATTTCGTTTCTTTGCTCTGGTCCAATCCTAATGTGTGCAAAATTGAACGAAAAATATAACTATGTTGATACTGTAGAGGTATTGCACAATAATTTATATAACTTATAAATTACATTTGGGCGCTGTATCAGCGCCCTAAATTTATTCGCTACTATTGCAATTGTGAAATTATTTTCTACTATTGTTTAGTAGCGTGGAAATAACTAAATTTAATATATATAATATATATATATATATATATATATATATATATATATATATATATATATATATATATATATATATATATATATATATATATTTCATTTTCAGCTTCTCGCTGTATCCTACACGCTGCAGGGTAGGCAGAGGGAACCTAGTATTAAGACACACCGTTCCCCCCTTCCTGCCGAATTCTGGAGGCATTGCATGTTAAGTGGCAGAGCTCAACGCCGCGCTTGTTTGTCCTCGACACCAGAGCGAAGAAATGGAAATATAAATTTAAGTAAATATTTCATCTCCTCGAATGGGGATCGAACCCACAACCAGTCGATTTTACAGTCACACTTTGTGCCCCTGCGCCACGACTGGCCTCGATATAATGAATGAGTTGAATATTAAGTCTCGTGTCAATAGCGTCGTCCCGATGCCATAGCCAACGATACGAATATTTTTTACAGTGATTAAAGAAAAAAAAAAATTGATTTAAACTCATAAACGTCACTTGCAACCCAACCCAACTACTGGACAGCAATGGTGTTAACATACACAAACATAAAGAAGATAAGGTCAAAAACGTTACCAAAAAGTTCTCTATAAAGTTCAAGTGTATTCAAATAATAGTTATTATTAGTCTATTGTTGTTTCCAACGTGTAGTTAAGTTGAATTTTCGAATAATTTAGAACTATTCTTCTTCGAACAGCTTAATTATAAGAGAGCAATATCAAGCTTTTGAAAGCATAAAGTAAATTTGTAATTGATTTTATAATATAGGTATCTACTTGGCAAGTTCTTTTTATAATGAAGACTTGTCTATTATTAGGTTTTTGTCCATTATTACACGTTTTAAAGCTAAGGATCGTAGATACGATTCTTGCGTAAAGTGTATTTTTTTTTTGTTTTTGTCTAGAACGTCCCTCTTTATATGTTATTCGTCAAATTTTATGGACATCATAGCTAGTTATACGTAGTTAAATATACAAAACAAAACAAAACACGCAAATTTAGTAAAGGGAATTTTACCTTAAAACATGTGCTCCACGCACTGCACGAGTCATTGAATTGAGTGAAAACACCGCGCTCTGTCTACCAGAGCGTGGAAATGAAATCAAATCAAATCAGTTTCACGCTGTATCCCACCCACAGCAGGGTAGGCAGAGGGAACCTAGTGTTAAGACACTCCGTTCCCCACTTTCTGCCGATTTCTGGAGCCATTGAGTGTTGAGTGGCAGAACTCAACGCCGCGCTTTGCCTCGAAACCAGAACGAAGAAATGGAAATATAAATTTAAGTAAATATTTCATCTCCTCGAGTGGGGATCGAACCCACAACCAGACGATGTTACAGTCACACTTTGTGCCTCTCCGCCACGACTGGCCTGAACTAACATACTAACTAAATGGTTAGGTATATTAAGGATTAATTATACAACAATATTATCTAATTGCTTTAAGCACAGAACAAAAGTGTTAGAAATAATGCGTGTCCTTAGTACCGATGAGTTTAATTGTAGCGATTATATAGGCAAAGGTTAATTGCTGTTTCATAATTCTATATATATTTAAATATACATGCATTAACATGTACATTGTATATAGGTCGGTACTATAGGTTATGGCCAAGACTGTCTGACTGTAATCGCGACGGTTTTGAGTTTGATTTCAACTCGGGGCAGAGAATTTACTTTCATTTCCTCTTTCTGGTAACAAGACAAAGTGTGTCGTTGAGTTCCGCAATGCAATGTAAAATGTTTAGAAAATTGGGTGGTACGTGGGTAACGGAGTGTCTTAATCCTAGGTTCCATCTGTCTACCCTCCTATATGCGGAATACAGTATGGAACTAACAAACACTGTGTAAAAATTCATACAATTATTAGAATGTTGTCAATGTTTTTTATAAGGTACACCCCGTTCCCATTAAGACATTTCTTTTTACCATTTTCCGTCGAATCCCATTCGCCATTTATAACGGGTTTGCGTTATAAAGGCGGAAATCGACGTTTACAGATCGAGAAGATGAAAATATTAAATATTTAGTTCCCCGGAAGGAAAATCGAACCCACAACTGTCGTGTTTTCTGTCGCACGCTTGTGCCACTGCACCACGAGAGATAGAGAGAGCCTCAAGAGAGCTATACATTGTACTTCCAATTCTTTTTATAATTTACATGATCCATAACAGGTGTCTAAGGTATTTCCCACACTCGGCCAACTACTCGTATCATTGAAGATAGTGTTCATATATGAACACATAATAGAGATGGTCCGTGCGTTATCACTTATCATTCCTTATCTTGATAAGAGAACAGTGCGCGTTTCGCTCACTTACGATGATCATGTGTCTGAATACTTAATATTATGGTAAGTTTTTTATTATTTTTTTTACCTAAATAAATAGATTAAATTAAGGTCGAAATTTCCGTATAAAATTTGTTTAACAGTATGACATACCGAGATCCGACACTCAATACGTAATATCTTTAAAAAAGTGGAAAACATACAGCTAGTAGAGTACTATTCATAAAAAAAATAACAGAATGGCTTGAAATTAAGGCCTTTAAATTATTTGTCATAAGGTTTTATAATTCAATTCTCTTTATTTATAATTTTTAAATTTGTGTATTATTTAAATAAACAAAATAAAACATTTATTCGAAATAACGTTTTTAAATGGTGTACATCACATCACATTTGTAGGATGAGGTAACTTTCATTGCCTCAATAAATAATCTTACAAACATGAAATTTAAAAGGAAATGCCATTGCTTTGAAATATCATGTCTTCAGTTCAAAATTATTTTTTGTGTTGTATTGGGGCATTCGAAGTCGTCGTCTTGATGATAGAGACCTTAGAGTAGAGTTTGGTGCTTCTTTCTGTACTGTGTGTACATAAAAACCACTTCGTCCTCTATGGAAATTGAACCTCTTTTATTTACAAACATATGTAACCTGTATCGTGTATAATCGACGAGGGCGTCAATTTTAAAAACTTAGTTCTTGAAAAAAAATAAACTTAAAACTTAAAGTATTTTGTTCAATTATTTTATATACATTATTATTTTATTATTGAGTTTTTTCCTTTATTTACAGATGACATTTGCTCTTTAGGCGACACACATCCAGCACAATGGAACTTGTAAGTATTATTAATAATCAGCTTCACGCTGTATCCTGCACACAGCAAGGTAGGCAGAGTGAACTTAGTGTTAGGACAATCCGATCCCCCGCAGAATTCTGAAGGGCCTTGTGTATTAAGTGGCGGAAGTCAACGCCGCGCTTTACCTCGACACCAGAGCGAAGAATTGAAAATATAAATTTAAAAAAATATTTCATTTCCTCATGTTAATCAACTTTGCAATTTTATTTAAACTTTAAATAAGTAAATATTTTGTTCCATAGCAAATAAATGTGAGTCAAATAGTATTTTTTGAAACTTTGCTTATCATATATCCACCGATAGTCGTATCTTAAAATTCCATAAAAACATTTACTATTGGCCAATACTTTATCTAAAGTATCAATTTATTATTACGCCGTTTGTTCTTATTAAAATAACTTGCTATAAACTAGTGTACCGCTCATGGCTTCGTCCGCGTGTACTCTATAATAATCAATATATATAATAGCAAAAAAATTATAATGTAGGTTTATCAATGAAATAGAACCCAAAACAATGACTTTTATATTGTTTGCATCTTTCTTTGTACGTTTGTGTATGCTAATTACAAGAACGGGTTAACCGATTTAAATGCAGTTTTCACTATTATTATTTACTGTATTTTGATCATCTTCTGTAAAAATTTTGTATGTTTTAATCAAACTTTATTTTTTAATCTATAGATATTGTCCTTAAATGTTAACTTTATTAGAAGATGTAATCAATTCAGGTTAGTAAATAAATTATAGTATAGTTCAAGTGGCCGAAGTAACTGAGTGACTGACAGACAAGGCAAAACTCGGGGTTGAACTCTGGAATTAGGTATTAAGTCCTTCGGAAGTGTAAAGTAGCAGGTGTCAATAAATTATGTTAAGTAAAAATAATATTAGCCTGATTATCTCTTTTTGAACCGACTTCCGTAAGGAGTAGATTATCAATTCGAGTGTTTTTTTTCTTAAGTTTGTTACCTCAGAACTTTTGACGTGGTGAAACGATTTTGATGATTCTTTTTTATTTGAAAGTATCCACTTCAAGTGTAGCTTGACGAGAGAAAAAATAAGGTTCTTGTTATGGGATCCGGTGGAAGTCGTTTTTTTTTGTTAAAAACTTTAATTATATAGTGCCTCTGCGCAACTAAATTTACAAAACGAAATAATTAAAAGTCAACAACATATCCTACGTTTAATTGCTATAAAATTATTAATAAAGGTAACAGGCCTGTAAATTATCTTTATAATATTATTTGCACGAGAATTATGCATGACGCATAAAGTAACCCAGTTAATTATGTACTCATATACACTTACTCATTACAACAATAAAGAATGTTTGTCACATTTTGAATGTGTATGAAGTAGTAATTATTTTTAAAATGTTTAACTTCATATAATAGCAAAATCACAAATACTCTAAATCAACTTTGTACTGTAAGGCGGCAAATACATATTCAATGAGAAGAGCCGGAGCCTCGAGGACATTTGTGAGTTTGTTTCTTATTTAAGGGAATGAATAATTTTCATTTCAATAATGAATAATTTTCATTTTACAGATATTTTTTTAAAAATTCTTAGCTTAACAACAAAAAAATAATTTAATTTATATATAATTTTTATTTATAAAATTTTATGACTGATAATAAAGATTAGGAATTTATTATTTATAGAACAGATTGCTTAAACAACTTGCCAATGTCCATAAAAACGAAAAATAATTAAATCTGTTTTATTATTGTTATAGCGGCAATTAAAAAAAATAAAAAAATGCATTCTGTAAAAATTGCCATCACGGTTCATGAGATGTCTACACACACTCATACTAGCACACATAACTACACAAACATTTGACACTTTTTCTCAAATTCTTCCTTTCACATCGCCCTGCATGTGTAAAGTAAATAATTACACAGATTAATATTACTAACTAAAAGTAACGTTTTCAGACCACAACGACGATTATAGTACTCAGTGTGTTCAGCGCTGCTTGGCTCCTGCTCTTCATCATCAGCATAGTGTTATGCACTCAAATAGCGAGTCTTCGTCGAAAAGTGAAGGATTTAGGAGCCAGCGGACGTCTGCGGGTTCAGTATGTTTTTTTTTTACATACCTTCAAACTGTATCCCGTATATGGCAGAGTAGACAGAGGAAACCTAGAGTTTAAACACTTCGTAAAATATATCATCAATGCGTCTTAAATAGCAGAGAGAGTTTGTGACTATACATTCAGTTCAGTTCCTAATTTATGGAACTATACATTTAAAGGCTAAAAGCTTCTTTGTATAATAAATAAAGTTAATATGGGTCGTTCTGAAATTAAAAAATTAATAATTAATAATGATTAAATATTTGCGTTCAAATACTATTATTATTAGCAATCAAATACTATTATATAGGCACTTCATTAGAATTAAATCAAATTTTAATAAATACGAATATAATAGCATATATTAAAAAAAAATGTCAAAAAATCATAGCAATCTTGTATAGTGTGATATAAATACAATGATGAAAATATATGTAAATCTCAATAATACGCGTTCAATTTGATTACAAACTAATAGTGCCTCAATTCGACTACTTCCAATAGCCAAATTTTGGCAGTTACAGGTACTAGTGTAAAAAATGTTTTAACTTATCCAACTTGAGTGTCCGTTCCAATTAATACACTTGCGTTCCCCACTTCGTTGAATTCTAGAGGCATTGCGTGTTGAGTGACGGAACTCAACGCCGCGATTTATCACGTCACCAGAGTATGCAAATGAAAATATTAAATATTTCATTTACTCGAATGATTGGATTGATATCGAACCAACAACCTGACGCGCTTAAACTTGCACTCTTGCCCCTGACTACTGACATCAAACTGTATTAAAATAGAAAATTTTTACTAGATATCCTAGCTAACCCACTATTATTCCATTGCAATTTTTGTTTTTGTTCTACAGGAAACTAACGATGAATTCGGACAGAAACCACGCGTTCCAAAACCCTGGCTTGACACCGGACGAGGAGCTAACTCGCCGTGGATACTCCATGTACCAGGGGGCTGACGATGATGTGGAAAGCGGCAGGGGAACTGATCGGTGCGAAATTTTTCATTTTTAGGGTTCCGTACTTTTAAGGAAAAAGAAACCCTTATACGATCACTTTATTGTCTATCTGTCTGTCTGTCAGCCTTTATCTCAGGAACGCTTAGAGATAACGAGTTGTAAATTTAACCTAGATCTACGGCTCTTTGATTTCCTTAAAAAAAACTTTTAAAAAGATATGGCCTTTTTATAGCAAAAAACGCGTATTTATATTTCGACCCTATAAAAGGAAACAAAATTATTAGGGTACTTCCGGTTACTAGGCATTTGTGGTTAAATCTTAAAAAATAATAGCCTTAAAAAGCCTTAAAGAGAGGCAAAATTTGGTATTAAATGCCGCTAGTTCAAGTGAGATATCAGATGAAAACGTTCTGGTTAGGCCTTAGCTGGACAGCTGGAACTTTTTCTGAAATTCAGGCTTACCTGAATTTCAGAAAAAGTTCCAGCTGTCCAATTTTTGTACGGAACCGTCCGTGTGCGAGCCCAAATCGCGCTTGTCCGGTTTTTTTGTATTGGTAGCAGTGTCACTCACTATTTTTGAGACAACATGTTGAGTGGAGTGAACCCTCAAATGGAGGTGGAGCCCGACGTCACGCTTTCTTTTAAATGATTGCTCTTGCTGTTAAAATCAATATTGTTCCAGGCAGACGGGTGGGCAGTTCGTAGAGGAGCTGACGCGCGAGATAGACAGACGGTCCGGCGCGCCGCCCTTTCTACTCAACGGGATAGATGATAAAAAGAAACGGAATCCCGTTGCTAATGGACGCCAGAATGACACTAATCCTAACTTTATTTACTAAATATTTAACTATTTTATTTTAGAATATATTTGATAAACCTAAGATTACAAGTTAAATTAAACATTATGATCCAATTTCTAGCTGAAATTCAAGATTCTGGAAAAAATCTATATGTTGAAATATGTACTCAAACGCTTATATTACCTTACTATATTTTGAAGTAAGATATAATAATATGAGGCAAAGAAATAATTTATTATGAATATTAAATTATTTTTTTTACAATATTATATAGGCAGTAACAATATTCTTATTTCACAGTATAAGAAAAAAAGTACTTATAGACAATTGGCATAGCTTATTTAAAAGTACAGTTATTAATCTTTTTTTACTTTTATTTTATTTATGACAATGTAAAAAATATGTCGGATCTAAACACAGAGGACGCAAAATGTGTTTAGTTCTTTAATATTTTTTTATTTATATGTAACGTGAGTGAAAATGCAGCGTGTTTATATTAATTGACAGTAAATAAAGTTGGGAATGTTCAATATTAATAATGTTTATTTTATTTTAAAATTAATGTTAATGTTTCCTATTCATAATAATTTTTACTCACTCTTCATTTCGTTAATTTAGTTATATGTGAGAAGAAAACAAAAGAAGATTCAAAAATATATTTTTCCGAGAGAACTCAAATCTATAACTATCATGTTTAGTCTACATGAGAAGAATTTCTTTAGGATATATATCATGAATTCACTTAGCAGATTGTAAGAGTATGTATCTTGGATATGAGTTAAAAATTAATAAATAAATTAAAAATAATAATAATATGCATGACAATACATATAATTAACATAGTTAATTTCAATGTCATATAGTGGAATTTTAGTAATAGAGTCCCGTTTTACCATTTAGATACTACTGATACTGAAACCTAAAAATGAACTGATTATAAAAATGTGTTTATTAGTGTTAGCATTATTTTTATTATTACAAATTAATTTATTCACATGCAAATAATACTCTTCTTATGCTTAAAAAATATTTTATTTCTATTTAAAAGAAGCTTCATTAAATAACAAAGCTAGTTATAATAAAATAAAATCTTATGCTACTCTAAATATGTGTATGTATTATCACTGAACACATTAATTATTTTTTTCAAATAAATTAACTTATTTAAATAAATAAAAAACAGAGAATCGATGGGTCAAAATATGAAGTTTAGTAAGAAACAGTATCTGCAATGCACCTTTTTAGGAAATAACAATATTTCATAAAAAAAATTTTAGATATAAAATTCATGTTATGTCATTAATATTATATATAAAATATTATTAAAAGAAACATTTCCTACAATCTATCTAACGTGTAGTATATCTATAACGCTTTATTTTCAAATATGGCCGCGAACGCACCGGACTTCTACATCTACCTGACACGCATCTAGACTTAATACTGTTATTATTAATAAATCTAACTTTATTTCTATTTCTAGTTCTGCGCTCTTCTTTTTGTTTCTTCACAGGTAATTCTTCTGAAGAATCTCTGTTACCTTCTTTGTTAGCTTCATGAGCATCTAAAATATCTTGAATACTTTTGTACGCTTCTTCTTCTTCAGAATCAGAAAAAGGTCTGTTTTTCGATGTTTCTTTCTTTTTTGTCTTCTTTTCTAAGTTCTTTAAATAGTTGTAAGTTTCTGGGTCATTAGATTTACTGATTGGCTTGAAATCACCAAGACTGACAAATTGTAGTGAAGGTTTTTTCTTTCCTGAATGAGATTTTGAAAATATTTTGGCGTATCTATCGGAGAAATCGAAAGGAATGTCCGAATCTAGAATGTTCTTATCATGGGTGAGGTATCTCTCGTTTTTATCTGATGCTGCAATTTCTAAGCTTTTTGGTAAGTCGAAACGGATGGGTGGAGGTAGAGTCGCCCCATAGAGGTCTTTGTCCGATGTCTTGCCATATATTTTATCGAAAATCTTATAGTCATCTGTCCAGAATTGTTTAATACCTGTAAATATTAAAAGTATGTGAATATATTACTAACAAATATATAATAAAGTCAAATAATTTCACTCAGAATAAGAAGTTACATGCTTAATTTTTTGAACGTCAAATTATTTAACACCAGTTCACTAAAGTTAATGCCTCAGACCTAAGAAGAATCGGCATAAAAAACTCAACCGGACTTTTTAAAATCTATTATATATAAATACTTTTAATTTAAGTTTAATTATTTGTGATAATGATACCTTTGAAACAGAGTGGAGCGAGCGTTTCATTCCCAAGGCGTGTTATCATTTACAAAATCATTAATTTGAAAATAACCTTTAACGCACAAACGTCTTATCACAAATTTTTTAAATCGTGATATAGAAAATTCTCCGACGTTTTCTGGGGTCCTATTACTACTATTACTACAAAAGCGTACACATTGTCCCATAAAAGAATTACGGATTCGATGCAATCGAGTTACATGTACATTAAATTTAAACCAATTTCTAGTACTAATGGGGCCAGTCATGGAGCAGGGGCACAAAGTGCGACTGCAAACGCGACTGGTTGTGGGTTCGATCGCCACTCGAGGAAATGAAATATTTATTTTAATATATATTTTAATTTCTTCGCTCTGGTGTCCAGGCAAAACGCGGCGTTGAGTTCCGCCACTCAACACGCAATGTCTCCAGAATTCGGCGAAAAGTGGGGAACGAAGTGTCTTAATACTAGGTTCGCTCTGCCTACCCTGTTGTGTGCGGAATACAGTGTGTAGCTGATTTTTTTCTAGTATTAGTATTATGTACATCACTCATTTTCGTAAAATCATTGATGTTTTTCTCGACATACATTTTCAAAAATTTATTGAAACTGTCAAATGGAGAATGGAGTGTCTTATTTGTGCTAGGTTCTATCTGCCTACCCTGCCATGCAGGGAAAAATGTGATGCAGTCTTTTTTAATATTATTATTATTAAATGATATAACGTATATATATAACCGTTTTCTTTTTAAAGAATAGTATGTATTTATGTGCTCATGTCACTTATATAACATTTTAAAATATTCATGTTTATTAATACCTTTTTTTATGTCATATTTAACTGGAGTTATTGCAATGCATACGTAATTAAATTTGTACTAACTAAAAGAGGTAGAGAGCTACTTTCAATTTTAGCGATTAGAAAACTACGCCATTTTATAATATTTTTTTTAATGTTTTTTACATATTTGAGATTAAAATTAATAATTTATTATACTAATTTAATATTTAAATTAATTTAAGCCAACATAATTATAATTCCTAATAATTTTAATCATAAAAAAAATACTGAAAAATTATAGTTGTAATTACGAAATGAGAGCAACCTCCAGCGGCAGCCATATTCCAACTGTTTGCCTTTTAATAGTAAACCAACATTATATAATCCTCCCAAAAAGACGAAGTTAGTATTTGCACATATAAAAAAAAACAGAAAAACACAGGTTCATTTTTTTTATGTACGAATTAAAATATACACACAAAAATTCAATCTCCATGCCAGATGCCTTGGTCAGTGCACGGTTTTGGATTCAATCGTCACTCGGGAGTATGAATTATTTTCACTTCCTAGTTCTGGTAACAAGACAAAAGGTGGGTTTAATTTCGCGACATTCAACAACAATGTCTCGAAAATAGAGTGTCTTAAACCTAGGTACCCTATCTCTCCTACCGCAGCCAACGGTACCGTACCGTATCTTAAGGATACAGCGTGTAGCAATTTATTTATCTAATTTATACAAATTATTAATTTAAATTTGTATAAATTAGATAAATATAAGTTTCCAGTAGACCATATTATTTAAGAAAGTTATTAACTTAATCGAGGCCAGTCGTGGCGCAGAGGCACGAAGTATGACTGTAAAATCAACTGGTTGTGGGTTCCATCCCCACTAGAGGAAATGAAATATTTATTTACATTTATATTTTCATTTCTTCATTTATTGCTTTGGTGTATATTTTCATTTCATTGCTCTGGTGTCGAGGCAAAGTGCTGCGTTGAGTTTCGCCTCTCAGCACACAATGCGTCCAAGCTCGGTGGAAAGTGGAGAACGGAGTGTCTCAACAGTAGGTACCCTCTGCCTACCCTGCTGTGTGTGGGATACAGCGTGAAGCTTTGATAATAGATTCGATAAAAATTCATATTGTTTTCAATCGACAATATTATTTAAGAAAGTTATAATTAATTTAAAATCTGCTTACCTCCACAATTCTCTCATTAAAAAAAATTAAGAAACTTCTTTAGTTATTATTACAATAGTGTCTTTGGACAATAGTATTACGTGATATATTGATCTTTTGGCCCCATACTTTTACCATGACTTTGTATAACATGTAAATGTCAATTTGCACTGTATAATGAATATGCACTGTCATTTAGTAAAAATTACTTTCTAAATGTCCCTGATGAGGCTTTTTTGGGAATCTTATGTAACAAAAAAATATTATATAAATTTATTATGTACTCGTGTTTGGTACTTAGGACTCAAAAATAAGATTCGTTAACTGTAGTGATCGGATGACTACTAAATATATATGTGTGGCTTTTTCACGCTTTATCCCGCAAACCCGAAAGGGTAAGTAGAGAGAATGTAGCGTCAAAACATAAATGAAATTATATACAAATGAAGTCATCGTCTATCTAAGTTCCTACTGAAATTTTGTTTTATACTGTTTCTATAATATATTCTATTAACTAATAACATTTTTAATAATAATAATTATGAAAAATTATAGTAGCCAAATAATATTTCGCTACTATGATGTCGTCGTGGCGCACATGCACACGCAATGTCTCAATAATTCGGCGGAATATGGAGAACAGAGTGTCTTAGCACTAGGTTCACAAGTTCCCTCTGCCTACCCTGCTATGTGCGGGATACAGCGTGAAGCTAAAAAAAGAATTTCACTACTCAGTCACTTATAAGTAATGAATAGGTATACAACGTAATGCTCGAATGGATGAATATATACTTACTCAATAGGAAATAAATTTTAAAATATTGATATGCCCGAAAGCGTCAAGTTTGAATGAAACTTCTTTCGACTTCCACGCCTGTGAAAAAAATATTGAGAACTATTCTTGCTTACCAGAAGCTTTGCTGTCATCACCTCGAACACTCGATATCATCAGAACGCAGAAAGCTATGCGCGTTATCATCTGAAAATTTTATCATATATTTTAGCTAAATAAAGTAAAAAAACATCAAGTTTACTTTAATAATAAAAAAACCTGTCAAATGTGAAGTGGACTTGCCAACCGAAGGTTCCGTACCAATTTCAGGATTATGATCAACAGGAAGTAAAACTTATAAAAGTTTGCAAACTTAAAAAATGTAACAAATAAGCATCGGAAAGCTGCATTGGCTTCTAATAAATAGTTGCTTTATATCCGAAATAACGTCACACCAATTGTTTTGTAACAACCATTAACGTTAAAGTTATACCCTAACTATATAAAAAAATAGAAAAATACGATATACTATCTGATGATTAATTTACTAAGGTATATATAGATAACATTTTAGTAACAGGTTCAAATCCCATGGCATGTAAATTATAATACAAATAATAGTTTTTTTTTAGTTGAATATTTATTTATTAATACTTATTCATTAATAACTAAGTATTTCGAGAAATATTTACCTTTCTCAATCAAGTAGCACAACACGTAAGAAATACTAACTGTCGCGGTTTATACTAAACTGTCTCGTAACGTCTCTCAGCTTTATACTCTCGGTGAGAACGAACTACAGCTACCGATATGTGCGGGCTTGCTACTAACATTTTCATTGCATTATATATCAGTTATATTCATTTTTTTTTAAATAGGAATCAAGGATAAAAATAAAAATATTATAAAGTGGTGAAAAAGAGTCCTTATATATTATAAAGTAAAAAATTTAAGTAAAAAAATATTACACTAACTGTCAATACTACCTTACCTCCTTAATCACTTTTTTAAACTAAATAACGAAACAGAGGATTTGACCGCAGCATAGGGATGGGAATGTATATGTATTCCGTTCTCTTCTTGATATTAATTCTTATGGCATGTCACTTACCGGGATAAACTATTCCGGTGTTAATCAAGGGCATTTGCTATTTTTGTTCCTAATTTCAATGAAATCCGTACTTAGTAAATATCGAGATGTTAATTAAATTCTTTTTTTATGAACGAACAGTATGATTAATTTTCTTTGACTTTTTTCTAAAACTAGAATAGAAATATCATTGAAAATATCAACTTTTACTATAAACAAAAAAACGTGCTTAAAAAAATTAAAAACTAATATAATATGTGAATACAATTTGTAGTATGTAAGCGGTAACTCCTAGCAAGATATCGATAGCGAAAGTCAGGTTCAGATGTTCTGAGACGCCTTCCGGGTTCCTTCCTGGAGTAATGCGTAGTAGTAGTAGTTGTTGTAATGGAACCTGATTGACAATGCTGGAAAATTCTTTTAAAAATATGACTCTTATCTGTTAGGACTTTATAAGACCTGAACCGTTTGTTTGATTGAACGTGATTATCTCAGGAACTCCAATTACTATCCAATCACGCGTTACCAGGATGACAATTTAATATTAAGCTGGTGCGGTCACAGGGAATATAGTGTAACGACACTCCTGTCCCTACTTTCCGCCGAATTTTCGAGGCATTGCGTTGAATGCTGGAACTCAACGCCGCGCTTTTTGTCTTTTTACCAGAGCGAAGAAATAAAAATATTCATAAATAATAATACGTTACCTACAACTACTGGGCAGTGGGGCACGGCGGCTGTACCATCCCACTATGAAAATAAACAAAAATATACTCTTCTTTACTTATATTATAATCCCAATAACTTTAGTCTTAGAAACTACTGCTTCGAATTACCACGAGGCGTAAAACTAAAACAAAACAAACAAAAAAATTTATACAACCAAATAAAATATCAAAGCGTAGGTACTCAATTAAAATATTTTATATTACACGCAACAGTTTTATAACACAAATATAAATAATATAAGCACCGTTAATGACAGGTAATCGCGAAATTACCTGTTGCTTTCCTACCAATATCTCGTTTCACTTTCCATTTCTTGACCATGAAGATATTAGATACTGTTACTTCCTATCATTTCTTTATTAGTTCATAAGTTTTACAATTAAGCATATTTTGCATAATAACTAAGCATATTTTGAGGCCAGACGTGGCGCAGAGGCACAAAGTGTGACTGTTAACGCGACTGGTTGTGAGTTCGATCCCCACTCGAGGAAATGAAATATTTATTTAAATTTATATTATTTCCATTTCTTAGCTCTGGTGTCGAGGCAGAGCGCAGCGTTGAGTTCCGCCACTCAGCACGCAATGCCTCCAGAATTCGATGGAAAGTGAGGACCAGAGTGTCTTAACACTAGATCCCCTCTGCCTACCCTGCTGTGTGCGGGATACAGCGTGAAGATGATTTTATTTTATAAGCATTAATTAGGTTTCTGTATAACTTTGTGCAGTACCTATTAAATTTAAAATATTATTTTTTCAAAATATATGCTGTTTAAAAAATCTATATTATCGTGCTGACATAATTCTGGAAATAAAAAAAATCTCGTGTTTTCCTTTCGTTTATATTTAGAAAAGTTCGCAATAAAATGCAATTTTTTTGAATCCTTAAATTTGAAAAAAATTGTAACACTAAATATTTAAGTTAATATTTTTATGGTTAATAGTTCTATTGATCATTTCTACTTTTTACAAGGAAACATTTCGTTTGAAAGATTCATTAAATATTGTAATGTCGGCTTCGGCTTTATATAATTGGCTTGAAAGGTGGTTCTGCTAAGAATATCCAGGAACAATTAAAGCAAAGAACTAAATAAAACCAGTGTATACAAGACCATACTTTAATAATAAAATATTTTGAATGACATCTAATATCACATAAGACTTATAAATAAACAAACAAAATAAATTAGACACAAATAACTTCTTATAATTGAAAAAAAAACAAAACACTACACAACCACTTAAAACAAATAACAGTTTTTCATTAACATAGCAATAGGCAGACTGAACGTAGTGTTAAGACATTCCATTCTCCACTTTCAGAAATGTACAACTCTACAAAAAATGTAGATAACTAGAACTAAACCATCTTGGCGCAGTGGGTCAGGCTCTGTAAAATTGATTGTTTGTAACATTGTTTTGTAATTTGGTTGTAGGTTTGATCCCCATTTGGGGAAATGACTGTTATAATATGTATAAACGTATCATAATAATCCTTCACCTAGATGTCTTCTTTCCGCTCGTATTGAGGCATTTATTAAAATTAAGTTTTTACTAAAAAACGTCAAAAAGGGTTAAGGTATTTTAAAAAGAACCATTTCCAGGCTCCTGTTCCAGTTTGGTTAAATTCCGCCACACAACAAGCAATGTATTAAAGTGGAGAAGGTTTTGAAATAAGGTTCTTCCTGCCTAAGTACCCTTTAAAATATGCAGAAGAAAAGCATGAAACTAAAGAACGCTAAGTTTTGTATAAAAATAGAAAAGTGAAAAAAATCATAAGTATATTTGTCTTGTCATTTGTCAAATACACTAAAATACAACTTATTGTTATGATTCCATACACAAAGTGCAAAAGTGAACCCTATTACTATTAAAACTTGTCTGTCTGTGTGTCAGTTCATCTGTGTCTCATGAACCATGATAGACAGTTAAAATTTTCACAAATCATATATTTCTATTCCTGCTACAACAACAAATACTCAAAAAACATAATATAATAAATATTTAAGAGGGCTCCTATACAAGAAATGTGATTTTAACTATCCGATATTAACAACGACGACGATATTGCTGTTTTTACAGAAAATGTATATATTGATAAAACCCATCGCGCAGAAGTACAACTCGTACTTGTCCGGTTTTCATTACATCACCCTGACCTTCAGTATACAGGTGGAAGTGTCAGCGCTCCTTTTACGGGAACAGCATGTAGGGTAAAATATTTTAAACCCATACATAAAAAAAAATCAAGATTACTCAACAGTTTAGACATAGGATTTTTTTTTCATTTCACTATGTTTATCCATACATGTATTTAATTTTATTAGACTTTTATAGAGTATTTAAAACTGTGGTTTCATTTAAAGTAGTGCTGACACTACCATCCTGTATAGTTGTCGTCAACCAATTTACTCCATTCAATAAATAATAAAAATTGTCATAGATCCTAAACTCACAGATGGCTTAGAATCCTTAAATATAAAATGGTCCACGAGTCATAATCGCCTTGACGTCAGGTGTTCTGAACTTTTGTACCTTGTGCACACAGGAAAGATATAAGACAAATCTCGCAGCCATGTGGGTTAACTTCAGGGTGGCCATGACTCGTCTACGGTATTGTATTTATATACAGCGTGAGGTTTTCTCTGAATTTAAGAATTTTCAAATGTCAAGTATATGAGCACTTGGAATGTTAAAATTATAGGTAAAATTAAGATATTGCCATCAGTTTACACTTTAAATTGTTTTGTGCACGTTTTAAAAAAAACATTAGTATCCATTAAAAAACACAAAGATAAACTAACTTCCATAATAAAAAATACATAATTATAACTTTTAAAAAACATAACTAAAATAAACTTCCATTATACATTGACATTACAGTTAAAATTAAAAGAAAATATTAAGAACTAGTATCCATATTAATAGTCAACTTATTTTTAAATTATTACTGGTATTAGCAATTTAAATTTTAAATTAAGTTCATGTATTACTAACAATAATAGTATTACAGTTTCAAGTACTACTATTATTAGCAACTTAAATTTTAAATTAATTTCAAGTAATAACAATAATTGTATTATTTTATTCAATTATTACTAGGATTAGCAATTTCAATTTTAATCAATGACATGTTATTTACTTTATCCATATCTATATCTATTTTTAATTCATTAGGCATTTCTTTTTTAACTCGTTTCAACTCCTGTGGTCTCAGTAACTTAACTCCGGAGGAATCTTGGAGATTTTTCAATTTATTAATCCATTTTTCATTACTCAAAACACCGCGAGTACCTTTCATTTCCTGTAATTCCATGTTTAAGCCTTTTATGTCTTCTACATTTTTTTTTATCTGCGATTGGCTATCAGTAAGTGAAGGTTTTCTATTTCTTTTAGATCTTGGTATTAAAGAGTAACGGGATTCTGGTATTTGACTGTCTTCGGACTCATATACTCGGTTCATTTTGTCAATTTCTGACCATGCTGCAGCAGAGAGTGAGGAACAAGATGGTGGAGACATGGCTGAAGGTTTTGTTTTTACTGAAAGATGTTCACTCATCTCTTCATCTGCGTCTATTCTAAGAAATTGTAAATTTTCATAGCCAAATGGAAAGTCACATTGTGTGTTTTCACACATTAGCATTTTTTCATTGAAATTGATGAAGAAGAATCTTATCTCTGATGAGCAGATTGGACATGCCTGAAACATAAAATTATTATATGTAGCTTCAAGCAATGTATTTCACATATACCAGGATAGAAAAAGAAATTAGTAGTGGAAAGACCTAATATTAATAATTGTTGTAGCCCCAAGTGGGAATTAAACGACGTGCCGCTGCCACTACGACGGCCCTTAATCATAATTTCTTTTTTAATTCAATAACATTAATATAATAACCTTACCAATAGTTTCATCAATAACCAAAAATACATAAATATTAACATATATTATACTTACTCTACTTTCTTCTGCAACAGGAGGGGAGGGAACCATCTCTCTAGGTGTAAGCTTAAATATGAAAAAAATATTACATTAACTTTTAGGCACTTAATAAACTAAACGTGTTGTTTTTAATAATAATAATCACCGAGGATACAGGAAAAGTTACTTGCTCCTCCATAATAAGGTGTATTATATTGTGACTAATATAATGTTAACATATTATACTTAAATTATTCTCTTTTTAATAAGTAGGTAAGCGAGTACAGGCAGTTTTATTTGTTTTGATTAACATATCATGAAACATATGACTTCTGACAATATTGTGACATTTAGAAAATCTTCACATTTCTTTTTTTGTTATACTTCTCGCTTGATTTATAGAGATATATATCTTTATGTAGATTTATAGATATATATTAATTCATATAATAAAATTATATATTTTTTAATATTTTAAAACATTTGTTATAATATTTATTAAAAATATACAAAATAAGATTGATAAATTGTAAATTCTATTTTAAAATTTAAATATTTTGTATGGCAACATTTTTAGGGCGCTTTACAATCAACAACTTTTCTTAAATAATATACATTAAATCATTATTATTTTCAAATAAAAAAATATTTAAGTTTTTTCTTACCAATAATCTTAAAACAACTATAAGATCAGGTTTTCCATATTCTCTATATTTCTTATATTATTTTTATTACATTTTGTGGTGAAATTGAAATGTATTATTATTGTAAATTATATTTATTATACGTTGTTCACACTTTCGCAAATATGAATTATGAAAAAATATTCTTGATTTAAATGTTTTGAATCGAATGAATATAATATGTCTACTTAAGTGATCTAAATTCTATGTTTTTGGCCACCGTACCGGACCGCCACCAGACTGGATAGATGATGGGTATATTCGCTTGACCGCGCCCGTACAACAATATTGTCAATAAAGTACGTATTGTCAATAATATTGTGTGGTCGATTATTATAGATTTCTAGAAATTCTGTTTTTGCCGCGGCATTGTCTGTAGATAGAGATAATATTTTTTGAAAATGTGTAACTCTCATCCTCATGTAAATTTTTAAATCACTCTCTGTTAGTAAAATTAGCTTCACGCTGTATTCCGCACACAGCAGGATAGGCAGGGGGAACCTAGAGTTACACTCCGTTTTCCATTTTCCGCCGAATTCTGGAGGCATTGCATGTTTAGTGGCTGAACTCAATGCCGCGCTTTGTCTCGGCACCTGGCGAAGAATGATAAAATAAATTTTAATAAATATTTCATTTCCTCGAGTGAGAATCGGACCCAAAGCCTGTCACGTTTACAGTCACACTTGTGCTTCTGGGCTACAAATGGCCGCTATTGTAGTTCATTAATAATATTGAAATTCTTAAAGTCAATTTTTATTTCTAACCTAGTCTTTGATTAATCATTTCTTATTGCCTTTCTTTGTAAGTAAGTTAAATACAGTAACTAAAGCAACGGCTTATTTCATTCTAGCTATTTTTGATTTAACACGTACGCATACAAATAAAGCTATTGAGCGACTGCAACAGGTTTTACTACGAAACATTATCAATAATATTGTGCGGGCCCGGGGCTATATATTCGACAATATTATTGTCAAAATTGTATTGACAATAATATTGTGTGCTTGTGGCTAGCCTTATACAATGTACTTATTTACAGATGCCTCTATTTGCGTCGGTGGTGAAAAACAAACAAATAATAATTACAGAATCATAAATTCTAATCTGAAACATAAATGAATAGAAAGAAATTAAAGAACAAAGTCGTATATTATAAAAGGTCCGTTCACACCTAAACGACTTCCGCCTTCATAAGTCGCATACCAAACCGGCAACGGTATTCAATAAACAGCAATACTGCGTGACGTGACAAAATCACACACCTAAACTATAATTATAAGTTAAGTTTAACATATATAAATTATCATTCCACACGTTTACTTGGTCGTGTATCAATTGATTGCGTTATAAGTTTATTATAAAATATTGCATAATAATGCCGGCGAAAGCAGTTTGCGTTTTAAACGGAGATATCAGCGGGACAGTGTTCTTTGATCAGAAGGTAAAGTTTTTATAATTATTGCTTAACCTTATGACGTAATAATGGTAAATATGATAAACCCAATATGAAGTGGCTCATAGAAAGATATTCTAGAATGTACTATGTAGAGTTTTTTTTCTATATAAATTAACACAATTTAACTTCTAACGCGATAGGTTGTAGGTCATGATTATAATTATATTAAACTAATTAACATTTTATAAACTTATGTCGGTATTAAATGGTATACATTAAGCAACTTATAAAATTACAATAACAATCGAGCGAGATCGAATAAATTACAATCGAACTCTGAAAGATTTTATGACATATTTACTGAGATAATCCTATTCTATAAAATCATAAATTAGAAACAAGAAAATTTAAAAACACATTTACAGATAAAAATAAAAAAAACAGGAAAATTAGTGACAATCTTTATATTTTTATATTTCAGGATACGAAATCCCCAGTTTTGGTATCAGGAGAGGTCAAAGGTCTTTCAAAGGTAATATTTTTATTTATGTTAATTGTTTTGCTATGTAAAAACATATTTATAGAAAAAAATTGCTGTTATATTTTGACTGTGTTATTTTACACTTTTATACTTTTTATTTTATTCATGGAGATTGATATATACCAATACCATCATTTTTTATTAAAATTGTTATTTATCTATTATAGAGTTGCGCACGTTTTTTATAACTAATAAAATATAATATTTCTGCCATACAATGTACTGACATATAATTAACTATTTTTGTAGTGCACATGCTTAAAGCAATTCAATTCATTATTATTTTTCATTATATTATTTCGTTATTTAAGGCTAACTAAGAATTACACCATAATGTTATATAGCCTATAGCACTCCTGAAGAATATAGCTTTCATATAAAACAAAAAAAGTAAATCTGACCAGTAGATCCAGAGATCTTAGTGTTTAAACAAACAAACTGTTCTGCTTTTTTATATAAACCATTTATTAAGTGAGACTATAGGCATTATATATTTAAATTGTGCTTATCATTTCAATGTAACCAACTAACTATAGCTGCTGAGTGTGTTATATCTCAAAGATAGTATTTTTTTTATTATCATTCATAGATTATTACTTAAATATGGACCTTAATTATTTCCTTTTAAAAATGTGAGTAAAGCTGACAATAAGCTAGTACATTATATTCAAAATAACATGTCAATCATGGCCATATCCAAATTAGATAAAATTATTATTTTAATCTGATTTGATAATGAAAGTATTAGACTAGAAATGACATTAAAAATTTTATATCCCATTGAAATGTACTACACATTTCATACAAAAGGAGTGTGGAAAAAAAAGTTTGTTAACTTCAAATTGTACTATGCCTTGACATACAATCCAAAAATTGGTATGGAACGAAGCTCAGTAGCTTCACACTATATCCTGCACAAAGCAAGAAGGCATTGCGTGTTGACTAGCGGTACTCAACTTTTCCCTTGTATCAGCAAAAGATTAAAATATTGAATATTTTATACCCCAGAGTGGGATCGAGCCCATAACCGTCGCAATTACAGTTGCACCATTGTGCTTCAGCACTACGACAGCCTCAAATATTATTTGACTTCTAGATCAGATTTTACTGTACATTGAAAATGATATACATTCAAAAAACAGACACACCTCCTTCCTTTTTTTTTAAAGTTGATTAATAAAATATAATACTGTGGAAGTTATAAGAAATTTAAAATGATAACTCAATTATCAAATGCTACTTCAAAACTGCTACTGTACTTACTGATAATATTATTCTTAATATTAAAACCGAGTCATAATTACAATTACACAATACATGTCAAATAAATTATCATACAAGGTCAATTGACCTCGTCAATAAAATTTACGTAAGTCATTTTGAATTTGCATAAAATAAAGTAAAAAATGACTTAGTAATCTTTTTTTTCGCTGGGAAATGCTTTTACGCAGACCATCCTTGCGTAAGACAAATGCGCCCTATGGACGGATGATACTTTGGGACTACCCAATAAAATTAAAAAGCCCAGCGGAAACCCTCCACTAAAATGAGACGACAAAAAGTCGTGGCTGTCTAGGTGTTGGGCTTTCTAGATCTAGACTTTTGCGCATATTGCACTCGGAAAATCTAAATTAATATTTCTAAATTCAAGTCAATAGCTAACGTCAAGACAAGAAGAACTCGTTGACTGTACTATATAAAAATAATTGCCACAATTATCATCTAAGTCCCTTACACATTTTTTTTTGCCTAATAAAAAAATATAATATAATTACACATATTATTTATTCCATCTCAGGGTAAACATGGCTTCCACGTCCACGAGTTTGGTGACAACACAAATGGCTGCACTTCAGCTGGCCCTCACTTCAATCCCCTAAAAAAGGACCATGGAGGTCCCGACTCCTCAGTCAGACATGTTGGTGACTTGGGGAACATTGAAGCAAGCTGTGATGGTGGCGTTACCCAGGTGATGTTCTAGAAATTTTACTTTCTTTTTATTTTTGTTTACATTTACGGTGTATCCCGCACATAGTAGGGTAGCTTTTTTGTAAGTGAGAATTATGACAATTTGTAGGAGATTTATTTTTTGTGTTCAAGAATTATTGAAGACTATTTTTTCTTTTGTTTATTAGAGTGATAAAAATATGTCAATAGTAACATTTTAAAATATTTCTAATTTTTGCATAATAATTTTTTATTTACATATTTCTTTTTGTACATATTTATCTATTACTCCTTGTTTAGTAGAATGAAATACCCTAATATATGCAAAAAGAAGAAAAGAAAAATTAACTACTAATAGATCAATAATAATCAGATTTATTTTCGATTTCTTGAAAGATTTTTTTTTTATTAATAAACCTCTCAATTTCTTTCAGATAAACATCCAAGACTCACAAATCTCACTATCAGGTGAGAACAGTATCATTGGACGTACTTTAGTAGTGCATGCTGACCCTGATGACCTTGGTATTGGTGGACATGAGCTCAGCAAGACCACAGGTAATGCTGGAGCCAGGATCGCTTGCGGTGTCATAGGACTGGCCAAGATTTAAGGGGTTTTATGGTCCTTTTGCTGCTTTTTGAGGAGATGTAGGTGGATGAAGGCGAACATATAAAACATAGTTTTTTTGTTAAGTAGATATGTGAAAGTATATGTGTTAATAGTGCTATCTGTTCAAAGCTCTACAAAGATTTAATAAAAATTGATTTTAAGGTTAAGCCTTTGTGTTCATTTGAAAATCTGAAATTTATATGTCACCTTCATCTATGCACATGTTGAAATTCATATATACCTATATTATCAAAATTATCATTCAGCCTGTTATATTATAAATATAAAATAATATTCTATATTGGCAATACTGTTTCAAAAGTTAGTAAAAAAAGCTTGTTTGAAAAAATATACTAAAATATTCCCAGTGTATTCAAAATGTAGTATCTACGATGTATCTCCTTATGTTATCATTCCTTATAAGTGGGTGTGGGAATGTCGATTTAGAGAATAAAGCTTGTTTTTGTTTATTCAATAAATTATTATAGCTGACATTGTGTTTTATTTGTTTTTTTTTATTATTAAAATATATGTAATTTCAAAGAGTAATTAATACATAACTGACTGCAGATAGTGAGTTACATTGAAACAATTAACCCTTTGTACTATGTATGTAAATGTTTTGTGATTACACTGTACTCGGATTATTATTTTATAAACTAGAAAAATAAATTAAAAAAACTAAAATCGCTCAATGTTAAAAAATATGAGATGTTTTTTTTAAATCTTATTTGCACAGATGTTCATTCAAATTAAATGTAATTATTTATTATTATTATAACATTAGATGTAGGTAACTAATAAAAAACTTAGAAAAACATCACATAGAAAAAGAGAAATAAATAACATCTAACACTATAATAAATTTGTACACAATTTGATAAAATTATGTTTTATAGTGTTTTAGTGTGTATCGTTTGAAGCAGTCACCAATATGAAGCAGTGCACAACTATATATAAATATCTTATAGGCATATTATTTAACATATTAGAAAACAAAAATATATATTGTATATATTATATTAATGAACATTTACAAAAACAATAATGACACCTGAAACGTCAACGGCCAAGAACAGCGTGCAACAACGACGTGCAACAAAGACGCGCAACGAGAAAATACGATATTTGTGCGCTCGTTGGTCGGGCCGGTCAAACTCGGTTAAAGTCCGAAAATCCCGAATTTTGAGGAAATCTCTTACTTCATCTGGAAATCTCATCGCTTACTTTTGCCGATGTATGTTATGTACCATTGTATATCTTATGCCTGGATTTAATAGCAGGCACGTTTTAATTCAAATAACTAACTTTTAACTTTGTAAAATCGGTTAATATCGAAAATCCCGGTTTTTTGTAAAATTAAAACCGGGATTTTTAGGACCTATATTTGGTCCGATATCTTGGGATTTTTTAAACCCGGGATCCCGGATTGCGACCTCTACACTGGACATATCGAGTACCTAGTAAAAAAACTTTCGCCATCATTTCAATGATTTCCTGAGGAAACAGTATGACGCTGAATATGAGTATGCGCTATCGACACCTCCCATAATTTTGATTGTAACTGACCACAACCTTTGGCTTATTTACAACTTATAAGAGTACGTGGAGGTACCGTAGGTACGTATTCTTCTGTTGATAGGCTGAGTTTCTGACCTTTTATTTACTTAGTTTCTATATATTTCACGTATATAATGAGTATATGTATAAGAATTTGTGTATGTATGTGTGTATTTTTATTTATTTAGTTAATTTTCGCGTCGCTTTACACCGCATTTTGCAGGCACTTTTTATTGTATCCTTCCGGAATCTCGTTGCCTGGAAGAGATCACTTGTAGTAGTGATAACCGCCTTTGTGCATTTTGTCTTAAGAATTTACTCTATTGTATCTTTTCAAGTGTACAATAAAGACTTATCTATTTAACTATGTTTATAGTGTTGAGACATTTTCGTTGCCTACTTTCCGCCGAAAATCTTTTTGCACCGATGCCAGAGCGAGAAAAGGAAAATATTAAATATTTGATTTCGCCGTGAATGGTCTCTGTGCATACATAGCACACACATATTAGTTTATAAAAATAAATAAAATAAGAAAATATAATAGGACAAATAATGTAGTGATAGCAAAATAAAGTAACCTAAATATGACCAATTGTTAGACCAGTAGTGGCGCAGGGGCATGAAGTGTGACTGTAAAAGCGACTGGTTGTGGGTTCGATCCCCATTCGAGAATTAAATATTTATTTAAATTTATATTTTCATTTCTTCGTTTCCGTGTCGAGTCCGCTACTCAACAAATAATGCCTCCAGAATTTGGCGGAAAGTGGGGAACCCAGTGTCTTAATACTGGGTTCCCTCTGCCTACCCTGCTGTGTGTGGGATACAGCGCGAAGCTGATTTTATAATCAATTATTAAATTAAAATTGTGGCTATGATCAGGCCAAACCGAGGAAGTATTGTACTATAAAAAGAAATATTATGTCGCTAGCCATGTGTTATTTGTTATTTTATTATTCATTCTATTCACAATGTTATTTTAGCAAGACAGTTAAATACAGTCTGTTTGTTTTTATTAATATTAGACAAAATTGAAATAAATTAAAACTTTATACTATATAAATATATATAATTAATGGCCTTATACTATTTATCAACGCTGCGGATCTGCTTTTATGCGACACAAAAGTATCAAACCGTAAACTATATTATGCTGCGTAAGAAAATCTACAATTATAAATATTTTGAATTGACAATTTATTTAAAAAAACTTACAAAGGAGAGTTTAACAAAAACTTTCATGTAATTATTTTAAATACAGAATACAGCTATCTTTATTGAACATTATAACACAGACCGCAAATATACAATTTTATGTATATTTATGAGTTCCTCCATATTCTATATTAGGTTTTGTAGGGAATCAGGATTGGGATTAATCTTAATTTGAACATCAATTGTGTGTACCTTGTAAATACCTTGTAAATTGGTGATTTCTCAAAGTTTTACATAAAAAAAGAAACGAGCAAAAAACATTGTCTTTGTTCTTTTTAGATTGATGCTTAATAAGTTTATTTTTAAGATATTATGCAATTTTATCCAATTTTATAGAATAGAAAAATAATTTGTTTTTTCAATCTGGTTGTAGAAAGTGTCGCATTAGTATTTAAGATTGATCTCAAAAATTCGTCATAATATGTTGATATTGTAGTGTCATTTCATTGAATTATCTATGTATACTTTGTGAAGTGTCAATGAAGTGTATAGGTAAAAAATAAAATAAAAACAAAAAACAATCCTGTACATAGTACCTATAAAAATATGAAAGTCCTTTATTTGCTAATTACAAAGCACTCAACCATAAATAATAATTTAATTAGATTGTTTCGTAATTATGAAATTAAAAAATAATTGACTAAACAGTAACTTTCATTCCAACGACATTACTGTTTATTTATTTATCCTTGTATGCTTGTTTAATCCAGATCCATATTAATATTATTGAGTGAATATTTTAAAACAGTATTCTTATTCAAATTCTTATATTTTCCAATCATGGGTGACGAGTATTATTTGTAAGTATCAATGTAAAATAAATATAAGATATTAGAACAAGTAAATACTTATTTTTATAAGTGCTGATTATTTTGATATTATTATATTAATTTCCTATTTTACTTAAATTATTATTTTAAATAGATATATATATGTTAGATGATTAAATACTAAAGGCTTACAAAGACAAATACAGGAAACTATTATGTATATCTATTATTAAAAATGGTCAACCTAGCCTTATTCTCTGGTTCATTCTAACTTGATTGCATTTATTCAGACACGTAAACTAAGCAAACAAATATATGAGTGAAATCATTTCACTGAAATGCTCTTTGATTTGAATTTGTATACGTAACATTACTTACCATAGCTACAATTTTTAAAGTAGATATCAAATGATCAACTGGATTCAATATACTGGATTGAACTGGATTCTTGGCAAAGTGAAAGTAGGAAAGATAAGTTAGGCCAAACTTGGCCCACGAGATTATTGACGCAATAGATAATCGTACCTATAATCTATAATTATTTCAATTAGCTGTTTTGTAGCGAAACTGTACTGCTTCAAGTACAATAGACAAACTTCAAATTGTGCGTACCGTAGGAATACCAGTTATGTTGTTAAATTAAAATGACTTAAAATGTCCTAAATTCCTAATTATAGTGACAAAAGTTATATATTATAAGCAAAAAAAACAAAAATTAAAATGACATACGTATATACTTTAATATAATAATAAAATAAAATTAAAATAATATATATATATATATATATATATATATATATATATATATATATATATATATATATATATATATATATAATTTTATTTAATCTATATGTATAAAAATGAGTCGTCAAAATGTTTGTACGCTCATAACATCTGAATAAATACACCCAATTGGATTATTATTTTTATTTATATTCCTTATTGTTAGGACAAGGTCTGTATAAAAGAAAATAATAAAAAAAACTGTATTTTTTAACTAGGAATCTATATTGTAACCTAATCCTTCTATAAGCGGCTTTTAAACATCTGGACCGACTTAAATAGAAAATTTGGATTTTTTATTTTAAATTTCAATAATGCGTAGAAGAAGTTTAACCTGATAATTATTATTTAAAAAAAATTCAAAAACAATGCAATTCATAAATTTTTAATGTGGAGCGCAAAGAGACCACTTTAACTTTATAAATACGGAAAATTAAAAGTTAAAACAAATGACAATTAAGGCAGTTGTCATTGTCAGAGAGTTACAAAACTTACATACATTTATTGTATTATTTTTATAACTAGCGGCCCGCCCACGGCTTCGCCCGCTTAAAATACATGATTATTGATTTAAGCAGAATTGATTGACAACTATAATAAAATAAAATAAATAAATAAATCACTTCACGCTGTATCCCGCACACAGCAGGGTAGGCAGAGGGAACCTAGTGTTAAGACACTCCGTTTCCCACTTTCTGCCGAATTCTGGAGGCATTGCGTGTTGAGTGGTAGAATTCAACGCCGCGCTTATCCTCGACATCAGAGCGAAGAAATGGAAATATAAATTTAAGTAAATATTTCATCTCCTCGAGTGGGGATCGAACCCACAACCAGTCGGTTTTGCAGTCACACCTCGTGCCGCTGCGCCACGACTGGCCTCACACCCTATAATAGAATGACAAACAAATATAAAGACAACATACAACAACATATATAATATAAAGACAACTATAATGACTTCTAATATGATTTTTTGTTACTTTAATCTGTAATATTCTATAATGATTTTTTTACGACATTATCGTAACTTCTGTAAGAATTTTTAATTGTTTCGAACTAAAAAATATGACCAATGTCGATATTTGATATTCATAAGATATACATAAAGCTAATTATTAATATATATATATACATACATATATATATATATATATATATATATATATATATATATATATATATATATATATATATATATATATATATATATATATATATATATATTCATTTATCTAATAATATGCAAACAGGAGTTAATATGCAAACATTACAGTTATTTTACAAAGAATATTATGAATCCTTAACCAAATTAATAATTTTACATTTAAGACTGTTTCTGAAGCTGTACAATTATTAAGTGACATCAGCACATTTAACAGAGCTTTAAAAAACATAACATAGGTAAAAAGAACGTAATGTTACAAATATATATATATATATATATATATATATATATATATACTAGCGGACCCGGACGCGGCTTCGCCCGCTTGAACTATACGGATGCTTATTAGATATATATATGAAATTGTTTTTGAAAATATCTAATTTAAATGAAAAAAAATATAAGTAAACGTAATCATATTAAAATATTAATAAAAAAACTAAACAAAATACATTATTAATACATTATTAATACTATCAAAGTAAAATAAATATTTAAAAGAATTAAAATTAAATGTGTTGTGCTATGTTTTTGCAAGGGCATGTGGTTATTTACATAATACTTAAATACAATAAAAAATAATATATTTTTTGTCTCTGTCTGTTTTTCTATTTTCCCGACCTAATGTCCAGAATAACTGAACTGATTTTTATTGGACTTTCAATGCTCGATTTTACTCATTTACCCGGGAAAAATCTATTTACACGTTTTCCTTGCGCGCGTACATAGATACTATATGAAATAACTAAAGTCCTTTCTACATTTAAATATTATAAGTTTTGCGAGCAATATCAAATAAAATCCCAAAAAACTAAAACTATAATTTATTAAGTGTACAGCGGTATAGATAACCATCCAACCGAGATGAAATAAATAACAATTCTTTCCTTAAATAATAAATACTTAAATAATATTATGCCGATGCCGCACAGAGCCGCAACTTACACCACACCAAGAAATTTATGAAAATCTAACTAATCTACTACTCGAATAAGCGAAGAACCAAAGAAAAGTATAAATTAATTATAAACATCAAATAATTACATAAAAATTAACAGTAGTTCGAAAATGTATGAAAATTACCCGTTCGCGTCGGTCATGCTATGCCGCCCGAAGGTTAGATCATTTTGTATCAGTGATCCTTAATTATTTATTAGAATGTTATACAGTAAACTATAATTTCAATCTAGATGAAATGCTAAAAGTGACTATTATATTAATTTTCATAAGGATCAATATCAAAGTTTTCCAGTCCGTACTGGTTCACATAATAAGTTCTTTGATTTTCACGATTATTACACATTTTAAATAAAACTATTTTAACCGGATTAATCGCGTATATTTTGTATGTTTATAAACATATACCATCGCGGACTTTTTTAAATTGTCATTATTTAAAAAACATATTTATATTAAACATTGTTTTTATATATCTTATAAGGTTGAGTCAGCGCACGACATTTATGCGTTAAGCAAGCTCATTTTGGATGACGTTTTCTTATAACAACAAACAAATTTTGCAAACCATTGCTTAGCAACGGTCGGTTGTTATTAAGATGGCAGAATAAATTGCCTGTCAAACTAAAAAATATTTTAATATATTAGTATATATCGACAATATTACAAATATGAGAAAAAAAAGTAGCCTATGTTCATCCGAAGACCCTCAAGTATCTCTTTATGAGTATTTTATCACAATTGAATTAGCGGTTTGGGCCTGATTGCGACACAGACAGACAGACAGACAGACAGACAGACAGACAGACAGAGTTACTTTCGAATTTATAATATAGGTATGGATAAAAATTAAATTAGCTTCACGCTGTATCCCGCACATAGCAGGGTAGGCAGAGGGAACCTAGTGTTAAGACACTCCGTTCCCCACTTTCTGCCGAATTCTGGAGGCATTGCTTGTTGAGTGGCAGAACTCAACGCCGCGCTTAACCTCGACACCAGAGCGAAGAAATGGAAATATACATTTAAGTTAATATTTCATCTCCTCGAGTGGGGATCGAACCCACAACCAGCTGGTTTTACAGTCACATTTCTTGCCGCTGCGCCACGACTGGCCTTGTTTACTTTATTGTATAAAATATTGTATAATAGTGCTTCAAAAATATATATTTTTATCAACAGTCATATAATCAAGACGTTTCGAATGTCATTCTTTAGCCAGGGTCATACCAGCGCGATTTCTATATAACATTCGCTGGCAAGCTAATGCCTTGAGTTCATTCAAATGACGATAACCTTTTTTTTAATGAACCGATTTTGATGAACCAAACTTTAGAACCTAAATTGAGTTAAAACAAAGCAATTGGTGAAATTTTCAAGTAAATCGGTTCAGTAGTTTCAGAGAAAAATGCGGACAACAATATGTCGACAGACAGACAGACAGACAGACAGACAGACAGACAGACAGACAGACAGACAAGAAATTCAAAAAAAATCTTTTTGCTTTCTATTAGTCTTTTTAAGTATCCCTCTATCCATTTCAGTCAAAATTACTAAATGTACAGACAAAATATTTTTACTGTCTTATTATATATAGAGATATAGAGATATTATAAGCAATTAAGCAAAAGCTACCTGTTTATCTTTATTCTCTTCAAATTTTGTGATTTTAAAAAGTCCGCAAATTAAATCCTTTTAAAAATAAATATATGGTGCTTTATTCACTACTAGCGGCTCGCCCACGGCTTCGCCCGCTTAAAATACATGATTATTGATTTAATAAGCAGAATTGATTGACAACTATAGTGACTTCTAATGATTTTTTTACGCCGTTATCGTCAAAGAGTTTTTGATTGTTTTAAATAAAAAAATACGACCATTGTTGATATTTGATATTTATAAAATATACATAAAGCTAATTATTTATTACACGCATATATTTTTGTAACTTTATGTTCTTTGTACCTATATAATATACTCTGTTAAATGTGCTGATGTCAGTGAATAATTTAATTTACTCATTCAAAAACAGTCTTATATTATTGATTTGAAGGATTCATAATATTCTTTGTAAAATAACTGTAATAATTGCATATTAACTCAGTACATTTTTTAAATTAGTTACATATAGGTATTATATGAACGAACCAACCAAAAATCTTTGTATTTACTTCATATTTCTTTCAAGATCGTTCTTTATCTCTGTGTTGAATTAATTACGACTTAAGCTTAACTATTATGATTTATGAAGGTAATCTCCACTAACAATTCAATTTTGTTTACTTTATTCTATAAAATATTATATAATAGTGCTTCAAAAATATATATTTTTATCAACAGTCATATAACCCAGACGTTTCGAATGTCATTCTTTAGTCAAGAATCTTACCAGCGCGATTGCTATATAATATTCGGAGGCAAGCTAATGCCTTGAGTTCATTCAAATGACGATAACTTTTTTTTAATGAACCGATTTTGATGAACTAAACTTTAGTAGTTAAGTTGAGTTAAAAAAAGCAATTGGTGAAATTTTCAAGTAAATCGGTTTAGTACTTTGAGAGAAAAATGTGGACAAAAATATCGACAGACAGACAGACAAGAAATTCATTTTAAATGAGACCACAGTCTTAACTACTCTATAAAAGCCTAATATAAATCAGAAAAAAATAAATTCCCAAAAATGAAAAAGTTATTTTTTAAAACAAAATAAATAATAAAATTGTCGTTTTAAAATAAAACGCCATTTGTTAGGACGACGCACGCACGCATAAACCCATCAAAGGAATACCGCACACGCCTCATTCTGAAATCGAGTCGTAGGTATTGGCGACAGTGGCGTAGCTGGGGGGGTGCGAGCGGTGCGATCGCACCGGGCAACAAATGGAAAGGGGCATCAAAGTCTACGATCAATTCTTCTATTTTTTTTTTCAATCAAGAATCAAGGAATTTACAAGAAAAATAAGAGAATGAAAATGAAAAATACAATCTCGCTATCATGTCAATTGAACATGAACTAGTCGATACTAATGATTTTGAAAATGTGATTAATGACTTTGCTAGTCAAAAAGCGCGTAATCTCCGTTTCAAATTTTTGCAATATTTTTTACCAAAATCTAATGTTATAACTTATAACTTAACTTAACTTAGCTTCACGCTTTATCCCTAGCGAGGTAGTCAGAGAGAACGGAGCGCCAAACGCTACGGTCTCTACATACCTCTTTCGCCTTGTCCACTGTTATCAACCTCTTCATACATGCCCTCCGGGGAGTCCCCATGCTTTTTATTTGACTTTCCTCCAGTATCTTTGATACTGTGTTTTCGAAGGTCAACCGAGGTCTCCCTCTATCTCTCTTACCACTCACTTGTCCATCATAAATCTTTTTTGCCATTATTTCATCACTCATTCGTTCGACGTGCCCAAACCAGCTGAGCGTGTTCTTCTTTATTCTCACCGTGACATCCTCGCTAATACCTGCCATTCTGTGTATCGCTTCATTACGGATTCAATCAGCTAAGCTGACTCCGCATATCCTACGAAGAGATCGCATCTCCACGGCATTCATCTTTCTTTCATTCTTCTTCTGTAATACCCACGTTTTGCTGTCGTTTAACAGCGTCGGTACCAACACTGCATTGTGTACAGCCAAACGTGCAGCTGTGCTGACGTTTCGCCGTCACATCAATGCAGCTAAGGCTCCGTTAACCTTGTTACCGGCAGCAATACGCTTTCCACATCCATCTCGTATTTTCCATCTCTACTGAACAATCTTCCCAAATATACCACTTCATTCACTTATTCTAATATTTTACCATTTACACAGATTTTGCGTCCGTTCTTCATTTCTTTGGCATGGAGGCTTAGACCATTATTTTCACACCCTTCTTTCAGAGTGGTGACCAATGCCTGCAACTCGCATTCTGATGATGCAATAAGCACTGCATCATCTGCGTACAGCAGGCAATTCACATTCCGGTCACCTTTCACTTCAGGCCAACTTTCACTCCCATATTACTTTGTTTCACTCTATGGAGACAGCTATCCAAATACAAATTGAACAACCAAGCTGACATTTTTTTTTTGTGAGGAAATCCTGTTACGGATACCGGCCCGAGTGGGGACTCGAGCGGGTTATGTGGGACTTGCGAACTGGCAGATGTAGGCCGTCCGAATACCCACTAAAATCTCACGGTGCTCCTCCTCGACCGCCACTGGCCGCGAGACGCGGGGACAATAGTCTTCCGCGAAGCGCGGCGGCGGGAGCTTGCAAGGCACGTCACGGAGTCAAGGGTGTGTGGTCACCCTCGACGGCCTGCTCGGAGTAGCGCGCGGGAGCAACCTGCGCGCGACTACTGGGGCCAGGTTAGTAGGCGGCCAGCTTCCCCAAGCTGACCGCCCTCTGGCTCATTAGGTCGGAAGGCGGCGATCGTGTGCCGCCCTCCGGAACCAAGCTGACATGGCACAACCTTTTTAAACACCCGATCGGATGTCAAACCAGGGCGACACGCCAGCTCCTACTCGCACGCAGGCTGAGTGATCTCTGTAAAGAGACTTTACGGCCTGCAGCAAGGGCCCGCTCACATTGTACCGGGGTAGTATCTCCCATAATTTCGCTCTTACAACTCTGTCAAACGCCTTTTCCAAGTCTACAAAACCACAGAAAATTTTTTGGTTAACGGCCATAAATTTTTCCGTGATCATGCGGAGGGAAAAGATCTGATCGATACACCCTCTTCTAGGTCTAAAACCTCCTTGGGCCTCCTACAACAACCTTTCAGATCTCTCCTGCATTCTTCTCGCTAATATTTTAGCATAAACTTTACTACCCAAGCTAATCAAACTGATAGCCCTATGGTTTGCACAGTCTTTCTGTGAACCTTTGCCTTTATACAAAGGCACGATGAACGCACCTCGCCAATCATCTGGGATCTCCCCTGATTTCCAGCATAAATTGCACAAAAACCAGAACAAGTCCAAGATGCGTGGCCCACCATATTCGATCATCTCGGCAATAACTCCATCTGCTCTCGCTGCCTTACCACATTTCAGACTTCGTATTGCATTCTCAACTTCTTTTATACTGATTTCGCCATCAGCTACATCAAGACTTAACATTTCGCTGTTACTTGAGACTGAGGACTCCATCACGTTCATACATCTCCTTGTAAAATTCCGCCCATCGCTGCAAAATGTGTGGTTTTTCCGTTAAAATTTCATCGTCCTTCGAAAGCAACCTCGAGAAACACTAACTTCTCGTCAGAAAAGCTACGTGTTTTCTCTGAAGTTGTTCGTTAACCTTTCGTCTCTTTTTTCTTTCTATAGCAGTTTCCACTTCATCATCCCAAATTCGTCGCGGTTTTTGGTAAAGCCTTCCTTCTTTTCCCTTTACCACATACCTCTATTGCTGCTTCTTTCATGCAATCCCTAAGGTTCTACCAGCATACTCCAATATTTTCATTTTCAGATTCGCTGCTGTCTAGCTTCTTGGAAACTCTTTCTTAATATTCCTCTCTAATCGGTGGATCTTGAAGCTTCTAGTTTCTTATGCGATAATTTGACTCCAAGTTTGGACACCTTGTGTAATTGCGCCAACCCGCAAACTGACCCCTTATTCTAGCAACGACTAGATAATGGTCTGTTCCCAGCTCAGAACCACTAAACACTCGCGTGTCTATAACTTGGCTTCGAATACGCTGATCCACTAGGAATAAATCAATCATACTTTTCCCTTCCGTTCGCTCCCATGTATACATGTGAATTTATTTGTGTTCAAACGTCGTGTTTGCCACAAACAAATTCCTTTTCTTGCAAATTTCCAATATAAGCTTTCCGGTCTCATTTATTTTCTTGTCACCATATTGACCTAGCACTCCCTCGTAACCGCTTCGCGCAGTTCCGATTCATCCGTTCAAATCACCACATATTATTAATTTTTCATTCCCTCTAACGCAGGGTGCGGACACTCTCCCAAAACTCAACTCCTCGAGTTCACCTAATGGAGCTGAGGATACTGGCGCATACGCCGCTAACAAGAATATTCGTGTTATCCCCAGCTTAAAGCGAATCCAAAGCAGTCCCGGGTGGATCGCCTTGTATTCAACCGTTGCACTAACCAATCGAGAGGATAATAGCACACCTACATCTTGACAGTCCCGCTGGTTTTCTGGTACGCCGGCCCAGAAAGCGACTCGACTGCCCGGTTATTATCGGTAGTGTTATTGCCCTTCCGCTAGGTCTTAGTCACGCAGACGATATCCAAATCTCTATCATCCATCACATCTCATTCATCTTTTACTTCTAACAGTTCATTCATCTTTTCTTTCATCCCTCCTCTTACATTCCACGTAGCTATTTGTAGCTCCGTCCTCCACCTCGTGGCGTGTTGGGTGGCGGTCTCCAACGCCGCATTCGTCGCCACTTGACCACACCACACCATTATACCCCCATTATAACTTATATATAGTTATTATAGTTTTGAAGCAATAAAAAATTATATATCTACTCTAGTGTGTTTTGAAATCTGAAATTATTTTGACCATTTTAAAGGGCATCAAGTCCTAAGCCGCACCAGGCAGCAAATACCCTAGCTACGCCACTGATTGGTGATAAAGTTCAAAGTTGTTTAACCTTCAGTAGTATTTTTGTAGTAGTAAGTGTTTATGTATTGGAATCTATACGTAATCGCGTCACGCGAAATACAGGTATGGATAAAAATCGTAAAATGAAAAAAAATCCTAGGTCCAAACTGTTGAGGCATCTTGAATAATTTCTTTAAAATATTTTACCCTATATGCTGTTTCCGTAAAAGGAGCGCTGCCTCTTCCACCCTGTATATAGAGATAGAGATAAAGAAATATCCAAAAGCAATGTAACTGCTTTATTTATTATGAAATATAAATTATTAATTTAAAATCACAATAAATAAAAAGCTTTTTTTCCAAATAAGACAACGTCCTTTAGTTAAAAAAATTAAATCAGCTTCACGTTGTATCCGCACACAGCAGGGTAGGCAGAAGGAACCTAGTTTTAAGACACTCCGTTCTCAACATTCTACCGAATTCTCGAGACGTAGCGTCCTAAGTGCTGGGACTCGACGCCACGCTTTGTAGAAGAGCGAAGAAATGAAAATATACATTTTAATAAATATATTTTTTTCTTGAATCTTTCTTTTTCTTTGAATTCTTCGAACCCACATCCAGTCGCATTTACAGTCACACTCTGTGCCCCTGCGCCACCACTGGCCTCAAATTAATTAATAAAATAAAACTCTTTTTTCTCAGACAGCCGCCATTAAATCAAAAGTTTTATCGTTATATTGCTAATATGATGAGCATTGCTACGGTTGGCAATCGTACAACGTGGGGTTACGCAACATATCCCAAAACGTTTATATTTATAAACGTAGTTGCGGTTATATTTGCACCAACATTAATTGTATCGGAAATTGCATATCTATGTATCAATTTCACTAAACTGGATATTGAGATTTTAACTATTGCATTCTCCGTAATACCTACTTCAATTTTAGCAAACGTAAGTATTTGGAATGTAGTTAAAAAATTAAAACACGCTTAGTGTTCCATCACTACCAGTTACGGATTTGGTAGGCCAGTAAGAGGGCAGGTCCACTTCACCAAGAAAAACTAATAAACTTAATATGTCACTCTTGATATATTCAGTTTATTACTTTTTCTGGTTGGCGAAGCTAAAGTCTATAGTTTTACTAATTATTCCAGAACTCTCTCACCTTCGCGCTCCATCGTGAAGCCAATTCGGTAGTATTATCGATAAGTAGATAAAATAATTAAAAATAGGCTGAAATTAAGCTTAATTCTTAAATTTTATTATATAGTTAGTTACTTACTTACAAGTCAATGTAATAAAAGCATGTAATTATTTAAAAAAATCAGCATCACGCTGTATCCCGCACACTATGCACGGTAGGCAGAGGGAACCTAGTGTAACCTCCGTTCCCCATTTTCTGCCAAATTGTGAAGCCATTCCGTGTTGAGTGGCGGAATTCAACGCCGCGTTCTGCCTCAACACCAGAGCAAAGAAATGAAAATATAAATTTAAATAAATATTTAATTTCCTCGAGTGGGGATCCAACCCACAACCAGTCGCTTTTACAGTCACACTTTGTGGCCTTGTGCCACGAGTATTGCTATTGTACTATTGTTGCTAATATTTTATGACATATTTTTTTCTAAAACTAAAAGTTACTTGAATTTGTCACGTAATTTATTATCAAAAATTCATTTATATAATATATACAAAAATAATAAAACAGAATTTGTAAAAAAGGTAAGAAATTTACAACATGACATATATACGTATATAGTGCCAAATATAAAAAGAAACGGAAACGATTCCATACATTTTTGGGCCCAGAATATAAAGAGATGAAAATGGTATAATTTAAAAGATACATACATATTACATACATATTAGGTACATCATTCCCTCCCTGAAAACTATATAAATTGTGGCACCCTGAGAGCTGAGTTATTAGAGATTTAATAAAAGTGAGGTTAAGTTCGCAGCACAATTTCTTGAACATCAACTTCTATAAAATATGTGATTGATGAGTTGTTTAAGCATTAATGTTTATTATTTACTAGCGGCCCGCCCACGGCTTCGCCCGCTTAAAATACATGATTATTGATTTAATAAGCAAAATTGATTGACAACTCTAATGATTTCTAGTATGATTTTTTTACTACTTTAATCTGTAATATTCTAATATGATTTTTTTACGACATTATCGTCAAAGAATTTTTGATTGTTTTAAATAAAAAGATACGACCGTTGTTGATATTTGATATTTATAAAATATACACAAAGCTAATTATTTATTACACGTATATATTTTTGTAACTTTATGTTCTTCTTACCTATATAATATACTCTGTTGCTCTGTGCTGATGTCAGTGAATAATTTAATTTACTCATTCAGAAACAGCATTAAATGTTAAATTATTGATTTGAAGGGTTCATAATATTCTTTGTAAAATAACTGTAATAATTGCATATTAACTCCTGTACAGTGTTTAAATTAGTTATATATATTATATGAACGGACCAACCAAAAAATGTTTGTATTTACTTGATATTTCTTTCAAGATCGTTCTTTATCTCTGTGTTGAATTAATTACGACTTCTTTCAAATGAGGATAACTTTTTTTTAATGAACCGATTTTAATGAACTAAACTTTAGTAGTTAAGTTGAGTTAAAACAAAGCAATTGGTGAAATTTTCAAGTAAATCGGTTCAGTACTTTCAGAGAAAAATGCGGACAAAAATATATGTCGACAGACAGACAGACAGACAAGAAATTCAAAAAAAATCTTTTTGCTTTCCATTATTCTTTTTAAGTGTCCCTCTATCCATTTCAGTCAAAATTACTAAATGTACAGACAAAATATTTTTACTGTCTTATTATATAAGAGATAAATAAAACACATTTATATTTTATTACAAATTAATATTTTATTCTTCTTCTATTAATATTAAAATGTCATCTAAGAAGTATGCAGTGATATATTAAAAGACAAACCAAGGAATAATTGGTTTTATTTAACTAAAATATTTGCTAGACATTTGAAATAATGAGAATGCCAACATTGACAGATTTCTTTTCTTAAATTATATGACATTCTCCCCTTCCAATAAAATAACTAATGTACATAAAAAAATACAATAAAATATTATAAAACGTAATCTCTGAGATAAGACGGAAGATGTTTATGTCTTTCCGAATGACGCACTATTGTCGGAGCTTGATTTCTATCTTCAGAGACATGTCGTTCTCCTTCTAGGTTGTCATTACTTTGATTATTATGGTGTAAAAGTAAATTATCTTCCAATGGTTGTGGTATTGGTGCTAAACGTCTATTAGAAACTGTAGTCTCCCTCCCATCGGATAGACGAACATATGAATAGGTGGGGTTGGCTTCCAATAACTGCACTTCTTCGGTCAACGGTTCATATTTTGATGCTCTAAAGTTCTTTTTCATCAAAACTGTTTCTGAATTCATTAACCAGCTCGGTAAAGAATCTCCATTTGAAGAGCGTCGGCTATAATTAAATATACGATCATGTGGCGTCATGTTTGTGGCAGTACATAATAGGGACCTTATGGAATGCAGAGCAATCGGAAGTACTTGTTCCCAATTCTCTACACTGAGTGTTTTAGAACACAGCGCTAGTTCTATAGACTTCTATAAGGTACCATTAAAGCGCTCTATTTGACCGTTTCCTTCTGAATTATATGGAGTAGTTCTGCTACACGCAATACCTAATGTAATTAGATACTGTTTCAGATCCTGTGACATAAATGATGCCCCTCGATCTGAGTGTATGTATAAAGGAGTTCCAAAAATTGAAAATAGCTCTTGTAAACACTTTATTACAGTGGTAGAAGACATATCTTTGCATGGAAATGCAAAAGGAAATCTTGAAAATTCGTCAATAATAGTAAGAAGATATTTATTTTGGGTATTTGACGGCAAAGGACCTTTAAAATCCATATTGAGCCTTTCAAAAGAGCTTGTAGCTTTAATTAGCTTAGCATAAGGTTTTATAAAGCGCGGTTTAATTTTAGCACAAGTTGGACAGTTTTCTATTAGGGACTTTATATCGTTTATAGAAAATGGTAGATTCTTTGCTTTAATCCAATGCCACATTCTGTTTATACCTGGATGGCAGAGCGTATCATGGAGACAGTAAAGTTTATTTTTAGAATGTATACTTGCAGAGACACGAGGTAGGGCATCAGCAGTTATATTATCTTTACCAGGACGATAAATTATATCATATTTATAACAGGATAATTCTAGTCGCCAGCGTTCGATCTTATCATTTTTTATTTTACTCGTGTGGGACTGGTTAAACATAAAACTGACAGATTTTTGATCAGTAATTAAGATAAAATATCTACCTATTAAATAATGTCGCCACTTACGTAATGCCTCAACGATAGCGCATGCTTCTTTTTCTATCGTAGAATGACGTTTTTCAGAATCTGATAACGACCGGGAAAAGAAAGCGACTGGTCGCCCGTTCTGAGATAAAGTAGCTGCCAGGGCGTGATCAGAAGCATCACTTTCGACCGTAAATGTTTCGGAATGATCTATCGCTTGTAGGCTGGCTTTAACGATATCATTTTTAATAGATTCAAAACATTTATTAGCTTCTTTGCTAATAGGAAATGTTTTTATGTTAGTGAATAAATGAATCTTCTCTGAAAAGTTTTTAATCCATTTTGAATAATGCGCAAATAAACCGAGAGTTCTCTTCAAGGACGATGCATCTTTTGGTAATGGCAAATCAAGTAACGGTTTTATACGGTTCGAATCTGGCCTTATCGTTTTATTTTCTATTGTGTAGCCTAAAAGATTTATTTTGTTCATACTAAAAAAAACATTTTTCTTTATTTAACGTTAGACCATATTTATTAACAGCTTTCATGAATTCTTCTAGATTAGAATCATGTTCATTTTTATTAATGCCGCAGATTGTAACGTCATCAAGGTAAGCGTAGGTTCCCTTTAGGTGCTCGGTTTGTATAATAAAGTCTAAAGTTCGTTGAAAAGCAGCAACACCATTTGTTACTCCGAAAGGTATCCTACAAAATTGATATAAATTACCACAAGCTTCAAATGCGGTATACATCTTTTCATTGTCTTTTATTGGAATTTGATGATATGCACTTTTCAAATCGATTTGGCTAAATATTTCATAACCAGCAACTTTAGATATAATAGATTCTATAGAAGGTAAAGGGTAAGCGTCCAAATGAGTATATTTATTAATTGTTAAAGAGTAATCAATCACTAAACGTTTACGATGAGTAGTGCTGCGTGTTAGAAGAACCTGAGCTCGCCATGGCGAAAGACTTGGTTCAATTACATCAGTTTCTACAAGTTTGTTGATTTCTTGTTCTATAAATTTAGTATCCTCCTCGCTATATCGTCTGGATTTAATGGCTATTGGTTTGATATCAGCCGATAAATTTGTAAACAAGGAAACTGGAGGCACCGTAGCTGCCATTACATTGCAAATTTTCAAAGGTTGCTTTTGTCCTCCTAAACTTAATTCTAACGAAGAATGTTCTTTTAATAAATCATGGCCAATAATAATATCCGCGCACAAATTATTAATAATAAGGAGTTTTCTGTTATAATAAAAATATGTATCAATTTTTAATGTTACTAGACAAGCACCTTCAACGTATGAAGTATAATTAAGTGAAGCTAGAGTAATAGTTTGTTTACACGGTTCTATTTGAAGATTCAAAGACTTAGCAAATTTCTTATCTATAAAACTCATCGAACTTCCAGTATCAATTAATGCGTCTGCTTTAACACCATTTACCATTGCAGAAATCGTTGCCATTCTTAAGCATGACGGTGAGGCAGCAGAAATAGCACTTAGTTCTTCGTTTAATGACTGTGGAAGCTCTGAATCTGCTACGATTGCATTAGATGTTTTTTTATTGCTTCGGCAAACATTCGCAAAATGTCCTTTCTTTAAACACAACTGGCATGTTTCATTCACAGCAGGACATTTTACTCTTCGATGTACGTTACCTCCGCAGAAGAAGCAAAAACGCTTTCGTGGTGTAGTTGCAACAGACATTTCGGGTATAATTTTATTAAAAGAATGCTCTATTGCCATTGTATAATTAGGTGAAGTTTGAAAAGATTTGGAATTAATTTCGGCCATTTCATGTGATATAGCTTGATTTAAAGTTTCGTCTAGTGTTAATGTATAATTTTCAAGTAAGCGTTGTCTAATTTGTGGAGATTTAATTCCAGCGATAAAGGTGTCACGAATAAAATCACATCTGTATTGTTCAGCTGAAACACTTTTAAATTCGCAGTCATGTGACAGCTGTTGTAAGACCCGTGAATAATCTCTGACACTTTCGTGAGATAGTTGCGTACGGGAGGATAGGATGTGGCGAGCATGTAATTCATTTTTAGGTTTGAGAAAAGTTTTATTCAAAATAGTCATAGCTGTATCATAGTTAGTACAATTTTGTATGTATGAGTATACATCTGGAGATAAATGATTTACCAATATTTTTAATTTTGTCGCATCCGAAGTAGATTCAGTGCATTCTTCTGATAAAAAATTTATAAAAGTGTACCGCCAATGGCTCCATTTGATTCCAGCGTCTGTAGCAGAAGGATTGACTTCGAATACGACAGGTCGTAGATACTGGGATATTTTGTTCGTATATATATTTTCGTTCTTACTTGCTTTTGACATTCTTAAAAAAAAAATTTAGTTAAATAAATTGATATATTAAAAGACAAACCAAGGAATAATTGGTTTTATTTAACTAAAATATTTGCTAGACATTTGAAATAATGAGAATGCCAACATTGACAGATTTCTTTTCTTAAATTATATGACATGCAGGTGGAACTAAATTATTTTGGAACTTAGCCCAACTAAGGTACTATATAATACTCATAACATGAGCACAGCAGCCTACCATTCGTCTTCCTACAATGCAATTGCAGTATTTCATAGCAATAGCTTCCCTTCCTTTACGAGAGCTGTCAACTAAAATGTAACAGAAATATGTTTTCCTGCTTATATGTCGGGATTATATCATTCCTCTAAGTAACCAGGTGGTGGTGGTTTTCATCGTCTAAAGGTCGTCGAGGGTCGTATAAAGTAGGCAGAGTCAAAATCCGAGAAAAACAAAGCAGTAGTCGTTAAAAATATCAAACAAACGGGAAAGCACTCAACACGCATCGACACGAACGTAATGAGAGAAGCGAAAAATGCAAAAAATCATGACAAGGTGTCATGTCATGATACGATCTAAAACTATTTTTTTTTTTCATTTTTCTCCACTTCCAGATTATCAATTAATTTATTATTTGCTATTCTAAAAATATAAAAAAATAGTCATTTTTTAGACCTCATCTCAACTCTTTACGTTTTGGCAGAATAGTTTCAGTCTCCTTTCTAGGTCACCTAAAAGTGGGTTAGGTTTTTGATGAGTGAGTGAATCAGTCACAAAAAAGGTTGATCTTTTTAAACCTTAATGTATCAATAACCGTATGAGTAATTTTTTTTAAATTTTATAAGTATCACAAGTTTTAACAAAGGTGTAACAAAATTTCATGCATATAAACTAATTGGATTACGGGTTATAAAGGACTCAAAAGTAGCTTAAAATGGTTCTTGTAATTTTACAAGAACCATTTTAACTACTACTTTGTAGGAAAAAGCTGGAAAGCTTTTTTCTTATCTAGACACGGTTGCGCGTGGCTTGCTGCACACTTATAGAGACTACTAATATAAGATTTAGATAATTTTTTACCGTAACAATTTACGAAGCTTTCAAGTGGTCCCATATTTGCAAAAAAAATATATATAATTCCTCAGCGTGATGTACTTACTTAACTAAATATATCTACTAAAATAATATTAGATAAGTGAATAAATATATATTTTTTCTCTTTTTTTCAGCTTCACGCTGTATAACAGGGTAGACAGAGGAAACCTAGTGTTAAGATATTCCGTTCTTCACTTTTTTGAGGTATTGCGTTTTGAGTTGCGGAACTCAACGCCGCGCTCTACCTCGTTACAAATGAATTTGACAACTGTCTATTTTTAAAATCGTTTTATTTTTAGGGTTCCGTTGTAGGAAAAAAGGAACCCTTATAAGATCACTCTGTTGTCCGTCTGTCTCTCTGTCAGTCTGTCTGTCTGTACAAAAGCTTGGAGACATCGAGTCGAAATTCAAATTTCCTGATAAAAAACATATTTCTATATTTATTTAGAAAAAAGATATGGCTGTATATAGCAAAAAATGCATATTCCGACTATAAATAGAATCAAAATTCATAGACTAACCAGCCAGAAGTACCATATGAATTTTGATATAGGTATATAAAATTTGGCAGCTATCATTTACAGGTAGTACTTGCTCAGGAAAAAATCTACTAAAAACTATACATTTGTGGTTAAATCCTAGAAAAATATGGCCTTAAATAGCAGAAAACGCGTATTTCGACATTATAAAGGGAATCGAAATGAATAGGGCATTTCTGGTTAGCCTAGAATTATAAAATTTGGCAGCTAGCATCTACAGGTACTACTAGTTTAGGAAAAAATCTAAAAAAAATATCATGTCATAGAAGGTTAATCTTAAAATCAATGTTTATTTTAACTGTTTATCAAAGTGTTTTAAAAAATATTAAATTAATTTTGATTATAATTAGTTGATTATTTCAGTAATGGTTCAAGCCTATTTCGGTAATTCTCCTTTACAAATACATTACCTAGAAATATTTTTCAGTCTGACCGTGTTTTGGCAGTTTAGTGTTAAATATATGATAGTAATAAATTAAAAGATACGAATAAATTACCTGTTATGTAAATAAAAAATTGAATAACAGTATTACCATAATATAAATATAATTATCTATATTTTAATCAATATTATTACAGAAACTTATTGTCGTGGAAAAATCAATTCGTATATCATCTTATTATTTCTTATGTTTTTGTCTCGCAAACTGGGTGGCGTGGATCACTATGCCTATACTGAATAATTATAACAACAAAGAAGCAGTTTTGAACCATACAGTACAACTTCAGACTTGTATTTTCTTGTGGTTGCCTTGCGATTATAGATACGATTTTAATAACTGGATTATTGTTCATGCCATTAATAGCTATACAATCTTTGCTGGAGCTTCTGCAATTATGATGTACCAAGTTGTATTTTACATGTTTGCTTACAATTTAATTGGTCATATTGAAATTTTAAAACACAAAATTAAAACTGAATTCAAGGAAGACTTAACAGACCACCAAGTACATTTTAAACTTGTTGAAGTAATAAAATATCATAATTTTATATGGCAGTAAGTAGGAAAAAATATATCTTATAAAGGCTTGTAGCAAAGTGATTAATACAAAGCCTGTATTTTATTATTCATCAGGGTCTTTGAAGATTTACAAGACGCTTTTTGTGTTAATGTCGCCGCAAATTATTTACAAAATCTTGTTAGTAACAGTATATTACTTTTCCAACTGATGTATGGGGTAAGAAAATAAATTGATTAATTTTACAAGTATTTCTACCATATTGAGTCTATATAATACGAGTATTTACCATATATTTTTAGGGAAAAGAAAATTTATTACAATATATAACAATGGTAATGGCATATGCAGGTGGACCCATTATACTGTCCGTTGTGATAGAAGAGCTAAGAAGAAGGGTTAGTAAATACTTTGTAGAATTAAATAAAACTATCTGACGCGCTTTAAGGATATGTGTGACTGTTGATGCAAATAACGCTAAACGTTCTTTGCATAAAAAACGAAAACTTAATGATTACTTACTTGTCCGTCTGTCTGTTCTTCTGTCTGTTTGTCTATCTAGACCATTTTTCTTAAGATCCAGCGAAAATATCAATCTGAAATGAATATCAAATACTCTTACAGTCCCTTCGAGCAGAAACAAAAATTACTAAGTCAACAAAATCAAAAGACACGAGCGCCTACGCTCCATTTTATCGCATCTCGTTTGAAATCCGCCGCTTAAACAAAATTTAAAGAGTAGTAGGTAGGTACTTCCCGTTGACCTAGAATTTTGAGATTTAGCAAAAAATGATAACTTGAAATACAATCAAATCAAAATAATCCGAAAATTGGTCACCACAGAAAAATAGGACAAACTTATACTCGTAGTTAGTAAAGTAGAGTAATACAAAATTAGTGCATATGCCCGTTAACTCAAGTTTGTAAATTTATAAGTTATAGTATTAAGCAACTGTTGTACAGAACCTCCTGGGGGCGAATCCAACTCGCAGTTAATAGTTTTTATATATGATAGATAGACTTACTTGAGATTGACTGACTTGAGGCCGGTCGTGGCGCTGCGGCACGAGGTGTGACTGCAAAACCGACTGGTTGTGGGTTCGATCCCCACACGAGGAGATGAAATATTTACTTAAATTTATATTTCCATTTCTTCGCTCTGGTGTTGAGGTTAAGCGCGGCGTTGAGTTCTGCCACTCAACACGCAATGCCTCCAGAATTGGGCAGAAAGTGGGGAACGGAGTGTCTTAACACTAAGTTCCCTCTGCCTACCCTGCTGTGTGCGGGATACAGCGTGAAGCTAATTTATTATTTATTATTTTTATAGACTTACGTTTGACCGCGTCAAAAGCCTTATGTTAAGCGTTGATGCAAATGTCGATGATTTTCAGTCAGAGGCAGTGAATCGAAGAGTAGCATTGACTTCTCCCACTTTATATCTAACATGTTATTAAATTATATAAATAATCAAGCACGTAGTGACATATCACTGTCTCGTCGTCTACACCACATATTGATTAAATACAAAAAATATTAATAATAATAATTAGTTAATATTATTACTGTTACAGACATATGATTTATCTGATTTGTTATACGCAATACCATGGGAGAATATGTCTATACCGAATCAAAAGACAGTACTCTTAATGTTACAAAAAATGCAAATTGTTATGGATTTTAAAGCCTTCGGTGGTATAAGCGCTGGCGTTGCACCAATGATATCCGTAAGTAAAAGTAGAATTAAAGAAATATTATAAATGCCTTCGACCTTCATATGCATATCCTTTATTCATGTTCACATTTTATTGCTTGTTGAGGAAAAATAGAGAAATTATATCTGTCTGATATTTGTTCCTGGATATACGGGTACGTGACCCTGAATCTTCGAGCTACCACTGTCATAGGAAAATCCTATCTACGATAGTGATGGCCAACCCCCCTTTCAATTTCCCTTTCTACCTATACTAACCCTTCTGTTTTACCGATCTTATTCAAGGCTGTGGAAACATATTAACGTGTTAACGGTAATTTTGGACAGGATTTTCGCAATACGGAGGTAGAAAATATTCTAAATACCTGTATTGCCATTGTAAATACATTCTTTTAAAATAATCCAATATCTTCTTGTCAATAATATTAACTCCTAAAAAGAAAGAAGCTAAAAAACGTAAGCCTAGCATCACGTGGTGGTTGATGCATAGACCGATGCAGACCGACTTTCTGGTAGAGATTAAAAGTCGAAATCCCTGTGTGTGTGCGTGCGTGCGTGTGTGTCTGTGTGTGTGTGTGTGTGTGTGTCTGTGTGTGTGTGAATTTGTGTATGCGTGTAGGCATATGTTGCAAAAAAGAATGTGAAATGAAGTACTTAAAAAAAATTATTACTCTAATTGGTATGGTGATGAAGATATGTATTAAGATTATAATTATACTTTACATTTAATCTTATACGTATATTTTACTCCAATCCAATAAAAAGAAAAAAAAATATCAAAATTGCTCGGTTGTTATCTTTAGTAAAAATATAATATATATATACTGTTTTACAGATACTAAAAACAACATTTTCATATTATGTGATGCTGAAATCTACAAGAGAATAGACGAAAAAACCTGGAGAAATTTAAGATATAATCATAATATTTTTTACTACAAATACTAGTTTTCTCTAAACTGCTTATTACTTTTACAATTATTCACGATACAATTTCTTAATAGTAAACTATTGTTAATATATATTATGTCCATTATGAACCCTATGCAAAGAATGATTTTTTCCAATTGCACCAAACCATCAATTATGTAAGAACTATTCAAGTAATGGTAAACAAAATGAAAATAAATAATTAATTAAGAATTAAAGAAGCGCAAAAAGTAACTACCTTATAATTAAAGCTTACTCTAAAGAAATTAATCAAGATACCTCAACAGTCTAGACGTGAGTTTTTTTTATCATTTAATGATACTGTATTTCGTGTGACGAAGTAACAAATAGATACCAATCACGTAAACACCTACTACTGTAAAACTCATACACTTTTCACTCTCAAAACACATACTAGAACGACAATGGGATATCTCTCGTTCTATTTTACGCAATTCAACATCGCCGCCATTACTTACAGCTCGATTTTTGAATAAGACGTGTGCGGCGTTATCGCTTTGATAGTAGACCTAGATCCCAGACCCCCCAGACCTACATCATTTTAGCAAAGTTGGAATTTTTTGCATATTAGTCCAAAACGTAGTGAGGACGGTATGCGTACTCGTTAATTTGAAAGTGGGGACCTTTCAGAGGTAGCTCATACTAAAAGTACCTAAAAACCATGCCCACCTACGTTAAAGTAGAAAGGCTCGTATTCATCAATATTTAATCTATCTATAATGGGCATTGACATAGTACCTTAAATAATATATGTAAAATTTAGACTTGCTAGTATGACGTAGTTTGCCTCAATTTTAAACAACCTTTAGGGCTGGTCTGGCGGGAGCAAAGCCCCACGTAAAGGGGCTGGCAATAATGAATATATATTTTTTACAATATTCTTAATAACATATTTAAGTAAGAGGATTTCTACTTCAACGTAGGTGGGCATGGTTTTTAGGTACCTTTAGTTTGAGCTACCTCTGAAAGAACCCCATTTTCAAGTTAGTGAGTACGCATACCGTCCTCACTACGTATTGGACTAATAATGTTAAAAATTCCAGCTTTGCTGAAATGACGTAGGTCTGGGGGTCTGGGCTCTTGGCGCTATTAGGGTTTTGTAATATTATTCACATGCAAATTGAGATTATATCTGTTATTTTGCTATTTTTGACCGTCACTTGACATCACATTATGTAAAACAATTAACAATTTTTAGATTTTGTATTTTACAAATATCTTATTTTTAAGTGCATTTATAAATTATCAACTATTGATATTTGAAATTGGAAATACTTGAGTAATAAAATCAAATTATAATTTCTGAAAATATAATTATAGTTTTCTGGTGTTATATTATTTTTAACCTCTCCCTATATTTTTTTACTTATTAAAAATATATTTTTTTAAAAATAGATTAATAAAATTATTAAATATCTTTTATTAAGTTCGTTTTGAACTGATAAATTTACTTGACTTATAGTCATTAAATTATTTATTTTATTGGTATTCTTTTTAAAAAAGATAAAGTTATGGAAAAAACTGAATATCACAACTGATTTTACTAAAATTATAATATTTTGTTTTATTTTTAAAATATCAAACAAATTGTGCCAAAATCACAAAAATTGTGATTTGATGAACCTAATATTTGATTTTATTTCATTTACAATTTTAAATAATTAGTAGATCATTTTAAATTTATTTGCAACAAAATTAGTAAAGAACAAACGTAAAAAGGTTATTTGAGAAATACTAAATATAAAATATATTTAGTAAATAAAATAATTAATTATAAATAAAATAATTAAATGAGACCTAAAAAAAAATAAAAAACATATTAAATGTTATTTAAAAAAAAAACCAAACAAACAACAAGAACAAAAAAGACGACATAAGTCTGTGGCGACTAAAAACACATTTTAATGCAATAGTCGTGTCAGTCGAATTTACAGTTCTATTTTGTGCTCCCGCGCCACGACTGGTATCCAATTTTCTTCAAGATTCTGAATATTTGCTAAATCACTCAAAATCACACCAGATACATACGGGACAAATGGATAGGTACTGAGGTCCCTTACCTATATATGTACACATATATATGTACACATATATACCATTTTAGAACTGACTCTTTAATTTTTTAAACTATATACATTAAACAATTACTATGGCTATAATCATTTTTTAGAAAATGTATAAAAATGTAGAACGTAGCGGGACTCGCACTCGCGCCTCCTGAAAAGTGAAAACCGACCACTAAGTCATACGTTGTCATCGTGCTACTTCAAAATTTTTATACGCTTACAACTTATTTATGTTGTTAGCATCTCTGTAGAGAGATTTTTTCAAATTTCCGCTACCCAAAGATAATTACTAAGAATTATCGTCTGGCAAGAGAGAATGCTGTTTATTAAATATTTTTTAAACATTTTTAGTGTTATTCCACACTTAGGAAAGAAAAATACTTATTTAGAAAATGTATAAAAATATATAAAAATCCCGAGTCGATCCCAAAAATCCCAATTGAAAATTCGAGTCCCACTACGTTCAAATTTTTATCGATATTTTACTGGAATTATATTGAACATCATGATAGATTGTAATTAATAGGGCCAGACTCTAAAGATATATCTCTAGAGAGATATTAGAAAATTACACGGTGAAATGTTAACGAAACCGCCACATATTTGACAGCGATGGGCGAAATTCTACAAGATGTATGACGCCTACGACACAAGTAATACATCGTTATATCAGGGTCTTGTTGTAGCAGATGGTATAAACAGTATACCAAGTCTAAAATGCTAAGACAGCGCAAGTAGATAAGTTTACCGTCGAGTAAATATGTACAATTAAATATGGCAGGCTCCTCGTCTTAGGTTTGTTCTGTTTTTGTGCAACACAGGGGAGCTAATGGGTCCTAGTCGATTGGGAAGATGTATTCATCGTGGCTTATATAAAAACATACATATGAAACTCATATGCCAAAATAAAGACAAATTCAAAAAAATATTTTATTGCCACCATTTTTGACAAATACTTTTTTAATTTAATTTAATTTTTAATTTATTTTTGACAAATACAGTCATACGTACCATATCATCCAGACCTTAATCCTATTGAAATGGAGTGGGCCAATATTAAAGGCTATGTGGCACCAAAAAAATATTATGTGGAATGTAAACCACATAATGGAACTAATAAAAGAAAAGGCCGATTCAATGTGTGCATCCCAGTGGAGTGCAGTTTACAACAAAATAAAGAAAATTTAGGATATATATACAGAGGCAATGTTGTAGTGATAGATAATATGACAGAAGAATTTGTAATTCACTTAAGTGAAAATGATTCCGATTCATCTGATTCATCAAAATTTAGATGACTCAGGTGATGAAATGTCATTAAACAATTATTCTTCTTCAATTTGCAACAATATTTTAATAGAGGGTGTCGCCCCGTTATAAATATAGTTAAATTTTAAAAAAGGAAATATCTAATTTATAACAAACGTTGATGATGACTTCTGTCTGTGGGTCTTGGAGGATATGTTGCTGCTAAGAAACCCAAATCAACAATTTGAATATAATGTAATATAGCCTATGACCTTCCTCAATAAAGAAAGTACACAATACAAAGATAGTTTTTCAATTCAGACCTAGTCTGAGTCTGAGATAAAAATGTTCAACCAAAGAAACATCAACTGTATAAGATTAGTATCAATTTTATGTCTTAATAATTTATAGATGTTAATGTCATATGGTAATGGTATGTCTGCATATTGTAAAATTATAATCTTAGTTTTTCTAATGATCTCATTGTATCCTGTATGTATATGTAGCAGATATTGCATGCAATGGGAGACATTGTACATAGCGGTGGAACTCAACACCACACTATTTTTTTTGTTCCCCAGATTGCAGATTGAACCCACAATCAACACTTTTATAGTCAGATTTCATACTGTGTCACAATGATACATCTGTATAAAAAAAATATAACACATTTTATTCCTCATTGTGAACCATATGCATAAGATTTCTCACTAATATAGATAATATCAATGCTACTACTTAGTAGCATTGCATTTACATATGTAATACATTTAATAATAATTACATTAGTATTAGTCGGCAGTAGTAAAGAAAACATCAATTGCTATGAATATTTTATTTCACCTACAGAATATATTGTACAAGATTTTCCACAGAAAAATATATTGCAAGAACAGTTTTGAGAGCAAAACATTTTAGGACCACTCAAGTTCCATTGCCATAAACTATCCTCCATACTTTGAATACTTACAGACATCCAATAATTATCTAATTCCCTTGCATTAGCATATTCTGATAAAATGGCACATGCATTTAAAATAAGATTTGGAGTTAAAAACCCTTTGATGATTAAAATTGATATTCTAGTTGATTCTAATGGTTCGGTACACTCGGGTTCACTATATGTACTAACATAACTTTCTTTGGGTGATAGATCTCCACCAACAGCCAGCATGCCTACCCATTCCACTATTTCTTCTACTTCAGTGTCTATTAATGTTGGAATATTTTTAATTTCTGGCATTAGTCGTTGAACTTCAAAGCTATGACATGTTACTTTATATTTATTTTGACTTAAATACTTTGCTATTGATGATGGACATATATTGTCTGTATTGGGCTCCCAAGATATGTAAAAGTTAAAAGTTTTTATTTTTATTAAAGCTTGTCTAATTCTATCGATATTTTTAAGATTAACCAAATCAATTCTTATTTGGTAGTAATTATGTGGTTGTTGTATGCCTTCTATGCCCAAAGTTTGGAATAACGGTGTTAGAACGTGTATTGTTAGAATTCCTTCTGGTGTAATAGCGAAACAATTATCTACAATACAATTATTACTATCACTCAAACAATAAAGTTTACCAGCTTTAACAAACTTTTGTATGAAAACTGGATCTAAAAATTCGATTAATGGACAATTAAATACTTTATAATAATCAGTGTCTTCAAGTAAAGTATCTTCTATGTCTCGAGGTGTGTTCATTTCGTCAGGACATACTACAATGGCACTTTTGTAGAAACTATTCATATTGACTATCTTTTCCATAGTTTCATAGTCTCCATTCTTTTTGTGTGAAGTTATTATTTTTGGTGGAGGAAAATTCCATACTTCTGGACAAAGCATAATAAAAACAATTAACTATAGATTAATGAATTATAATTAATTTTAAATTAAATTAAAACACGCTGCAATGTTTTGGTGATTGACAATTGACATTGACATTTGACAAAAAATAAAAATGTTCTTGACATTCAACTGGATTTAGTTTAAAAAAATTAAAAGCCTATGAAAATTTCGTTTTTAAAAAAGAGTATTATGGGAATTAAAAGAAAACATGCTATGGTTCAAAAACCAATACTTTCTTCTATATATAAATAAAAGTGATTATTGAATTAAGACTTAAAAATAAACTAACATCTTTTAAAATATTATTTATTACTATCAGTGCCGGATTTAAAATTTTCAAGCTGTGTAATTTGTTTAAATTTTGCCGCCCATACCTCTACAATTGTAAGTTCGTATATACATAGGTTATTGTTACACTGAGGTCCTACTATTACATGGCCCACGTATTGTTGATGGTCGTTTCACGTTTGTGTCGCACTTCGCTCAGCTTGAAGCCAGTAAGCGCTGCCGGTATTGTTGGCAGTACGGTACGCCGGTATAAACCGCTTCTAAATCAATCTATTGGTTATCAAATTATGGAATTTATTTAATTTTTTGATTTTTTTTTTTTAGTTTGTATGAAAAGTTGAAAACGTAAGTGAATTAGAAAATATACTTTGTATGTGGTGTTATTTTTTGTAATTAATTCTTAGTGGATTACTAAAATACAAAATACCTAAGTACTTTCCTATTATGTAGTAGGTTCAATACAAAGGGTTTTATATTTAAAATGTTATAATAATAATACTATTTATAATATTCATCAAGAATTCTCATAAAAACATGGAAAGTTTTAAACTTTGAAAGTCATATTAAAGTATCCAACTTCAAATTTAATTCAAACAACAAAAATAAAACACAATGTAACAAACCAACCAATTTATTAAACAAAAACCAATATAAAACATTATAAATAATTCTAAACAGTTAGTTCATCGAGAGGCACAGCTTTATACAAGGCTTCTACCGCATTAAGGACCTCAGCTACGATGGCTTCCACGACTGGTGGTGAGATCTCTTGCATTACATCTTTCCAGTTGGAATTAGCGAAGTCTAACACTGGTTGAGCTAAAAATCAATTATTAATAAAATAATTATATTTTTAGGCGTCCGACTGTGAACGCAACGATTGTGGATTCGTTTCCCACCTGAGAGAATGATTTTTTTCCATTTCCTTTCCTTTTTCCTCTGGTAACAAGACAAATGAATCAATCAACAATCAGGAATCAGGATGGAACAGTTTGAAAAAAAAAACTGTTATCTTTACTGTGCTAATAATGGTAGCACATAGTAATTAAAAATATAACAATATTTTCTTAATTCGACTCAGTTCCTAACACACGAGATTCAACAAAACAAACTCTTCACATTTATATGTATAAATAACATACCTAATAATTGATTGCCGTTAAAGAGGTTCTTGAAATCGAAGGTCGTACCACTCATAACTTTGAAGTTATGTTTCCATTTAGTAATGTGCCAATGTGGTTTACCATCTGAGCCGTCCACCGTCGTCAAGTCTATTATAGTTTTTATTACTATGTCCTCTGTAAATAATATTGTTCCTCATTAATATTTTTTTTATTTTCAAGCTGTATCCCGCATATAGCAGAGTAAGCAGAGTGAACCAAATGTTAACCTCCCAAAAATTAACACAGGGCAATATAGATTTAAACTCATCGCAGTCCCAAAAACGCTTTAAGTCACCTCGTTGACCACGACCTAGCAAAACTGACAAAGAAGAAATATGTTTTGGTAGTCTCGCCGGCATTCTAACAACTAAGTACTTGTCAACAAGGAGTACTCTAAAAATCTTTTCCAACTAGTTGGTGAATATTTAAATGACCGGAAGATCTTTTTCAACTACGCGAGAAGATTATCGGTGAATCTATCAAAGGTTGTGTCCAAGGATACATCGGTAGACCGAACTTTTGAAATGTAATCCTCGACTCGCTATTACACCAACAGACGGATAAAGGAATTTATTGCTATGCCTTTGCAGACGATGTTGTGCTTCTCTTTGCGAGCTAGCAAGCGAGCGAGCTTCATACGGTGGATAAACTACAGCATGAAGCCAACGAGGCATTAAGATATGTCATGCTGAGAGGAGAGAGATTTCAAATTTAAATGTATATGGTCATTACTTTTTCATATAAATTTCAATAAAACCATTAAAATCATATTTACTTTATCTTTCTAAGCAAAACGCGAGTCGTACATCTTCGCGAATACATTAATCCAATCGTTGGAGTGATTGGGTCATATGAACCGGTTCATCCTCACAAATTATCGCTAACGATATCGGTCATGGTGATTGAAGTTCGACCATCGACGGAATACTAGTAACGAATAACGTAACGATATTGATACCATAGTAACGAGTACTTACTAATTGTTATAGCCTAGGGTACGTTAAAATATCGATGTTTTAACATAGATGTTGCATTGAATAAAACATCGTAACATCGATGTCAGCAAGGACACATAATCGATATTAAATCGCGTACACGGTTTTGTACACGTAATTTCAAAATCATTATTTTTACAGTCGGCTGACAAAAAGTATTGGGACATATAATGCGTTTTTACGCCCTAATGGTTTAAATTTTCAATAACTTTTTAAATTTTTATTTTAGTGAACATGTCGTGTAATATTATCTTATAATTGAAATAGAATACCAGTAAAGCGGGGAGAATTTTTTACCGAAATATAATTTAAATATTTATATTTTCAAATTTTATAAAATTGCACTCTTTACATATAGTAAATAAAAAGAAGTTAAGTTAAAATAAATGAAAACGAAAAGTAGTAAGTAAAACAACAATAATAAAAATAAACATTGTTTTCATATTTAAAGCCGAGAATATTTTAACTTAAAATTTAAATGTTGGTATGCACTGAGGTCAACGTTGCGTTTTGAAACAAAGCCTAGCTATAAACATCAAAATTGTATGTTCAGTTCCTACTAAGGGGATTACTTCCTAGGCCTGGTAACATAAAGCATCTCTAAATCCCTAAAATATATATAGATGGCGTTGTATGAAGTTAGATCGCGCTATCGTTACGTTTATTTCGAATGTATATAAACCGGAAATTCATAAAAAATGGCCGCTTTGTCTTACCGAAAGATCGGGGAAATGATTATATTTTATTTTTGTATTTACAGCTATCGTAAATGATATGCTGTATGTTATAATTTACTACGAACAATGAAAACGAACGTATCCTGACTCAGGATTCCTGAGTGTGGGGACACTATTAGGATAATAAATCTTAATATATCTATTATTCAATTATTTATCAGAATTCGGAGGATTCTGAGGAACTGTCACCAACATTAATGACGAAACGGTCAACCACATTATCTATTAAATTAATTTTATTTTTCATCTTTTGCTCTTCTTTTATCACATGGTGACTACAGCTTTACCAAGCTTCTACTGTTGTATTTTTTATTAGAACAATAATGTTCTAATATAAATATTAATTACGAGATATAATTTATTTTTATAGTACTAAAATGTGTCTGAAGTTTGAGAAGAAGTTGACTTTTAGGTGTTTTTACATGTACATGACATATTTAAAAAATATTATTGAAAATAAAAAAAACCGAGTGCATACCAACATTTAAATTTTAAGTTAAAATATTCTCGGCTTTAAATATGAAAACAATCTTTATTTTTATTATTGTTGTTTTACTTACTATTTTTCGTTTTCATTTATTTTAACTTAACTTCTTTTTATTTACTATATGTAAAGAGTGCAATTTTATAAAATTTGAAAATATAAATATTTAAATTATATTTCGATAATAATAAGGTATTTTAAAAAAATTTTTTCGAAAATAATAAGAATTTTGTAAGGAAAAATTCTCCCCGCTTTACTGGTATTCTATTTCAATTATAAGATAATATTATAATGAATTTTATGGCTATTTATAGTGTTATTAGCGAATTAATACTTAAAATATATATCTTTTAATTAATATAATAACTCCATCAAACCTGTAATATAAAAGAACCTTTTTTTGACATGTTTACCTTTTATGTCATGCCTTCGTGAATCGAGTATAGAATCTCTAATCTGGAATTATTTCTACTAAGATAAACATAACTTACGTATATCAATCTTGTATTTCCCTTGTCCTTGTACTGGTAAGATCAACAATTTGCCGTCTAAAGTGTAGTCGCCCATCATGACTAAATTACATTTCACTTGTATTGTTGCCTTCATTTTAGCTGTGTCAATTCTGTAATTTTATATTTTATTATATTTTTTATATTTTTTATATTTTATATAAAACTTAATTTAACTCATAATTGATGAAATATTGGAGATTGACTTCTTTCTTATAATGTACAATGGTTCTTTGTTTGAATTACTTTTAGTTAAAATAGATAAAAAAAATGTTGTGTTGATTAATTGATCCACAAATAGATCTACATTAATAGATATACATGAAGAAGCAACGTGTAATGCAGCCCGAATATTAGTTGAGTGAGTGAGTTTTATTTCATGAATATTTTCATGACAAAAACAAAGATTTTTAAAATTAAAAAGTAAGATGTACAACTACTACAACTTAATAATTATTAAAACAATTTATCACAACCTATTCATATAATTATGTACTCGTAGTTCATCCTAAGGACCAAAAAGTTTCATAAGAATGACATTATTTTCTTTTTAACCGACTTCCGTAAGGGGTAAGTAAGGTTATCAATTCGAATCTTAAATTTGCATCATGTACGCGACAAATGGACGAAACTCAATAACACGCTAAACGATTTCGATAATTCTTTTTTTATTTGTGAAAACGACACACTTCAAGGGTATATTTGATGAGAGTTTGATTAGGTTCCGATTATGGGATCTGGTGGAAGTCGGTTTTTTTTGTTAAAAATTGTTTTATATAATTTAAATTTTATATAATAGTGGCAAAGAGCCACACGAAAAAAACCTTAATCATATGCTGTGCAAGCCTAAAAATTACATGGTTTTTTATAACTAAGCCTCCTATTTTATAACTTTGTCAAATCTTGAAGCATTGGGTGTTGTGCACTCAATTAATTTATAAGAAAATAATGTTATGTTTATATCATGATTGAAATTAATGTATCATATTATTTAAAGTTGTCTAATACGAGTACATCAATTCCGAGTAGATCCTCGATCGGTAGATTTTTCTATACCTTCAAATATATTATGGTGTGTTCGAACATAATAGATACGATTTAAATGATAAAGGGAAGCTTGCCAAAATACAACAGCAAAAATTATATCGGTTACACCGTTTCTGAGATTAGCGTGAACAAATGCACATACAAACAGTTGTTGTTTTTGGTTCTATTACATTATTAAATGCCACCAATAACATTTTTGTTATGTACTTTCCATGTACAGATCCCGATTCGTCACGAAAACTCGCCTGAGGAAATATATGAAACACGTACACCACAAAATAGACAATAATAATAACAAAATATTGAAATTATGGTAAAAGTGAATTAAATAATAAATTCTTACATTTTTACCTATTTATTTTTTTGAGGTCATGTATTGAAAATCTTTAAACAGTAGTGTACAAAATGACAAATTAAATTATTATTTAGTTAGTGTTCTTTTCTGTTTGTCCATATATTTAAACTTTTAATTGTAGTAGTTGTTTTTTGTAATATCCCTGTGACTCGTTAAAACCGTTTTGTATAATATAGAGACATTTTTTTCAAAAATAGCTTAAAATTTTAAATATATTTTATAGATACATTGTGTGTTTTTTTTTATTAATGGCTTGATTTTGCGATGACAGGCGCAAAATAATCTGCCAGTGTCACGTATAGTAGAAAAAACACGAATGATATGAAGCAGTAAATTTTGAGAGATATTATGAATTATAGATATGGTGGTGGATGTACTGGATCAAACACTAAAACAAACAAACAAACGCTATATTAGAAATGTACAAATGAAAATAAATAGTAAAAAATACACACACATTGAGAACAACTATAACTTAATGTCATTATCTACAATAAACTTTACCAACATTCTAATAAAAGGACTAAAAACTAAAGCTAATATACATTTTACATTAACAGGACGCTGTACATTAAGAGGAAGGATATCATAAAGAGAATAGTTAAGTTTTGAACAATTAAATACAATGTGATCCGTAGAACCTTCCTCCAAACCACACTCACAAATAGAATTATCTTTAACCCTTAATTTAGCTAGATGTAGAGGCGTACACGCGTGGCCTAGGCGTAGTCTACAAATAGTAGATGTTACAGATCTATTGGCGCACCTATATCGAGAGAACCACGGAAAGGTTGGAACTTCCGGTTGGATGGACGCGTAGTATTTACCTTTTATTAATACAGATTTATTCCAAAAAAAGTTCCATGAAGATTTTAAATCCGATTTTGACAAAGACGATAGATCTTGGGAATAAATAAAATTATGAGTTACGGGACCAGAGGACACTGCAGATTTGGCATGGGAATCGACTATGTCATTATCTGTAATACCAGAGTGGCTCGGGATCCATGCCAACGACAAGAGAACCCCTTGTACGTGGCATCGATACAAAGCTTCCCTAATTTTGAACACAAGGTGAAAATTAGATTTGCTACGGAAAGGATTTTGCAACAAAGATTGTAAAGCACTTAAACAATATGAAAAAATAACAACTTTTTTAAGATTGTGCGACTCTGCAAACAATATGCCTTCTAGCAAAGCAATACATTCGCCAGAAAAAATAGAGGTTTCAGGGGGATACTTAAAACTTAAAATAATTTTGTATTTCGGGATCCAACAGGCAGCACCAACATTAGAATTATGTGATGACTTAGAAGCATCTGTAAAAATGCCTATATAATCTGGCCAATTTTTAACGAAATTAATTTGAAATTTAATATTAGCACCAGGATCGTTCTTGACAATACCCAGGCTCGTAAGCACAGAAGGATTATATGTAAGCGCACTAAACGAAATAGAATATAAAGAGCGAATAGGAGAAGAGAAAATACAAGATGAAAGGGAAGAAAATTTATGGAAACTTTTTAAAATGCAAGAAGAATCGCGTGGTGATTTAATGGCACGGGACAAACGATAAAGACAATTAATCAAAGGATAGGAAGAAGACTGCAGCACTTTAGATATAAAGCGATCGGAAAGGTATTGACGACGAAGGTGGAGCGGAGGATCAACACATTCCACTTGCATGGCGTTTGTAGGGGATGACTTCATAGCTCCTAAGATGATTCTAAGAGCCTTATAATGAATTTTATCTAATTTATTTAAAGCAGACCTGTAGCATGGGTCCAACAAGAATATAGCATAATCAAAATGGCTACGAATAATGGCGTTATATAACAATTTTAACGTGAATTGATGGGAACCCCACCAAACCCCTGATACAGCACGTAAAATTTGGAGATTTTTTTCACACTTATTGGACACATATTCCATATGTGGAGAACCAGACAGTTTAGAATCTAAAAGCACACACAAGAACTTGACGCAATTAAGAACCGGAATTTTTTTTGATTGTTATAAACAATATTGACAACAGGGATATGTCTTTTACGAGTAAAAATAACCACACTACTTTTAGGGACCGACAATGACAATCCATGCATAGATAGCCATTCACCTAAATAATATAAAGCAGAGTTGAGTCTAGTTACAATTTCGTTGATGTTTTTTGAACTAAAATACAATACAATATCATCTGCATATTGCAAAATATTGCAAAAACTATCAACCGATTTATCTAAATCATGAGTATAAAAGCTATATAAAAGAGGGCTTAGCACAGAGCCCTGAGGAAGGCCATTCCAAAGAGATCTAGGAGGAAGAAGGTTGCCTTGATGCCTGATTCGTATGGATCTGTCGGTAAATAGATTAAAAATGAACTGAGATAATTTAGGAGGGAGACCAAGTCTAAGCATTTTAATTTTAAGATTAGAGAGAATGACGCTATCGTATGCGGAGCTAATATCCAAAAAAATATCTATTAGATATTCGCCCTTAGCAAAGCATAGGCGGATTTCTGAGGGGAGAACACTAAGGCTATCAATTGTGCCAAGACCTTTCCTAAATCCAAATTGGGACTTAGAAAGTAATCCCCTACTTTCCAGTATCCAGTCAAGTCTATTTTTTATTAAGCGCTCCATGACTTTGCACACCGTGGAAGACAATGCAATGGGACGGTAGGAAGAAGACTCTTTGGGATCTTTCCCAGGTTTTAAGATTGGTATAATAATTTGAGTTTTCCAGGATGAAGGAACATAACCAGATTCTAAAAAAGAATTAACAATAGAAAGATATATATTTTTTGCAGGAATACTAATATTTATAAGGAACGAATAAGGGATACCATCTACACCAGGGGAAGAGTCAGATAAGCCATTCAAAGCACATTGAAGCTCATTAATAGAAAAGGGGATATCCATCACATTAACCTCCGATGGAAGGGGAGAGTTAAAGCAATCGAAGTTAGGTACAAAAGGAGGAGCAAGACTACACGAATTTTTTTTTAGCCAAGAAGAATCATTGGACGATATGTTACACAGAAAATCAGTAATGGAGGAACGAAAAATTTTGATATATTTCCAAACTATAGAGGATGGAGTGCGAGGGTGCAAGGACTGACAAAACCGAAGCCAACCCTTTTTCTTTTTGGTTTAAATAGTCTTTTAGTTTGGGCTGCTATTTTCTTGTAAACTATAAAATTAAAGGAGGTCATACACTGGATATATTTCCGTTCAGCAGCCTTACGAATTTTAATAGCAGCAGTGCATTCTTCGTCCCACCAAGGAGGAGATGATAATAATTTACACCCATTCTGCTTACGAGGAATATTAGAATCAGCTGCGGAGTATAAAATATTAATAAAATGTTCGTAGCAAGCCAAAGAATTATCTGGACTAACATTGGGAAAACTGCGGAGATGGGAATCAACAAATAACGAAAACTCCAACCAATTGGCTCTATTCAACCGGTAAGGCAACAGAGGGGTTGGAACGGAAGGGGGGATGATTTATTGCACAAAGTAACAATAATGGGAAAATGATCACTACCGAAAGATGATGAGAGAACTTCCCAATTAAGGGAAGGAGCCAAACAAGGAGAACAAAGGGTTAAATCGACTGCACTTTTAGGATTTTGATGAGGGTAAACTCTGCGAGTTGGCGAACCGTCGTTAACAAAACAGACATTTGCATCATCAAAAATGTCCAATAACTGTAACGCAAAACTGTCACAGTGATGGCATCCCCACGCCGTGTGATGGGAGTTAAAGTCGCCCAGGACGATGAGTGGCCGGGGTAGACTTGATAAAATAGACCGTATATCTGCAGCTAGAGAAGAATCAGGATGGGGAATATAAAACGAAACAAATGTTATATCAAAGGCTTTAACTGCAACAACATTAAAATTAGGGCTATGAGAAGGAAGGGATACGCGTGAAAAAGGAAACAAGCGATTAATTAAAAATGCACTACCTGCATACCCATCATTCCTGTCATCCCTGAAACAAGTGAAACCTGGCACACGAAACCGTATACCAGGCTTCAACCAGGTTTCAGAGAAGGCAAGAATAACAGGATTATGTTCACGAATCAGGTGAATTACTTCAGGTTTCCTCTGAAAGAGACTTTTACAGTTCCACTGAATTATTTTTACTAGGTCCATGAGCAAGAATAATGGAGGATGAAGGAGTATTAAGGGTGATAGGAGCTGCGTTGTCCGGTTGATTATTAATACTATGAATGGGAGACAGATGATTTGTCAAAATGAGTAAAAGAGTATGCAAGAGTTGTTCAGTAGATGGAGAATGAGATGAGGAAGAATTAATGGCACAACCATTACCAAGAGGAGACGAATCTAAAGAGATAATATTTTGATGACCTACTTTGTCATAGATGTCAACAGAGGGCTGAGTAGGTGGAGGAGAGATGTGTGAGGTTAGATGTTTTGCTACCTCAGCATAAGGCTTACGTGAATGAGGAAACTGAGCAGAAGCCTGGGAAAAAGAAATATTTTCTTGCGACATTGCACTTTTAATTAAACGTTGCCTAGTGTGTTCTGGACAAGTCTGGTCTATTGCAGAATGGTTGCCAGAGCAATTGAGACAAGTAATATTATGACCAGAGATTAAGCAAGATTCACCAGAGTGAGGCTGGGAACATTTAAAACATCTTGGCTTGGAACGGCAAATGTTTTTAGTGTGACCAAACCTACAACAATTATGGCACTGAATAGTTGGTAAATTATAAAGCTCAACATTCAGAGCATTAAAAACAAGAAAAATTTTTTAGGGAGAACTTGACCTCTAAAAGTTAAAACTACGGATTGGGTAGGAACCCAACTAGTAACACCATCAACAACCTGTTTCCTATTCAATCTCCTAGCTTTTAAAACCGGACCACACCCAGACGGAAGTTCCAAGCTTTCAGTGAAAGCTTGCATGGACCATTCTATTGGCACATCCCGCACCAAGCCCATACGAGTAATACTAAAAGTAGGGACAAAAGCCTTGTACTTGTGAGAGGTTAACAGAGGACTTAACATAAAATTATTGGCTGCATCAGCAGATAAAAACTCTATGCTAATTTTATTACGGCCTATGCTTTTAACTCCTTCTTTGTTAATGTTTTGAATTTTATTTTTAAAAAGAAACTCGCCAAATTTAAGAGCCTTTATAAATAAACCTGCCAATGGCTCTGTTTCAAGTCGTGAGACATGAACAATATACGGGCCGGAATCAGAGTCATGGTAAAAATTAAGGAGGTCATCCAAGGAAGGGTTGACGTGGATTGTCTGGATCGAAGGGATCGCAGCGGAAGGATCAATAATAGTCATTTTTAAAGAACCTGAATTTTGGTTTATACTGTGGCGTTTACGGGAACATGAATTCGGAGAAGGGAGATCAGAATCTGGAGTGTAAAAAATTTCGCCCGGATCAGGCGGATCCGGTTCTGGCCTAATATCCATTCCTCCTGTCAAAAATGACACATAAGGAAAAAAAAATATAATATAAGAAAATAATTAACAACTTACCACAAATATTATTTACAATACACTAAAAACTAATATTAATAATTATGAAACAAAAATTAACATGAAATGCAATTGATAACAATGGAAAAAAGAATTTAAACACAGAGCTTCCAAATCGTGTATTGACTACATCAAACGCGATCTGACAGTCAACATTGTGTTTCAATTAATGGTAAAATCTGTATGATGTCAATGCGTTAACAATAATGTCAACTCATTTGACAATTGGCCGGTAGGGGCGCTAGCGTAGCTTTGAGTTCTTTAAGTTCAAAATTTTATATGATCTGTAAATTTCAAACACAATTTGTAATATTCATAAATATTTTGTTAAATAACTTATTAATAATTGTTATGCCAAATAAATGCCCGGCTTCCACCGCGAAATAGAAATAAAAGAGTAATAAATATAAAGAAAAAGTTATACTAAAATATACTAATTAATATGCTTATCAGTAACAAATCACTTCGTCAATCGAATTATCTATTAAGAAAACTGTAAAACTACTAAAAAAACTAATTTATTTATTTTATTTTGATACTATCCGCTATTTAAGTCTATGTTGTCATATACAGAGTGGAAGTGTCAGCGCTCTTGTTACGGAAACAGCATATAGGGTAAAATATTTTAAACTCATACCTAAAGATATAAATTAAGATTTTAGAACTCAACAGTTTAGACGTAGGATTTTTTTTTCATTTCATGTTTATCCATACCTGTATTTCGTGTGACGCAATTACGCATAGATACCAATAACGTAAACAAATACTACTACAAAAATACTACTAAAGGTTAATCAACTATGAACTTTGCCGCCAACACCTACGACTCCATTTCGGAATGAGGCGTATGCGGCGGTCTCCCTTCGATAGGTTTATTTATATGTGCGTGCGACTTGACTAATGACGTTTTTTTATTACAATAATAATTTTATTATTTATTTTGTTTTAAAAAATAACTTTTTCATTTATTAGCTTTTTTTTATTGTATTAGGCTTTTGTAGAGTAGTTAAAACTGTGTTTCATTTAAAGTGGTGCTGACACTTCGACCCGTATAGTATAATCTTAAAAAGGAAAAACGTGACTTCTAGTTATTCACATGAGAAATATAGTAATTATTTGTATTGTATAATTAAATAAATTAACTCAGCTTCACGCTGTACCCGATAATTTACAGCTGGTTTAGTTATAAATTTATAGTAAATTAGACAAAATTTAGTTGAGGCTTAGTTATAATTTTATAGGAAATAAGACAAAATTGATGCCAGCTTCCAGAAATCGGCGGAAAGTGGGGAACGAAAGTGTCTTAATGGGTACGGGGTTTTAGCACAAAAATTAAATGTCGGTTTCACGGATTATTCCACGTACAGTGAGAAATCTTTTTTTATTACTTTAAGATTTTAATTAGTCAATAATAATTTTATAGAAATAAAAAATAAGTATTCGTAACTTACGTATAATTATTCTGAAGACTTAACTGCCTCACATATGGTAAACCAAAACAATATCGTTTTAGTATAGTGACGTTTTTCATTAAAAACTCAAATAGAACAAATAATAAATTAAATCCTCATTATTTAAATATTTTTTTCCGCTGGCGAAAGAATCCTGAATTTTCTACTATAAATTTTCAAAAACTCTGATTTTTGCCCAAAAAAAAATCTGATAACGCTGGTACATCTTAACATTAGGTTCCCAAGTTCACTCTGCCTATCCAGCTATGTGAATATGTGACCAAATGAAATGGAAAACTACATTGTATACAAAATAATAAATAAATATCCAAAACACCATACAGATTATTTGATGTCATATTATGGTTGATAGTGTTTTGACATATCGATGTTTTAATTAAATCAGCTTCACACATTGTATCCCGCACACAGCAGGGTAGGCAGAGGGAACCTAGTGTTAAGACACTCCGTTCCCCACTTTCTGCCGAATTCTGGAGGCATTACGTGTTGAGTGGCAGAACTCAACGCCGCGTTTGTCCTCGACACCAGTGCGAAGAAATGGATGACGATGGAGAGACGATGTTTTAACGTGTTTAATTATTGTGCTATTTTAAATAAAGCTTTTTAAAATAACTTGCTTTTTAAAATAAAGCTTAACTAAAATTAGTGGCATTAGTTTTTATCAATTTGATTGTGAAAAGTAAGCTTTGGAATTCGGAACCTCATATAAATCTTAGATTTTTTTTTAATAATTTAGGTCTACTCCAAACGCTAACCTTTCTAGTAAATTTGTGTTTGACATTTGTTTGGGTTAAGCTCCAGTCGGTTAATTTTATAATGTACAACTAACTACACAACACAATACTACAACAACACAACACTATCGAGATCACTTTAAATATAGCGAAAATCACCAGGAAATGGAGACTTGAGAGGAGTATTGAACTTTAAATTATCCTCATTTAAATATGGTGTCGAGTAAGTATTTAACATAAGACGTTAGGTCATTTATAAAAATGTCAAAACTTAAAACGTATTGAACTAGATGTGACCATGTCAACAGATAATATAAACGATCATGCAATACATCATTTAATGCAATTTAACACAGAACCAGAAAAAGTATACCTACTTTTTTTATATTTAGATATTATAGAAATATTATACAAAATCTATAGGAATTGTAGTCTATGTACATATATTTAAGAGACAAATAGCAATTATGCTTGTATGTAAGTTTAATTCTAAATGATATCGATATTTAAAGATATACTTACGTAATAGTTAGCGAAAAAAATCTATAAAAAAATGTTTAATATGTAAAAATTATGTGCATAAGAATAAAGTTATATTTAAACTAAACCTGTTTTATTTAATAAATGCACAAATAATGACCGTCATTATTGTCTGGTCTTGTCTTCGTCCTATTATGTATGAGATGCAAGGTCAGCTTGAACTACGTTTGCTTTCAAATTGTCTAAGTAAAATCAAATCAGCTTCACGCTGAATCTCGTAGGCAGAGGGAACCTAGTGTAAGACACTCCGTTCCCCACTTTCTGCTGAATTCTGGAGGCATGGCGTGTTGAGTGTCAGAACTCAACGCCACGCTTTGCCTCCACACCAGTACACAGCAGGACAGGCAGAGGGAACTTAGCGTTAAAAAACTCCGTTCCCCAATTTCCGCCAAGTTCTGGAGGCATTGCGTGTTGAGTGGCGGAACACAACAACGCGCTTTGCCTCGACACCAGAGCGAAGAAGTGAAAATCTAAATGTAAATTAATATTTTATTTCCTTGAGTGGGGATCGAACCCAGAACCAGTCGATTTGACAGTAACATCTTGTGCCCCTGCGCCACTACGGGCCTCGAACTTAAAAACATTCAATATATATAATATTTTAATCTTTTAAATTTATTTAACCCTTAATTAGGCGCATAAAGAAAATCACCCAATTAGGCGCATGGGGTCTTAAATGACCCCAAAAAAAACATTGGGAAAGGAGCATCAAAAAGGAATAAAACTTAATGGATTTCTATAGTAATTAATAAAGTTCTTTAATATATTTAACTTTAGAAAGAAATACTTACTGGGACATTAAAAATATTTAAAAAAAAGAAAAAACAGTAAACCTCTCTTTAAACAATTTTTTTTGGCCATAGCCGAAATCAACTTAAAAAAAATAATTTTACTCAGTCTCATCAGCAGATTCTTCTGTTCTGCATCCGACGTAGTAAATCCTTGAGTGTTGCTGACAAATAGATTTACGACACTTGAAACATTTTGTTGGCACTTTTTTGTCGTCCTTTCTAGGACATGATGAACAGCGTCTGCTTAGCTGTCGATTGATAAACCGTCTTGTTATAATTATTATAAACTTCACGGAGCTGTTTTTCTGTACAGCACGTAGTTGTATGCGACATTTTTGGTAATCTTCCACAAGTGCCGCAGCTATTTTCTTCAAGAAAATGTATGTGTCATAGTCTTCTCAGTATTCGCTTTGTGTATGACAAATGCGTTAATGCCAGATATGTTTTTAAGATGAAAAAATACAGCCAGTGGCCATCTTTTTGTTCTTCTTCCAACATTATAATTGCTGCAAAGTTTCGTCTTCGGAATCCGAACCAGCAACATCTTGCTCTTCATCAAGGCACTTCATCCAGCCATTGCAATACTTGTTTGTCGTTAGGCATCCAATTAAAAAAAAACTAAAAAAAAGAAAAAGGATAGAAAAAAACTCAAAAATACATAAAGGAATCATATCGTATCAAAATACACACATACAAACAATATACTAATATAAACACAAAAAATAATCACAAAAGTAAAAACTTACCTTCGCCAAAAATTGGAACGTAACTGGGCGCATGGGGTCAGCTCTCTAAAGAACAGGGATATGTGCGCACACGTTAATATACTGGATGCGACTAATTTGTGTACCCCGCGGGGAGTGAGGAAGCTAGAATGAGTGTTAGTACCCTCTGAAGACTATAAGCCATTATTTTTTGAATTTCAAGTGGCCCTGACCCCATGCGCCTAATTAAGGGTTAATACAATATAAATAAAAAAAATACTATTATATATATTATTAATAGTATTTTAATGTATTATAATAGCCTATTGTCATATGAAAATATTTTCATGTAATCTTTATAAATTACTATAATAGTTATCTAATTGTCTTCGTGGTATAATGGCAGTGATATGTCAAATAACTTAAGCGGTTAGAGCTTATTTGCTATGTTAGGAAACATATTATTATTATTCTGAAATTATAGTAGGTAATGTAGTGGTAGAGGCCAGTCGTAGCGTGGTTGTGGGTTCGATCCCCACTCAAGAAAATGAAATATTTATTTAAATTTATATTTCCATTTCTTCACTCTGGTGCCTACTACTCTCTACCTACTGCTGTGCAAGATACAGTGTGAAACTGATTATATTCGTATCCTGGCTGTAAACTGCGACGGTAGTGGGTTCGATATACGCTATATCTAGGAAATTAGGCAGTGTATGAGGAACGGAGTGATAACATTAAATTCCCTCCGTCTAACCTGTTATATGCAGGATAAGGTACAGAGTGAGGCTAAAAAATGGAAATATATAAATACAGTACGAATATAGAGAAACTTTTCTAATTTCCCTATTTGAACGGAAACATTATTATAAGTAACGGATCTCAACGCGTGTCTGTAATCAAAAATTACATAGTTAAGAAGTCTCACAATTAGGCGGGTGGGCAAAGACAACATAAGTATAATGCCCAAATTACAGACATTGCCTCATTTCTATAATTATATTATTATTATTATATTCATGTAGTCGTGGCGCGCACAAAGTGTGACTGTAAAACCGACTGGTTGTGAGTTCGATCCCCACTCGAGGAGATGAAATATTTACTTAAATTTATATTTCCATTTCTTCGCTCTGGTGTTGACGCAAAGCGCGGCATTGAGTTCTGCCACTCAACACGCAATGCCTCCTGAATTCGGCAAAAAGTAGGGAACGGAGTGTGTTAACACTAGGTTCCCTCTGCCTGCTGTGTGCGGGATACAGCGTGAAGCTGATTTATTTTAAGTATATTTAAAGATTACTACCATTATAATATTCACTAATATAATCAATAAACTGCTGTGTCACCTGTATAAAAGGGGCACTCCAGGGAGGGAGCAGGATCGTTAAAAAAATAAACATTATCTCATAGAAGGTGAAACTAAACGCAACCGCACTCTATCGTATTAAACTGGGAAAAAATAAATAATTCAGATATTTAGCGATGCGATTGTTTCAGATATAAAAAATATTGCAAATGCGTAAGTATTTAGGTACCTATTGTTCTTAATTTTATACAAATTTTGTATATTAATTATTTATTATTAATATACAAAAGTAACAATGAACCGATTAAATGTAATCAACAAACGAGGAAGGAAAATGATATCGTAATAAGTATAGAAGTAGTATAATATTAATTACATTTTGCATTTTGATCGGTTATACAATTATTATTATATATTTTATTATTATTATAAAGTTTATATATGTATGTGTCAGAAATTACATTGTAAGTAATCTATTAAGGTGTTATTAATTATGATCACTTCTCGGATTTGATATGAAAATATTTTTTAACAAAAAAAGGCGACTTCAGACAGTAAATTAAAAAGTTGAATTTAAGTTATTTGTCCGTTTGTCGTGCACATACTTAATGCAAATTTATGACTTATATGATTTTCTCATAAATGACAATGTTAAAAAATTAAAAAAATAGCTTCACGCTATATCCCGCACACAGCAGGGTAGGCAGAGGGAACCTCGTGCACGAACACTCCGTTCCCCATTTTCTGCCGAATTCTGGAGGCATTGCGTGTTGAGTGGCAGAACTCAACGCCGCGCTTGTCCTGGACACCAGAGCGAAGAAATAGAAATATAAATTTAAGTAAATATTTCAGCTCCTCGAGTGGGGATCGAATCCACAACCAGTCGGTTTTACAGTCACACTTTGTGCCACTGCGCCACGACTGGCCTCATACACGACTGGCATAAGTGGCAATAAATAAATAAAAATATATTATTTGTTCAATAAAACAATATTGATTTTACCAATATTTACATATCTCTTCTCAGAACTACGTACACTCGTGATACATTCGTTAAGTACTTTCTTATTTACTCTAATGCAATCATTTCTTATGTTCACGATCGTCGTGTTTACAGTCACACGTTACGCCGCTGCGACGTGACGGCATTTAAAATGGATTCTTTTATTTGGACGGAGTATATATATATATATATATATATATATATATATATATATATATATATATATATATATATATATATATATATATAGTCGCTAGATATGTTAAATCAATCCGTCTTGCTGTGAGCACAAAAGTTCTTGGTTCAATCTTCGGAGGATTGAATTATTTTACAAAATGCAGCTTGGAATGCCGTACGTGACTCTTATCAATATATTCCCTTATATAAAACGTGAAACAGAAAGAAATTTTGCCTGCATAGCCGGTTAGGCATCATTAAAGTTCAACGTAGTTTTAAAACACTCTATTCCCCAAGCACCGCAACATTTTAGAGGCACTGTGTACTTTGGACGGAACTCAACGCCACGCTAGAGCAGCAAAATGTGAATAAATTAAATATAATCATACCTCCGAGTGAGGCCAAGCCAGGATCAGTCTCACTTAGGCTATTAAGAAAATTGAATTTAATAACTGTTTACGATCTAACTAGCAATTGTAGAACTTTTAAGACAGTTTGTTTAAACGACGGCAGTTTTAAAAGGAAAAACATTCAATTACACAATAATTATTCATATTATAATGATAAATAACCTGTCAAGAATAGGAAATGATCGTTGTGCCTTTGAAATGTAATTACATATGTATACAGCGTATAATATTCATTTGGTTATTTACGATATATAACTTTGACTAATGTGGCTTGTGTTGAAGATTTACGTTGTTGAAGATTAATATGGAGGACAAATATTTTTATTAAATCAGCTTCATGCTGTATCCCGCAAACAGCAGGGTAGGCAGAGGGAACCTAGTATTAAGCCACTCCGTTCCCCACTTTCCTCCGAATTCTGGAGGCATTGCGTGTTGAGAGGCGGAACTCTACGTCGCGCTTTGCCTCGACACTAGAGCGAAGAAATGGAAATATACATTTCTTTTTTATTATAAATATTTCAACGAATATATAATAATAACATATCTTTATTATTTGATTAAATGTTTTTTTAGGCGATTGATGTCTTGTAAATACAACGAACCTGTATGTCTATATCTATGTACCTCGATATAAATCTTCCTGACAGACAACTCACTGATGAAACTACTTGACTTCGAAAGAAATTAAATTTGGAATGTAAGTGTAGGGGACTCTCTAAATGTGGGGGTAACAGAGGATTTCTCGAAATTCCTATGATGGAAAGAAATTGTATTATCCCGATTGCTAAGGAAGGGTTATATTTTTCGCGCGTATCTTGTATGTATGTATGTATGTAATATTTTTTATTACCTCATATCTCCAGAACCGCTGAACAAATTCACATAATTTAGGTATGGTTAGATTCGTATTAGCAGCCCAAGTGTTCTTAGAGAATTTCAGATAGATGACGATAAAAAAAATAATCATGGCGGCTGTGGACGCCATTGGACTCAATGAAAAAAAAGTCGTTTTGAATACCACAATATGGGTATCACAGTCAAGAGCTCATTACGAGAATTTCAAAAAGGTATATCATGATTATGATTATCATGATGAATCCTAACAAAAAGTAAAAATAAAAAAATATTTATAAAATCAAAAATCCCGAATGCATAAAACTAAAAAGAAAATAAACAAGCTCAATAGTTTATTAGGACTAACAGTCGGGACCCCTTTAAATTCTACGGGATTTCTGGTAAAGATTTTATTGATTGAAGAATTATTTTTACTTTATGTCCTAAAGTCCATGCGAAAAAAGTTGCGGACGACGACTTTAATATAGTTATAGTTAGTTACCTTTAGTTTTATAATTTAAATTATCATACGCACTTATGTTTATCTATTTATGGTATATAGTAGAAAAACCATAAACAATCAAATTATCTCTTTATTCCAATAGATTAGATTTTATAGACAATAGATACCATGTGAATAATGTTTAAAATTTAGTATATATTTGTCAGTTTGTCTGCTTGTACACACCAATCTCTGAAATCACTAGACAGATTTGAGTAAAATTATATTATGCTTTTAAGCTTAGCAGTAATATGGTGCAAACTGATTTGAAAAAGTAGCTAAATTATTAGTCAGAATATATAAAAGCTACACATTTTTATATGCGCAAATATTAATAACATTGTAAATAAATTGATTAGAGAACTTAGGTATTAATGTGAAAGTAGCATGTTTGAAATTATCAATGCGCACGCGCATCAAAGTGAGGGTATTATATTTTATTTACTCTCATATATATTATATTCTTACACTACTGATATCATGGTACCTATAGAAAAGGTATATAAGCATGTAAGTTCGAATGTTTTATATGTAAATATATGTACATAAATATATGTTGTGGATTTGATTCCTCTCGGGAGAATTAATTATTTTTTCATCTCCACATACTCTGGTAGCATGACAAAGCGCGATGTCGAGAAATCGTATTTCTATATTTATTTTAAAAAAAGATATGGAATCAAAATTAATAGGGTTCTTTCAGTTGACCTAGAATTATGAAATTTGGCAGCTAGTATCTACAGGTAGTACTAGTTCGGGAAAAAATCTGAAAACTTTACATGTCTGAGAAAGAAACCTCGGTGGGCGAGCCCGACTCACGCTTGTCCTGTTTTTATTTATATAGAGTGACTAAAGTACCGTACGAAACTATACTTGCTGAACTGAGCTGTGAAACGAAATAGCTCGTTTTTCCCGTCTAGGAACTACTCCAAATGGTTTCCTATACTCCTCAAAGGACCCTGCCAAATGTCACGTGTCACCCAGTAACTTCAGAGTTTTATACACACATACTAGCGGCCCCCGCGCGTCTTCGCCAGAACTATACGAATATTTAAGTATATTTACTGAAAAATTGGCTAATTACCTTAGTATGGTTCTATACACTGTTATACACCTCGTATATAATTATAATCTTTTATTACAAATTGTCGTATTAAATAGAACAATGTTTGATGTCATATATTTCATATATTTGTTATATTGAAATCACAGACAGACATTTCAATTTTATTTATATGTATAGAGAAAGCTGTGCTAATAAAAGATATCATAGGTTTAAATGTCCAGTATTGACAATAGCCTGTTTTATTTAAGTGAGATATGTGTCTTGATATTTTTTACCTTCTGCACAGACCACTTTGTGTCTAATCTTACTGCACACAGTTGTCACTCAGGAAAGTTTGTATTTAAACTTACCCTTTTCAGTGTTACAAAGGATTTGAAAATGAAAATGATATAGCCCCTAGCTTGTCCTATTCTACTACTTATTGCTACCAGAATTCATTAAGTTATTTTTAAAAAGAAAACCTTCACATTTTTTTAGCGTCAGTTAATCCGGATACTGAAGATTTATAATAATTAAAAGATATAGAAAACGTATAAAAAATTAAACGTAGCGAGACTCGATTCCGCGCGTTAAAATAAATAACTTACCATTTAGTTTAGTTTTAGATTAATATGTAAAATACATTGTGTTTTTTATTTTTATCCAATTATGATCAGGCAGAATCTATAAAAATTATATTCAATATTTTTTTACTTACTTATAGTAAAAAGTATAGAAACTTACTTGGTAGTTTCAAGAGCACAATTCTTGAGACCTTCAAGAGTAGAGTCTTTGAATATCAACTTCAAGCCTTTATTGTCACTTTTGATTTCATCAATATGCAGTGGATCTAGAGTTTTAATGCCTAGATCTTTGGAGCCCAAGACAAAAGATGGTAAGGCAGCCTTGGATGATGCCAGGATGCAATTTGCGTCTGAGGTCTTGCATGGTTTGATGAATGGTGCTATAATATTAATTAATATTTAAAGAATTTAATCAACTTTCCTTCACAACACAACTTAACTTCACGCTGCATCCTGTATATAGCTAAGTTGGCTCCATTCTCCACGACTCGCCCAAATTTTCAAGGCATAGATGTTGAGTGGCATAGCTTAATCATGCTCTTTGTCTTGCTACCCACAACTGTTTTATTGTAGATGCTGTGCGGCTATGCCACGGCGGCTTCACTTAATGGACTTAGTACTTTTATACCTATTTTATTTCTTTTTCCCAAATTTTAAAAATCATTACGTGTCGTTTTAATAAAAAATCGCTATGTCTGATCAAACTGGGGAAATAAATACAATCAAATCAGGTTCTATCTAATGCTAATAATATGCCACTGATAGAAGTAGTCAAGTTTCAAGGTAAATTATCCATTTAGTATAGTTATTAAATTTTCTTTTCGTTTTTGCTTTAACAGACCAAAAGCGGCGTTAATTAGGTGGTAAAAAAATGGGGAACGGAATGTCTTAATTATGATTAAATCGCTTGTGATCATGTTATACAATATTCTTATAGAAAATAGGATACGACATTCAATTACTTATGTTAATATGAAAAATTAAAAACCATAAATTAATGAAATATTTTCTTTTTCATTGCTCTGGTAACAAGACAAAGCGTAAAGTAATATCTAGAAAACTGGGAGGATTGTTGCGAACACAGTGTATTAACAGGATAAGCAGAAGAAGTCTTCTTCTGCCTACCTTGTTATTTGCGTGAAGTAATAAAAAAAAACATTATATAGATTTCATTTATTATCATTGTATACCAATGAAAATCGTGGACAATGTAGTTAAGAGATTAATAAAAAAAACTACTTAGTAAAAATTTAATTTAAAATCAAATAAATAAATCTTACCCGACGCAGACTGTGAACCCAGAACCAAACATAGCAAGGAAAGAACACGTAACATTGTCATTGTTTTTATGGTTTACGAAAGCAATGCAGTCTAATAGTCGACTGCCAGAGCAAAGGATTTGTGATCACTTATATGTACTGAGAAAATTGATGACGTGACGTTAACATGGCTGGTTTAGTATCAGCCAGCGGCTTTGTCTGGATGAAGAAAGTTGGTATGATTAGTACTGTTTATACTATCATGTATATAAGTGATATATGTAGATTCGATTCTTCTTAGGTGAAATGTTTATATTAAGAAGGAAGAAAAAAATGGCACAATAAAAAAGCTTTTTATGTATCTATTACATTACTTTTTTAAATATGTTGAAGGCATTTTTGTATAATACTAATCATAATAATTACAAAACAGCGCGTCAGATTCAAAAATATTTGTAACGGTGTCTTCCCGACTTTCAGGCGTATAAATGTACTCGTGATACGTTCGTTAGACAAAGCGATGTTTAATGTTTAGTGGACTTGTAAGACTGAAGCAATATAGGGTTACTATAAATTTGCAGCTACGGAAATGGCGGCTTTAAGGTTCAGTTTAGTTTATGTCATTTTAAACAAATGTTCGGACCTGGCAAAGGTTTCCTCGATCATCAGTGGGAGGCTCAGATTTTTGTCGGTTTCATCGCGAGGTCGTTTTTAGGCGGGCACGGAGTCGGACACCGACAGTGTCATGTCTGTCGGCTCGACTCGACGTCTGTTCTAACGCGACTGAAGGAAAGAATGAAGTGCATGGATGAAAGTGCATGGAAGGAGGTATTCCGGAAAGACAGGAAGAGGCGTCGGAACGGGAAAGGCTACTCTGAGTCTTCTAACGATGACGAGGACAGAACATCTACTGCTGGCCAGAACATCGAATTGGCTATTGCGACAAAATCGTTCAATGAAACCAAACGCGAAAGTTGACAGGACCGGACCGGCCTAAGCATAGCGTGGACTCGCCACTCTATCGGGACTGCGCAGAAGGTAAATAGGATTCGTATTCGCGAAAGTCAAGTTGCTGCAGTTATTCAACCTTGCTACCGCTGTCATGAAGTTAGCCACATCGTGGTAAAGTGCAACAGGGTAGTCGAACGGAGGAATCAGTGCTTCCGGTGTAGCCAATCCAAGTATGAGCAAGGTGGATGCTCAGCTGCCTCTGAAGTGTACTGCTCGGCTTGCGAGGCGGCATAGAAGCCTGCTAACCAAAAAGGCTGGTAGCGCCGCCTGCGCATAATCCAGCGCCACCTACAATAAGGGCGGGAGGAGGAGACGTACGAGGCTCGTAGCTCCCTCGTAGGACCCACCGTCTGATACCCACATTATAATTAGTGGCGAAAAATCGACCTCAAAAGGAGCATGAAATGCCCTGAAACTGTTGAAAACAGCGGCGACTTTGGCGCACCTTTTGTCCAATGTCAATGAGCCGAGTGTTAGATCGAAGTAGGCCGGAGTAATTAGGTTGTCAGGTCCGTCCCGTAAAGGTGGAAGTCACAGTTAGCAACACTATCTGACGATCAGCGGGACATAATAGGGGACGATCTTTTCCTGCCGGCCGTGGTCAAGTCTATGGATGGCAGCGAGACGTCGTGGAAAGTGGTCTTCTCGAGGCGACGGAACGGGTAAGGGAGACTTCTACCCAACTCCTCATTCGCTGTGAGTGACCGGGTCTCCAGAATGCAGCACACGATCGTCGCCTTCCGCCCTAATAGGCCAGAAGGCGGTCAGCTTGGGGTAGCTAGTCGCTTACTCGCCTGACCTGAGCAGGCGCAGGCAGCGACGTCGTAAGACGTGATCTCTCCCCTCTGCGAGGCAGTGGTGCAGTGGTGCTTGAGAAAGAGGCGGTGGAACAAGCGAGGGAGACTCTTCCGGACTCGTCATCCATAGGTCTCTTTCGACAGAAGGTTATTTCTTCACGCTGGTAAGAAGCTATAGAACGGCATTGATCCCTCTGCTTAACCTTCTATATGCGGGATACATATACCACGGTAAGCATTAAATAAAACAATTTATATAAAACTCTTTCGTTACCTCTTAACTGACTGACTGAGTTATCGCATCAATCAATGAATTGACACAAGCTTGAAAAATTAAATTTGGCATGTAAAGGTCCTTGGGGCAAGCTATTCTAAGAGAGAATAGGAGCACTAATAGAGAATTTTCATTAAGGATAGTCTCGTAGTCCATGGAAACGAAGCGGGCTGCAACTTATACATATGAACTAAGAAAAGAGTGGTGGTGCGGTATCTAAAATCTAGCAATCAACAATCTAGTCTCTGGTTTTGAATAGGGAAGTTGAAAATTGTATTATAAATTATAACTGATCAGGCGGGGCAGAAGTGTAAAAGCGATGATTGCACGTTCATTTTCACTCAATGAGAAAAGATGATAAAAAGGCGAGAACAAAATGAAATAACGTATTAAAAAATAGTATTTCTTACAGTTTTTATATGAAAAAAATTATGACGCGTCCAACCAACTAAACTTGTTTAGCCTGTTTGTGTAAGGATGAGAAAAATTAAAATTGTATCTAAATGTTTATGTGATAATTGTAAGTTTAGTTATATTTAACACATTTTCCACGATCTCCACTTCTTCCTCTCCGTTAGCTACTTGCCTTCTAGTTTTCGAGAAATTGCTTGTTTCGTTACCTTTTGGTAATAAAACACAGAGAAACAGAAAGAAAATGAAAATAAATAATTTCTCCGTGTACTAGTGGAATCCACAACCGTCGCGTTTAAATCTGACTCTGTGCCTACTCGTAAATGAAACTATAAAAATTAAAAATATAATAAAAAAGCCTTTTATTTCTTATAAGAAAAAAGCAGTAACAATGGAAGGTAGGTAAATTAATTCTAGTATTTTTTACACTTTCTTTAATTAATTTCGTCCCAAGAGTTCTATATATTTCTATCTTGGATCATTTGCATTCATGATGTATGTACCTGTCCTTTTAATAATTTCTTTCGCCCATATCTTGAACCTTCCCATAAGCAATGGACCAAAAGATTGACAATTCACTTTTTTGGTCCATTGCTTATAACTTTCAGTCTCGCTACGTGTCCTGCCAATTTCCAGGTTATTTTTTTTAATTAGGTAACTCTAGGCTACCGATGCACTAATAGTTCCCAGTTTGACATGACTGCATTTTTAAAAATTCCATTATTTTACCAGATTATGATGATAACTGTTATACATTAATAATTGCTTTCCTCGTCAAAGGTTATTGATATACACAAGTATACGTATATATTTTCCGTTTATGTTTAATCCGCAATTATATATATTATTTTATTATTGATACATTAATATAGTTAATATACCATAATGCTTGTATAGATGTAAATATTCAAATCTGCAATATATTATTATATTGCACTGCGGAGTGAATTATCTTTAAGTTTTCCCTAAAAATAATTATATAAACACTACTAATGACGCGAGTTATTACTATAATTGCACAAAAAAAATTGGTATAATATAATAATTGCTGTAGTGTATTATGGATTTTGCTATTTCTCTAAGATTTGAATAACTGTTTTTGCAGCAGGTACCTATCTTTTTTAGGGTTACTGTATCTTTTATGGAAAAAAGGGGTCTTATAAGATCACTTTGTTGACCGTCTGTCTGTCTGTCTGTCGAGAGCCTTTATCTCAGGAACACCCCATGAAAAAAACGTTTTTCTACATTTACTTAAAAAAAATATATATGGCCGTTTATATTGCAAAAAACGCGTATTTCTCACCATAAAGGGAATCAAAATTAATAGGGTAGTTCCGGTTAACCTAGAATTAAAAAAAAATCACCACGCATTTACAGGTAGTGCTAGCTTAGGAAAAGATCTGAAAACTTGGGGACAAAATTTGGTATTAAATCCGCTACTTCCAGTGAGATATCAGATGAAAGGCTAAGCTGTCTGAAATTTAGAAAAAGCTCGAGACTTCCAATTTTTGTAAGGAACCCTCGGTGGGCGAGCCCGACTCACGCTTGTCCGATTTTTTTGATACAACAGAGATTTATTAATGATAAATTTTTATATAAAATTTTATTTTAAATAAATATAGGAATGAAATTAGTAGTAGATAAGTTTGCCTAGCATTCGGCCGCAATTACCTTTAGTAAATATATTGTAATTAACTTATGTTTAAAAATTGCAGATATGTGTTTGTATGTGATCCAACGTTATTTAAAAGAAAATTATGTAGAGAATATGAAATATTGTTCATTGCTCTCGATCTGTTGCAATATTTGGGATGCCATGCCATATCAGGTGTTTTGGGTAACATTATTCCACTGTTTAAGTATTATTATTTACATTTAAGCGTTTCAAGTAAGCTAATTATCAATTTAAGATATTATATGTGAATGTTTTTCCTGTTCGGTACTTTTTCTTCAAGTATATTGTTTGAAAAACGTTATTATGATGTAAGGATATTATATTGGTTTTTTTATCGAGTGGTTAGTCCTCGCATAGGCCTAAAACGATTAGGAATTATATAGGTAATTAAAGAATCTTTATATTCATGCACTCTAGAGTAATGACCATTTTTTTTAAATAAACTCGAGATATCCTCGTCCTAATTACAACAGCTTCAATTGGACATAACACATCATTCGTTACTTCCCAGTTTTTCTGATTTCAATATTTGTCAAATGGTCGTTCTTGCCCTTGAGTAAGTTATATGTCAACTAGAAATCTTTAAACCACCTATAATATAAAAGGTGTTTAATACATATATTAAAGGACATAACCTCCTTGGCATTTTGTCAAAACTACAATATATGAAAAAAAAAGTGAAATCGTAAACATTGTTTAATCGGGTTTAATCTATGGGTAGTTTTTTTTAATAATTATTTCGGTGTGCCATATAATGTAAAATGTATCCCATCAAAAAATATTTTCATGTAAAATGTTGGCAAAACGGTGGCTGTCCGTTTCGTTTCTATTATCTCTAGATAACTTAAATTGCCTTAGTTGACAGTGAGACCCTTGTAGTAGTAGATGCAGTGGCCATGTAATTATTTCAGTTTTTAAAATATTTGACCTGTGCCCGTCGTTTCCACGGTTATTTAGCTTTATCGTGTAATAAATAAATGTGTTGCTTTTATTTTTAACTAAATTTGTGAATTTCAGATTTACATAATTTCCTCTTTACAAGTAGTTTAAATAATATTATTTTATAACTTAAACATAAAGATGATGAACAAAGAGATAACACCATCAGAGCCCGAGGAGAGATATGTAATCTCACCAGACTTGTGCTGTGGCTTTGTGCCCATGAAACGTGGAACACCAACCGCTCATCATTTCAAATACCACCTTGAGACTAAAAGCAAACAATCAATAACAATTACAACTTGGTCCATATAAGTTAACAATAGTATAGGGCACACTTCGAGAGATTCGAGAGGAACTACAAAACAGCAGAACGCGTCCGGTCCGCAGTTCAATCTTTTGTTATGACGGTCCACTTACGTTGCTTTTCTTTAAGCCAAATACATCGAGATTTTTGTCACTATCCCATTATAAAGATAATTTCACTATCAATACGAACTCTAAAAAACAGCACATAATTGGGTTTTATAACTCGACTAGAGGTGGTGTATACAGTTTCGGTCAAATGTGTTCTAATATGTCAAGTGGCCGTAAAACAATAAGATGGCCAATGTGTATCTTTTACGATATTATCAATATTGCATACATAAATTTATAAGACTAGAAGAACCAAATATACGATTATTTTAAGGAATCATATTGCTCCATATGGGACGTGTCTATAGAGATCGAGGGTTTTCCCTCAATTTTCATGGGATTCTATCACCAGATCCGCAGTTGGTGCTAATTGGAAAGTACGTTCTTTTAATTATAATCTGTCTACAAATGACGGAGAAATTAAAGGACAAAGAAATAAAAAAAAAATGTTAACAAATATATAACCTCCTCCTTTTTATAACAATTTAGGTCTAGTTTTAATCAATAAGGTAAGAAACAAATCTAAATAAAACAATTTATTCCAAAATTAAAAAAAAACATGTTTTTCCAGCAATAAATTAAATCAAGTCTCACGTTATTCCAAAGCTAATTCATTTATCGGCACTTTGTCAAACAGCTTACTGGTCTCTGTCACAATGCGCGAGACGACCGCCTTTACTATGGGAGGAGCGACTTCGCGGAATATATCACGCCAGTTGGAATTTGCGAATTCTATTACAGGATCAGCTGAAATTAAATTTTTTATAGAAAATTTATATATATAAATAAATATATATATATATATATATATATATATATATATATATATATATATATATATATATATATATATATATATATATATATATATATATATATATATATAATATAAAGTCTATGCATAAGATGATATTCACGTTAAAAAATTATGTCAATTTATAAGAGGCCAGTCCTGGCGCAGCGGCAGGAAGTGTGACTGTAAAATCGACTGGTTGTGGTTTCGATTCCCACTCGAGGAGATGAAATATTTACTTAAATTTATATTTCCATTTCTTCGCTCTGGTGTCGAGGCAAAGCGCGGCGTTGAGTTCTGCCACTCAACACGCAATGTCTCCAGAATTCGGCAGAAAGTGGGAAACGGGGTGTCTTAACTGTACTGCGCTGTGTGCGGGATACAGCGTGAAGCTGAAAAAAAAACCTGTACACGATTTTGAGATAAAGGTCTTGACAGACGGACAGCAATGTGATCCTATAGGGGTTCTTTATTTTCATTTAAGATACGGACCTAAAAAATTAAACATGAATGCATCTCTTGGAAAGGAAAAGAGTGTATCTTTTCTATCCTCCAAGTATCTTACCTAGTTTCTTATTTCCATTGAACAAATTTTGGAACTGGAATACAACTCCTCCTAGAACATCTGCAGTGTGCTTCCAGTCTTTTACAGTCCAGTATGACTTGCCATTGGACACATGTTCTCCTAACTTGAGGTCTACCTTCACTACTATGTCACCTGGAAGTAAATCATTTTTATTATTAGTTTAGATTTAGCTTAAACAATAATAAAATGTTTATTTGCTAGAGTACGTACTTCACATTTAGTCTACATTAAAAAGTTGATATAGTATACTGAGAATCTAGTAGCTGTTGTGTATTGACAAAAAGGAGTATGAAATCTGAAAGGATAATGGTAGCGGTAATTGTCAGAAGGACACTATTGACTGTTAAGCCCAGGACGATGCCCTATTGTACAATAGACGTATTAGTATTAACTTTAACTGTATGATAGCAACCACCGGTATTCCGCCTTTGCAATGTTAATGTAATTTTAAAATATTCAAATTATTCATAAGTTAATAAGAAGCTTTTATATATATAAAAGAAGAAAAAAAAAAAGATAAAGTTATAAATGAGTTTCCGTTTGTAACAAATCTAGGTGGCATATATTGATATCAGTTTTTACCCAGACATATGATCTGAATATGAAACATTTTTGTTTGCTGTCTCTAGATCTAGAAATTATAAAGAAAATATTCGTTTAAATAGAATTTGAACTCAAACATATAATGAATCTACAGGTAAAATGATAAAAATTTAATTTGAAAAAAAAATCTATCTCTATCTCAAGTATTTGGATCAATATAGTGCGAACATGATAATTAACATGGTAACAAAGTAAACTTACGGATTTGAATCTTATATTTCCCTTCTCCTTCAATAGGTAGAATTAACAGTTTTCCATTCAATTTATAATCTCCTATGAGAGTGACTGAACACTTCAAATCCATAGTTGTCCTGTGTCCTAGGCGTCTGAAATAAATATTTAATAAAGTTTAAAAAAACTACGTTATGTCGTACAACAAAACTACAAAATCTATAGAATGTGGCCGAAGCTACAAATTATAGGTTTAAACTAAACTTTTCCACTTCCACTTTTCAGGACATGTATCCAATTTGATTATAACATAGTATCATCAAACTAATTTGATTATAACATAGTATTATTTTTATTATATTACGACAGTCGTTGCGCAGGGGCAAAAAGTATATCTGTAAAACCGACTGGTTGTGGGTTCGATCCCCACTCGAGGAGTTGAAATATTTACTTAAATTTATATTTCCATTAGAAGGTGATTGTAGATGGCGTTGTAGGGTATTGAATCGCGCTGGCGTGTTACTCTCCTAAATATTTAGACTTTCGTAGCTTCGTCGTAGCCGGCCGCCGTCCTTGTCGTTGAGGGATAAAGTAAAAAAAGTAAAATACTCTTTATTGTAACATTAAACTATGATACATTGGACAGCACGATTATGCCTGGAAGAGGCAACCTTGGGGTAGAGGAGAGAATAAGTTAGTTACATGGGAAGGGGTGTACTGAGTACTACATTTTTTTTTTTTTGAAATAATACATACATACATAGTTATATACAATATCCATAGATACTTAGGTACAAACATATATATATATATATATATATATATATATATATATATATATATATATATATATATATATATATATATATATATATATATATATATATATATATATATATATATATATATATATATATATATATAGTTAGGAGTGTTGTTTAATGTTAGGAATATTATGTTGGTTATGTATAGATTCCTATACGACATCTACTCATCACGCCACTATGACGCGATAGCGTCATCAATTATTATTAGTCTACCCTGCAACTTATTTGTGAACGATGATATAAAAGGTTGCACGGGCGTTGTACATTCAGTCTTGGCTCTGGTGTGGTTCAGAGTACTACTAGTACTCTGCCACTGACTAACCTCGACTACTCGGATAGTTGATTATTTAGTTAATCAATTATTATTGTAATTATGAATGTGGTTAACACCTATTTGTAATTGCACTGAGCTGGAGCAGTGAAGGCGAGTGTTGTTATAACGGAAAGGGTACCCTGAAGCCTACACCTGTGGTCGCAAGTCCCAGGCACTGCTCCATCCATGCTTTTCATCATTTAAAGGCCGTAAATAATATTAGTTGCAACTACCGTCCACATTTAATGTTAGTTCGATACGACTACTCTCTTGTTATTTATCACTTCCGACATATGTGAGGAATATGTCAGGATGTACGAGCGGTAACGATAGTGATAAGTGTTTTTATTTATTAAATTTCTAACCTGATTCCTAATTATATATATATATATATATATATATATATATATATATATATATACATTTAACACATACATATGTTTATAATAGTACTTGAATATTGTCAAAGTTTCAGATAATAATCTTTAAGCCTGTTCTTAAAGGTCGTTAAAGTTTTGGCTCGCTTGATTATAACTGGTAGGTAATTCCACAAACGTGCAGATTTGACAGTGAAAGAATTCGAGTAAAAGGAAGAGGAGTGCAACGGAATTTTAAGAGATAAGGTAAAATTAGAGCGAAGGCAGAAGTCATGTGATTCACACAAAATTTGAACCGTTTCTTGAGGTATGAAGGGGAAGATGGATTGAAGAGGATATTATAAAGAAGGCAAAGAATATGAGTATCTCTCATGAAAATGAGTAACGAGAGGGGTATTAAAAACACAAATTTTTGGAGCGTGTACTCTGGAAGGCGAGTAGAATTTATGTTTTTTTTTTTCAGCTTCGCCACATGTAGCAGGGTAGACAAAGGGCAGAGGGAGCTTATTGTCAAGATACTTCGTTCCCCGTTCCCTTCGTTCGAATTCTGGAGGCATTGCGTTCGTCTCGACACCAGTGTGAAGAAATGAAAATATTAAAAAAATCATTTCCTCGAGGGAGAATTGAACCCTTGTGTTTAATTCCCTTCCTAAATTGCGTTTACAGTCACACGCTTGTGCCCCTGCGCCGCGACTGACCTTGTTAAGTTCTTCTGTGATTGATAATAATCAACAAAAAAATTATGTTCTTATTATCGACAAAGAGAATTTTCACTTATCTTATGAATAGATGCCAGAGAACCTAGAGTTAAGTATTAAGACACTCTGTTAATCATATTCCACCGAAATTTTGTTTCACATTGCGTGTCAAATGGCGGAACTCAATGCTCTGCGCAGATCTTTGATTTACCTCTAAAGTACATAATTTACAAATGACATACCTACATATTTTAAATGGGCTATCTCATTATGCAATTATATTGAAAATTACTCGTGTAAGTGACGTAATATGACAAGATATGCCGTTTTTTCAGCACATCTTTCCCATTGTTTCATAATAACGTGAGAATTTATAGCCCTGAGATGGATTTAAGTAGACAATTAGTATAGGATTCACGGTTATTTGAATCGATCTGTTGAACAAAGTGCGTCCGTCTTACCTGCTATTTAATTTTTATTATACAGGTAGTTAAAGTAATTTCATTTAATTGAAATGCTATGTTAATTAACTAATGCTGAGAATATCTGTGATGTGGAATAATCAATACATATTTTATGTCATTATATTTATATTTTTATTTAAATAACTTTCATAAAATTTAGTACAAAAAAATAAAAAAAATCGTGTAAAAAATATACTAGTGCATATGAAATAATTAAAGGAAACGTAACAAGCTTCCTGCAATGCTCAATTGAAACTGTTGGCTTAATATAACCTTTTTGGATAAGTGGAAAAAAAATCCAACCAGTAGCTCTTGAAATTTGTGCATACATAAATACATTAGCTCCGTAATATTTTTGTATAGATATAAGTACATATAAAAATATAATTAATTCTTACTTTAAATCCAAAACATGACAATGCCTCAATCCTCTCACAACGGTGTTTTTGAAGTCCATGTTCAGTCCAGCTTCAGTCGCCTTAACTTCGTCTATATTCATTGGATCTAAGGTGTCCATGCCCAGGCTTGGGATGCCAGCAGCTACTACAGGGATAGCATGTTGGGCTGAAGTCTTCAAACAAGCTAGGTCCGTTGGGTGGCATGGTGTAATCAAATGTGCTGTGGATGAAAAATTATAGTTCTTTAATTGGTTGTAAACATGGTGAAACTAAATATGTGTATTTTTTCCAATTTCCAACTGGTGCGATTTTTTGTGATCGATTAAACATATGTGTTTATCACTTAAGGAAGCTGTTGAAGCTTTAGCAGAAAGGATATTTTAATTAAAAATGCTATTAATCAAACCAGAAGCTACTAAAAAGTCCTTGTTCTCACACTCACATAAACTTTAGAGCTTTTATAAACTTTAGAGCTCACATAAGATGTTTACCTTATCTCTTCTCCTAAATATATTTATATATTTTTTTTCAATATTATTTTGAAACACGCCACGAACATATATCGTCCGTGCATTTTTTTGCTCCCGTCTGTTTTGTTATGATATTTATATACCTGTATTAATATAAATCACCATTCGGGGAAATTATTGTAGTTAGGTAGAGAAGAAAGTAATTAGCATTCCAAGGATTTACTATGCGGGTACTCTGCCTACTTCGTTACGGGATGAGGATTTCAGGACAGTAGCCGGACTTTCGAACCGAGGCCTCTTAAATCTACCTAAGGAGACTTTATTGTCTCAGCTCCTCTGTCTACGAACACCACCAGTCAATTATTTAAAAAACGTTTACAGATCCTTAGCTTTCTGATGAGGTATCACAATGTAGGATATATGGAGAAATGCGATAAGAAAAGGATAAGATAAGGGAAATCTGAAATTAACGTTAAAAGTTATACGGGCTTACGAAGATTATACATATCTTAAAATATAAAATTCAAATTGCGAATACAAATTCACATAACGTGTACAATATCTTTTAAGATTCTAAAGAAAGAAAGAAATCCCAGTCCCTGTTCATTATGTGGATTTTAACTGAAGGTGTAGACGAGCATTGTTGGTAACAAACATCTGAATATCAATCTGACATGATTGATCATGGACGATGAGCTCTAAGAGATGCCATATCAACGTAATAATAATGAGTAACAAAAGAATGGTAAAAAAAGATTTGTGAAGAGTAAATATCAAGAGAGGCATGAAGGCCACAGCTGACCTTCGAGAATATATATATGGCATATAAAAAAGGGGATGAAAAGAGTATGCAGACACTATAGCGTTTGGTGCTCTGGTCCAGCGATGTAATAGTTGCGTAGAACTCCGTCATGTAAATACGATAACGGCTTCCGCGACCAGTGGATCGAAGGTATTTTCAAGAAGAAGAACAAGATATTTTCCAAAAGATATTTTAGGAAGATTCGGAAACCATCGAAGACATTATCCCCTGTGCTGGTTAAACCCAAGTTTTTTAATACCTATACTCATTTAAATTACAGATATTATTGTCTCATATTATACCATAAGAAAATAAACGTATGTTTTGTTTTATTAGCAATTATGTGACACCAGTTTCCTTACAATTATAATACAAATATTATGTAAATTCAAACAAGTCATTATTTTATTTAACCATATGCTTTGTATAAGATAAATAGTAAAAAAAACATGTTTATATTAGCGATAACCTATAAAATTATGAAAACTATTGTGATGTACTTAACAGGTTCGATTAAATAAGATACGTAGGACTTCAAGCGTTGTGACTATTACCTTAGAATACATTGAGAGACATTTAAACGTATGAAAAAAAAAAATAATTACTAAATTTACAATTTCGACAAATTAGATTTTATGCAACTGCGGCTTTGCCACAATATACAGTCTGTGCACTGTATGTGAATTAAGTTTTTCTTAATACATAAATTAACTAGACTGCTCCGAGATATATCGTGTTGAGTGGCCCAACTCAACGCCACGAGCAAGCAAATGGAGAAAATTTATTCCCCCGAGAGAGAATCAAACCTACAACTGTCATATTTACAGACAGACGGTATGTCGCTGTGCTACGATGGCCTCTTACCATCTTCATATTATGCTTAGTATATTTAAATAATAAAAAAAAATTAAATTAGCTTCACGCTGTATCCCGCATACAGCAGGGTAGGCAGAGGGAACCTAGTGTTAAAACACTCCGTTCCCCACTTTCTGCCGAATTCTGGAGGCATTGCGTGTTGAGTGGCAGAACTCAACGCCGCGCTTAACCTCGACACCAGAGCGGAGAAATGGAAATATAAATTTAAGTAAATATTTCATCTCCTCGAGTCGGGATCGAACCCACAACTAGTCGGTTTTGCAGTCATACCTCGTGCCGCTGCGCCACGACCGGCCTCGCCTAATATATTTAGCTAAGATATTTTCATTTTACCCTAACAACATTTTCCTTAAGAACCAGCGGTTAAACCAACTATTACGCAACCTTTAATTAGTCCCGTGAAAATGGGCTATCTATTATTATTTATTACATCTTTTTTCTTATAAGGTATCTATCATAAAAACGATTATGCAAATTTTCTAGGAAAATCAATAAACTGTTGAGCATTATTTACTAAGGTTGAGGTTGAGGTAAATTTATTGTTTTAGATTAAAAAATTAAATTAAGAAAAAGATTAAAAAGCTTCACGCTGTATCCCGCACACAGCAGAGGGAACCTAGTGTTAAGACACTCCATTTCCCACTTTCCGTCGAAATGTGGAGGCATTGCGTGTTGAGTCGCGGAACTCAACGCCGCGCTTTTTCTCCTGGAATATGAAATGATACTACCAAATTTAAGTTACTTCAATAATTGACTTGACTTTCACAGCTGCTTCGCGTAAAAAGCGTGAAAATTTTATTCGCTGTATTTTTAACACTAGGTTCCTTCTGGTAACCGGAAGGGAGGAGGCAACGAATTTTATTTGGTGCGTGTATGAAATTCGTCGCCTCCTTCCATCCGGCTCGTATTTATTACGTATTGATTATGTGGACTTACGCCCGATATTAATAACCTATCTCCAACGTCAATCTTAGATTGTTTCATATATCTATCCAATCTAGAGATTGGATAGATATATGAAACAATCTAAGTTTGACGTTGGAGATAGGTTATCAATACTGGGCGTTAGAAGATTGATTCTGTGCTTCAAGGGACCATAGGCCTAGATACTTGATATAAATTTCAGCTTATCAGATACGTCTACGCGATCTCAAGATAATGGTGGTCTTGTGGAATGGTATTGACAGACGGACAGACGGACAATAAAATGATGGTATAAGGGTTCCGTTTTTATCTTTTGAGGTACGGAACCCTAAAAAATTGTAAAAAGTTCATTAGATCTTTATTTTACTATCAATATTAGCGCTCTGTAGTTGTTAGTGTGTAGATGTTACATTTGCCAGGTCAAGAATTAATTGGTCATGCTTGTAAAAAAATCTAGTCAATCAAGAAATTAAAAAAAAATCTTACATTAATCACATTTTAATTGATCAATATATAATTACGACCGCAACATTACCACAATTGCCTAACACTTATACTATTTTTAAATGTGGTTTATTTTGCATATTTATGATGCTATTGTACGCACCGATAGAATATAATGAATGCTTCTCATTATTTACACAAAATAGCCAAAAGAAATCTAATATATAAAAATCTTTAATAAATAAAAGTCTCAGCTCAAGGTGCCGTGTCGCACCCTTTCAGTTAATCCGATTTTTACTACGCGATCTGTAACTATATAAAAAAAACTAGCTTTAACCTCAAGCCAAGCAGGTGCCTGATAAAATGGAAATAACTTTTAACTTTTTAACTTTTTTTTATCAGCTTCACGCTATATCCCGCACACAGCAGGGCAGGGGAGGGAACCTAGTGAAAGACACTCCGTTCTACACTTTCCGGCGGGATCGATCCCACAACCAGAGATTTTACACCTTGTGTCCCTGTTCCTAACTCTACTTATTACTTCTATACGACACACGACACGCTTTATGTACTTGAAGTTACTCTAAAGAGGCTGACATCGAAATGTGAATCAAACGTAACGTGACCTATAGTCTACCCTGATAAATGGAATTTCCAACACAAAAATATTTTTTTGTTCCGAACCTGTATTTAAATAAGCGTTTTAACGCAATAAGCTCAAGTAGGCTTTGTAATATTAGTAGAATACCTTAAATATAATTTGATATACTATAGATTTAATAAATAACTTTCATTTCACCCACTTCTACTTCTTTTAGAGGCCAGTTGTGGCGCAGTGGCACAAAGTGTGACTGTAAAACCTGACTGGTTGTGGATTCGATCCCCACTTGAGGAGATGAAATATTTACATAAATTTATTTATTTCCATTTCTTCGCTCTGGTGTCGAGGCTAAGCGCAGCGTTGAGCTCTGCCACTTAACACGCAATGCCTCCAGAATTCGGCAGAAAGTGAGGAACGTGTCTTACACTAGGTTCCCTCTACCTATCCTGCTGTGTGCGAGATACAGCGTGAAGCTTATTTACTTATTTATTTTATTTCTACTTCTGTTATTAGCAAGATAGTTGGAAATTATTTGAATTTAGATGACAGTATAATGGTGACACCATTGAGCAAGTCTGATGATGAAGCTGGAAGGTAGAAGACGATATCCCGGGATGCCTATTAATGAAATCAAAGAGTTTAGCCCCGTAAGACCTGTCTTCTATTAATTTCTCATGGGGACAATTACCTGATTATCGAACTGGAAAACTGATTGAATTCTAAACGTGCCAATCTTTATTAATACTAATATTTTTATATAGTTTTTTTGTGAATAATTAATAGATATAAGAATAGTTAAAATTTTTGCTTCTTATATTCGGAAAATAATTTAAAAAATATAACAACCGTCGCGCTTTATAAAAAAAATAGCGCGACGGTTGCGAGTACAATTCCCACTCGGAGGGAATGAGTTATTTTTATTTCCTTGATAGCAACGCAACAAACAGCGGCGTTGAGTTCCACCACCCAACACCGACAATATCCCAAAAATTGGGCGGTGAGTGGGGAACAGAGTGTATTAACACTACGTTGCCTCTGCCTACTCTCATGTGGGATACAATGTGAAACTAAAAAAAATTAAAAATAAAAAAAATCTAAATAAACTCACCTTGTATTGAATCATATAAGAAACAAACGAATGCACTAGCGAATAAGAAACGCATCTTTAACATTTAAACAAACATAAAGAAATGACGATAATTACTATTGTTATCGAGTTAATATAGCATTAGGTGGACCTAATGAGCATCAACCGCAATTTAAATTGTTTAAATAACTGTACATTAAAAAAAATTACAACGTCATAATATTAACAAACTAAAAAAGTTTTTTATTTATCAAAAGACACTTTGTTCTCTATGCACCCTTTTTCGAATTATTGAGTAGTGAGTGGGTGGGGGCGGAACGCCGAGCTTTGTTTAGTTACTAGAGCAAGGAAATGAAAATATTAAATATTTTATTCTCTCGAGGGATAATCGAACCCACAACCGTCTCGTTTACGGTTTGACGCTATGCCGCTGCGTCGCGACGGCCTCAAATATCAATACAAAATCTTTTTAGAGAAAAGTGTGAAAAGAAGTAAAACAAACAGGCTTAGTAATTCGATATTGTAGTAAGGTTAATATTAGCTTGACACCGCCTTTTAAATTAAATAATCTTTTTTTAATTACTTCTGTTTAACAAAATCAAAGTACGTTTAACATTTTAGTTCGTTGTTTGAAGATTTTTGTTTTTCTTTTTGTAATTTTTTTTTTACGATTTTAAGTGACGGGTATACCTTACCTTAAAAGGATGCTTCTCAAGTTAGTGATTGTTAGGACAACCACTAACGTGAGAAGTTTACATATGTATAAAACTTCAAACTTAATTAGGTATTATTATGCATGTTAACATTTTGGCATATTGACAAGAACATACATAAAAAATATTCGGGCGAATTGGGAATCTCCTCCTCTTTTGACATCGGTTGAAAATAAGAACATCCTCTTTTATGAAGTACTTCTGACACTAATTTTAACAATGTTTTTCCTTGTAACTTTTACAGATATTTATATTTTTTAACAAAAAGAAACAAACTTGTTCAATTTTAACCGGATCCCGTAGCTTAACCAAACTTTCACAAAACTATCCTTGAAGTGTATCCTGTCAAACAAAAAAAGAATCATAGGAATCGGTTAGCGTTATATTGAGTTATTCGTCCATTTGCCGCGCACGTACCTAATGCAAATTTAAGACATATGATTTTCTAATCATTTTCTAGTCATTGTCAGAAATGGACGAAAAAAATGAGACCACACGGGAAGCGCTAGCTTTTAAATAAAAATGAATCGGTTCACTCAGAAAAGTTTTAAGGTAACAAACGTAAAAAAAAAGACAGTACAGTACAGTCGAATTGATAACCTCCTTTTCTTACAGAAGTCGGTAAAAAAATATTTCTCTTGTAATTTCAACGAAATTGCCACATTCTAATAATAATTTACAAACTAGAAATTATAGAGCGGTAAAAACTACAAACTGAAACTGAACTGAAATTTGTAAATTTATTCGTGTTTGCTGTTGATACTTGAAATTCTGCGATATTTCTTAGTTTGATAATATAAATCAAACATATGCAAATATAATAGCAATTAAAATATGTCATTTAGCAAATTTGCTGTAATTTTTAACCAGGCTGTAGCGTTTACAATTAAAAGTCTTAAAACTTAGAATTAGAGTGCCAGTGTTTAGCATATTTTAGTATTAAAAATCCTAATATCAATGATCTCATATTATAATTAAATGCAAAGTTATTATATCACAGATAAAATAATAGCCACACTTATTATGAAAAAACAGGTTCACGCTTATTCGCGCGAAGCTGGATAGGCATAGGGAACCTAGTGTTAAGACACTCCCTTCTTCACTTCGAATTTTTTCATGAGAAATTGCTTCATGAGTGACGTGAAAAATAATTTATTCAATTTGGTGCATACCTAAATATATATTAAATGTAAATATTTGTTTCATTCAAAATAACTTGTTTTTGTCAATTTAACGACAATATTGGACGTCATTCGTACAAAAAAAAATCGAGTCTTAGGCAACTTCGAGACATTTTTTTATTTTGTATGGCTTTTTGTTTTATACTACACTAGGTGCTACCCGCGGCTTCACCCACGTGTTCATAAGGAAATAATACAATCACAAATTCTAAGTCCCTCGAAATCATTCCTCTGAAAGGGAATCGAAACCACAACCGTCGCATTTAGCTAACGCGCTATGACGGCCTCAAAGAATCTACGTATAAGATACATACATACGTAATTAACTAATTAGCGGAGTAAGGTTCTATTGTAAGCCGAGGTGCAAGTTCAATAAAACAGATGGGATTTTCCAAGATTGTATTTATGGTGGCCTAAGTCACTTAAAAGATCTAATACATTTATATAGATATACCTATGTATATCTTAGTATATACAAAATCTAGATTTTTTTTATTTGGTTTAGATTTTTTTATATTCTGTAAAAAAAATATATCATTTTAATAAAAAAAATATAGGATTATATAATTAATTTTCTTCTCATATTCTTAGACAAAAAATATTTATAAAAACAAAAATCCGACTGCATAAAATTAACCCGTGGCTTCGCCCGCTTAGGCTATATGATTATTGATCTAATAAACAGAAATGACTTCTAATATGATTTTTATTACTTTAATCTGTAATATTCTAATATGTTTTTTTTTACTAAATCATCGTAATTTCTATAAGGACTTTTGATTTTGAATAAAAAAATACGACCAATGTTGATATTTGATATTTATAAAAATATACATAAAGCTAATTATTTCTTATACGTATATATTTTTGTAACATTATGTTCTTTTACTTATGTAATGTATGTTTCGTCATAATTTTAAAACTCTGTTAAATGTGCTGATGTCAGTGAATAATTTAATTTACTCCTTCAGGAGTATCGGTGTCTATGTGTTGAATTAAATACGACTTAAACTTAACTGTTATTATTTATGAAGGTAACCTATACAACGTTGACTTCCTATTAAATACAATTAAATTAAATGAAACGAAACGAAACGAAACGAAACAAAACGAAACGAAACGAAACAAAACGAAACGAAATTAAATGAAGTGAAACTAAATGAAATGAAATGAAACAAAATGAAACGAAATCAAATGAAATGAAATAAAAATAACAATCACAGGCCTAATGCCTAGGAAAAGTTTATTCAAATGCAGATATTTTTTTTAATGAACCAATTTTGATGAAATAAACTTTAAATGTTAAGTTCAGTTAAAACAAAGCTATTGGTAAACTTTTAAGTAAATCAGATCAGTATTTTCAAAAAAAAACGTGACCATACAGACAGACAGATAAGAAATTCAAAAAAAATATTTTTGCTTTCTATTATTCTTTAAGTGTCCCTATATCCATTTCAGTCAAAATTACTAAATGTACAGACAAAATATTTTTACTGTTTTATTATATATAGATTTACTTCTTTCGCATTTATACAAAAATAAGCAAAAATTGTACTTTTTTAGCCCTACAACTACCGCGTTCACACTGCGCTGCACCACGACTTAATACTAGGTTCCCTCAGCCTATATGCGGGATACAAGAGTGAAGCTAAAACAAATCCCATGAATATATAGTAAATACTCATACGTTTATAAAATTATGACGCAACGTGAACACGGCTCAAAAATTACCTAAGCTATCTGCCATGACGTCAAACCTATGTTTTATTGGTTCCCTGACCGTCAACATCAAGCGAAGCTATTTGAATAACATATAATTTAGTTATAGATAACTGATTGAACAGACACTCGTTACCGTAACGCAACGGCACAACAACCGATCGTAAAAGCGACGGCTGTGGATTCGATTCCCACGCGGGAAAATTAATAATTTTCATATTCTCACTCCAGTAAAAGAAGCGCTGCCATTTAAGAAACAATGTCTCGAAAATTTTGCGGAAAGTGGGGAACGTCTTAACATTAGGTTTCCTCAGCCTGCCCTGCTATACCGCATATTTTCGTAGTATGCCATATATACCTAGCCTAGCTATAAAAAATGTAAGTACTGAGTGCTTAGTGCGACGTGCTTATTGACGCAGTAACAATTGACATGTTCACTGTCACGTATACTTACGAGTTCATTCATCTATTATTGGTCATTTTATGCTTCTGTTTTTAGTGCAATAATAGAAAAAGTATTCATATCGAAACGGAAAATAACGAAAATTTGCGTCTTAAAATTATAAATAAATCAGCTTCACGCTGTATCCCGCACACAGCAGGGTAGGCAGAGGGAACCTAGTATTTAGACACTCCGTTCCCCACTTTCTGCCGAATTCTGGAGGCATTGCATGTTGAGTGGCAGAACTCAACGCCGCGCTTGTCCTCGGCACCAGAGCGAAGAAATAGAAATATAAATTTAAGTAAGTATTTCATCTTCTCGAGTGGGGATCGAGCCCACAACCAGTCGGTTTTACAGTCACACCTCGTACCGCTGCGCCACGACCGATCTCAAAATTATAGAGTAATCTATTTTTAAAATTATGCTAGTACCTAATGATAAAGTAACACTATTTCTTACTAGCGCTAAATAACCAATATACAACAGTACTCACAGTTCACAATTTTTTTAGCTTCACGCTATATCCCGCACATAACAGGGTACGTAGATGGAGCATAGCATTAAGAGACTCCGTTCCCATTAAGGGACTTCTGTTCCTCATTTTCCGCCAAATTATTAAGATATTGCGTGTTGAATGGCGGAACTCAGCCTTGCCGTGCTATGCCTCCTTACCAGAGTGAGAAAATGAAAATATTAAATATATAATTTCCTCGAATTGGAATAGAACCCAGAACCTGTAGCGTTTATAGTCGCACGCTTGTTCCCCTGGCTGTTCTCTGTTCCACCACGACTGGCCTCTTGGCCTTGAAGATGTTATTATTTTTATAATTAGCACCTAAAATTAATTACAAAAGAATGCATTTATAATTTTATAAATTCTTAAAACCAGAAAAATATCCATTTTTGCCAAAATAAAATAACTACCTTTTTAAGTACACAGTAATTGGATGGATCTTAACTTTGAGATAAGGTCTAAAATATGAACAATACATAAAAAACCGTATGAGAAAAATGTACGACATGTGATCATTAACAATGATCTTTTTCTTTGGAAACTTTGGAATTATCTACATATATAAGATTCTTGAGTTACCGAGCGACTGACAAACGACGCACAGACGAAACTACTGGAGTTAGAAAGTAGAAATTTGACATATAAATAGATAAGGGAGTGCAGGGAAGCTCTAGGAGAAGATTTCTCGAAAATAGCTGACTTAATGACAAAATTAATTAATTATACACAAAAAAATTACAAACGTAAAGAATACACTATAATCAATATAACAATAACTGGCTCTAGAATATATATATAGCAAATATCTGTATTATTTACTATGCTTCTTTTTGTCTCTTTTCTTTTATGATTGCATTGTGCTATTCTTCCATTGCACTAGTTGGCTGAAGAATTTATTGTTTGATAAATATTAATATTATCTTATTAATAACTAGGGCGCGCGCGGCTTCGCCCGCTTATTTGGACACTTAGGGGTGAATTCTAAAAAAACCACGAAACACGTGTTCAATAAAATATTTTTAACAGTCTGAATTATTTTTTTATAAAAATCGGTGGTGATTTAAAGATTTTTCCATACAAACTTTCAACCCTTATTTCATCCCTTTAGGGTTAAAATTAACACTTATATAGGATTGATTACATCAGTTTTTAGAATATAATATGCACAAAGGCGGCCTTATCACTAAAAGTGATCTCTTCCTTCTTATATATATATATATATATATATATATATATATATATATATATATATATATATATATATATATATATATATATATACATACGCATACAATACATATCATACATATACATATATACATTAAATATATATTCAAGTAGAAAAAATAAATAAATAAATAAATGATAATAATACATGTAGGTATACATAAACTACGTCCGAAGATAATAATTCTTAGTGGATGTCCAGAATAAAGTGGACGAAAATAAACATCTGCCCAAATTTCACGTTTCTACCATCAGCGGTTACGGCTCTGCGTGCGTCTTACCTCAGTCAGTCAGCACAAGTCCTGTTATATATATAGATTATCTTTAAACGATTGAGGCCGTCGAGGCGCAGGAGCACAAGCGTGTGACTGACTATAAACGCGACGATTGTGCGTTCGATTCCCATATATATATATGAAATGAAATATTTAATATTTTCATTTCTTCGTAACAAGGCAAACCACAATTCGCAGTTGAGTTCCGCCACGAAAAACGCAATGCCTCGAGAATTTGGCGGAAAGTGATGAACGGAAGTGTCTTAATGACAACGGAGTGTCTTACTCTCGGTTCCCAGGTGCTCCTGCCTACCCTGCTATGTGTAAGATACAGTATGAAGTTAAAAATATATCCTACGTCTAACAAATAAATATTGACAAATTTTGATAATATTTTTTAGCTATGGGTTTCAAATCTTTTGCCCTATATGCTGCTCCCGTAAAAGGAGCACAGACGCCTCCACCCTGTATATTTTTTTGTGGAATATATAATGTTATACACTATTATGTATTCGTAAAGGTATGCAAGAGACGTATTAAATTACAGTCAATATTATATTGACATTACATATTTTAAATGCATCAATATAAAAATTTACAACGTACATTGACTCCTTGTGTTTATTGTTTTTATTTGACAAGTTGGTTTTTTTTTATTTAGAATTTTAAAATATTCACGCAACAGCCGGAAAGTGAATGAACTGTGAAACATTTGAATAGGTTTAAAAAATGTGAACTATGCCCTCTTTTATGTTTTTGAGAATTTTCGACACATTTCTTTATGTTTATTATGTGCTTTTAGGGTTAACTCCTCAGCACCTTAATATTTATGTATAAGACGCACAGACTGACAACAAAGTGATCCTATAAGGGTTCCGTTTTTACCTTTTGAGGTACGGAACCATAGAAATAGAAATAGTTATATATACAATTTTATAGTTTTATATAGCATTTTTTGTAATTTTGTGTAGTTAATAAAAATAGAGATAATAAATGTAAGGAATTCATCGTGACTTCACGAGTCCGAATCATCTCTATACAAAAAATAAACTGGTTTACGGTTACTGGTTGTATATTTTATCATTTGTGTCATTGAATAAATGATGATTAATATTAGGAGTAGTTTAATATGTTCTTTTTAAGACCGTCATGGCGCAGTAAAACATCGTATTATAATTTTAAAGATGACGGTTGTGAGTTCGATCCCCACTAGAGGAAATCAAATATTTCTTTAAATTTATATTTCCATTTCTTTGTTCTGGCGTAGAGGCAAAGCACGGCGTTGAGTTCCGCCACTAAACACGCAATGAATTCAGAATACAGCAGAAAGTAGGGAACGGAGTGTCTTAACACTAGTTTCCCTCTGCCTGCCCTGATGCGCCTGTGTGCGGGACACAGCGTGAACCTGATTTATTTTTTATTTTAAATATAAATGGAGATTGGATACTCGACTGAATATCATGAAATTTGAGGTAAATTACGTTATATCTCTAGAAACAACAATCAGAATAACACATCAACAGAAAGAAGACAAAATGAGGATGTTTTTAAAATATTTCGACCAATTTTTTTTATCTAAAATGTTGAGGAAAAATCAATTGATAGTTAAAGCTTGTAAAAAAACCTTTACCATACGCCCGCAAACTCAATTTTGTTAACTTTCATAAGGTACCTTTTGGCCACCTACAATCCTGAAATTGGTACGGAACCCTCGGTGGGTGAGATCGACTCACAATGGACTTAATAATTAATTATTAAATAAGCTTACAGCTAAATTTAAATAAAACGGCGTTGTATTCCGTTTCTCAACATACATAAAGGAGGTTCTCAACATATATAAAACTATGTATGCGCCATCAAAAAAGACTTCAACGATAGTAGGGTTTGTATTTTTATATTTTTGCTTAAAATTTTACTTAAAAGGCCGTCGTGATGCAACGACCCAGGGCCTGTCGATTGATGTTCGATTGTTACTAGAAGTAATCAGTTATTTTTATTTAATTCGCTCGGGTAACAAGACAAAACACCGCGTCATATTCCACAACTCAATACACAATGCTTCGAAAATTCGGCGGAAAGCGGGGCACGAATTGTATTAATATAAGGTTCCCGTTGTCTACCCTGATATGTGCGGAATACAGCGTCATGTATGTAGCTATGTTCATTTAGTGTTACACAAGCCTGTACACATTATGTGATGTCACTAATAAAGAGCTACTAGAGACCTAGACCTATCTTTATACCATAAATCAAACGTTTAAAACATTTGATTTATGTTATTTATACCATAAATCAAATGTTTAAAACATTTGATTTATGGTATAAAGATTGTTACTTTCTATAGATTTAACTGAGGAATCTTCACTCGATTGACTCCATTCTAAGAGACATTGTTGAAATAAACTATGCTTAACTGAAGCGCCTTAAAACCACTATCTATTTATTAAACAAAACAAACATTTAAATTTATTAAATAATGAAGGAACACTAAGAGACAATTTTCCAAAATTCCTACTAGTAAAAGTTAAAACTGGCTTAAAACTCGTTAAATTTAAACTTTTTGCTTAGAATATTCTTTAGAAAAAAACTTGTTCTATAATCAGTTAATCTTCCAAAAGTACAGACATGTCACGTCCAATTACTTTGTATGATATACAATTTTTTTGACACTGAGTGCTCCTCCACAGATAATAAGTAAATAAGACAATAAGAAACGATGAATAAAAAACTAAATTTGAAATTACTAATTAGGCTGTCGTGGCGCAGCGGCACGGCATCTGAATGTAAACGTAACTATGTGGATATATTTTTTGTCACAAAATGGCTTATTATGACTTATTTATAAAAGATAGATATACGGTGTCGCGGACTTTTCTTAGAACAAATAAAATGGACTATTTTTGGCATACAGTGTACTTAAATATATGCACATAACTACTTATGCAACGCACGCACTTAAAGCAATTCGATGACGTTCATTATTATTGTTATTTCGTTATTTAACACTAACTAAGCCTTACATCGTAATGTTATATAGCCTATGGCACTTCTGAGAATGCAATTTTCGTACAAAACAAAAAAAAAAGTAAATCGGACCACTGCATTCATCTTAGCGTTTAAATAAACAAATAAACTCTTTCATTTTATTATATTAGTGTAAACTAGAGAAAGTGAGACTAGAGAAAGATAGACTATCTACTTGCGGCTTCGCCCGCTTATACTATTGAACTATTTACTAAATTTAATATATAGGTAATGTATGTTTGCAAAATACTTAATATTTCACATGCATTTTTGTGGTTCCCATATCCTTAATATTCAATAAAAAAGATCATTTATATCTATCTATACTTATAATAAAATTGTAATGGATCGGCGTTTGTACATGGATGATATATAAGAAAAAATGTACCTGGGGACCTTTATTAATGTAGTTGAAACGAAAACAATTATTTTTAAAATTGTTGTCTGTTAGTCTGTTTGTTTGTGCATTTGTTATCGCTAATCTCAGGATCGGCTAAACCGATTTAAATGTGCTTTTCACTTTTGGATTCTAGCAAGCTTCCTTTAAAGTTTTAAGGTTTATTACAATCGGGTTATAAATAAAAAAAGTTATATCGATTTAAAGTACTTGGTTTGACAAGTTTGCTAATTGCTATTACAGTTTTTTTTACAACTGTTTTACTAAATTAATTTAACCATCCACCTACTTATTAAACAAAAAACTACTATAAATATTAAATATTCTCAATTATATAAATATAAAAGATCACAATATAATATGTAATTATAATTTTTATCTAAATTATACATATTTATATTCTTTAGCTATTACTCTGTACTAAGATGACGGCTCTTTTTCTGCATCAAGCTATATGTGATAATATATCGATATAATTAAAATTAATACCAAATATGAGGCCAGTCGTGGTGCAGCGGCACGAGGTGTGACTGTAAAACCAACTGGTTGTGAGTTTGATCCCCACACGAGGAGATGAAATATTTACTTAAATTTATATTTCCATTTCTTCGCTCTGGTGTCGAGGTTGAGCGCGGCGTTGAGTTCTGCCACTCATCACGCAATGCCTCCAGAATTCGGCAGAAAGTGGGGAACGGAGGTTCCCTCTGCCTATCCTGGTGTTTGCGGGATACAGCGTGAAGCTGATTTTTGATTTTTAATACCAAATATGAAGGAATAGGAGAAACGCAATTTGTATATTCCATTTCTTTTCTTTTTTTTGTAGTTGAAAAGTGTGAAATGAATAAAATTGCATACAATTCATTTGTTTTCAGTATAAAATTAATTTTAATTCATAAAATATATTTGGTACTTACACTAGGTTCCTAGTTTCCCTCTGCCTATACATGCCTATATATGCGGGATACAGAGTAAAGCTAAAAAAACGTATAAAATACCTAGTATTTACTGTCAAGTGAAGTCATCGTGAGTCTCTAGTATGTAAATAATTACGTCGAACCTTCTGGAAATTTCCATTGGACTTGAAAAGTTTTTTGTTATTTGATACTAATAAATGAGTGTATAGTACTTTTATGCCTGTACGTACATATGTTAGAAACCACAATTTGTGTAATCATGTTCTTTGTTTTTTTTTTATTTACTTAAGTATGTTAATTCGATTTATCTCTATTATGAATTATTTCATTTTCTTTTATTACAACACGAATACGACATTTTATCTGATAGAAAAAAGAGCTAAAAGATAATTCACTAAGGCTGTATTGTATCGTATGCTTAGGTAAATTAAGCCTAAGCAAAATATTGAAAAAAAATAAATAAATTAGCTTCACGCTGTATCCCGCACACAGCAGGGTAGGCAGAGGGAACCTAGTGTTAAGACACTCTGTTTTACTTTTCACCGAATTCTGGAGGTATCATAGAAATGTAAAAATTACCGAAAATAACCAGATGTTTTAAGCAGTTCCCAAAATTTTACTTTATATTTTAATTCTACTAAGAACGAGCTTTAAAGTACCAAACAAGATAAGAGATCGTGACCTCAACCGTAAGTACAGTTTTAAGCCACGTGCATGTGGTATAAATATTTTATTACTGACTGTAGACGTGATGGTTGTAGATTTGATTCCTACTCAATTAATTATTTTCATTTCTTTGCTCTAATAAGTAGATAAAGTCCGGATTTAGTTCCGCCATTCAACACACAGTGTCCCGAAGGTTGGACTGAAATGCGAGTTTATTAAATTAACGAATTCTTTTAGAGTTTTTAATAGGACAACTTATTTTTCGATTTTATCTAGATAATGTAAAAAGTAAATGCATTCGAAGAATTTGTTATTTTTTATACTACCAGCATCATAAACCAATACCGGTATAATTGATAAATTAAAACAGATAAAAATATAGAAACTAAAAAGTAAATTAAAATTTATTATCTGTTTTAGATCATCGACTGTAAAAGCAATGGCTGTGACTCCCACTATCACACTAATATTTCCTCGCTCTGACAACAAGGCAAAATGCGGTTTTATCGCGGGTTTGATGTTATTGTGGGATGTTGAATTGCACCACCCCACAATGAGAATAATAACAATATAATGAAGACTGGATCGAAAGTGCGGAGCGGAGTGTCTTGACACCGGGTTCCCTCTTCCTACCCTGCTACACCGTGAAGCCTTTTTTTATAAATTGCTTATTAATATTATACTCTACAAGAAATTTCATAAAAATCAAAATGCTCCCATACTCTAGTACCAAGTTCATACTCAAGTACAACAAAATAAGCTGAAGTGTCATTGTTTTTTTATTGTCATTGTCACAAAAATAATTTTAGGCACTTATCGAGTTATTTGAATGAAATATGACTACCTACTATATTAGTTTTTTTGCCTCTATAATAAACATGTATACATAATTTATTAAATAGGTATATAACAAGGCTGCCGCCTTGTACAAGCGCAGTCGCTATATCAGCCTCATACATATTAGTACATAATTTAGTTTATTAATTAGTTTTAAATTAATTTTAACTTAATATTATATTTAATAAAAGAAATAAAATAGTTTAAAAATGCGAGCGTTTACGTGTTTCGTATTGGCGTGTTTGGTTTCAGGCGGGCTAGCTTCTAAGTTACGTAAGTTGGACTTTAAATTTTGTTAATTATATTTTGATGATAATTGTTCTTTTTTATATTTTTATGTTTTTTTTTGTTATATTTAAAAAATCATAAATATACAAGATTATAAAAGTAAAATTATTTATAGTGAAAAGTAAATTAAAAGAAAACTAAAATAATATATTTATGATTGAATATTTTAATTCCGCAAAAAGGTGTATCTTTAAAATTGTCACAAAGGTGTTTTACACCAGAATTTAAAAGATAGAGTCGTGAACAAAAATATAATTTACTAGTTAGCTTGTATAATATATAAAAGCTTTTAATACTTTTTTAGTTTTACGCTTTTTTCAATACAAAAATCAGTAGAGATTTTTTTATTTATCTGCATATTAAAATATGCATTTCAATAAAATAAAATGTACATACAAAATAGAAAATAACAAAGGAAATTGATTGTAGAGCTACACTCTTTAAGATAAACTTTACTATTGCTCTTTAAAAAGGGATTTTGAGCATATCACTTTTATTTAATAATATTTTAATTTTCTGTCTTTGGTAATAGGCAAAGCGCGGCTTTAAGTTTCGCCACTCAACAGGCAACGCTTCATGAATTCGACAGCAATGGAATATCTTAAAATTAGGATCTAACTTCCTACCTTTTTACTACTTCGAGACATTGCCTGTTGAGTGGCCCCGTGAGCGCAACTCAACGCTGCATTATCTCATTACCAGAGGAAAGAAAAACTAAAATAATGAATATCCATTTATAAATGTCATAAAATGATCTAATATAATAAAAGCGTGGAAGGAACATGGAAGTTATATGAAGCAATCTATTATTTGGGCATTTATCAATGTAATAGAACTCAATTTTTTTTCTCGGTTCGTCTGTTGTTGTGGTTGTCTGTGCGCTTGTGCATACTAATCTCAGAAACTACTAAATCGATTTAAATGCAGTTTTCCCCTATTTGATTTTAGCACATTTCCCTTAACATTTAGTGTTTGTTTTATTTTAGTCGATTGATAAAGTATTTTGTTCAACAAATAGTACTACGTTTATAAACGGAAACATGACTTATGAAAGTAGACAAACTTTAGTTTGCCGGCACTATTTTGCAAGAAAAGAATTTGAAGTATGAGTTGATAATGACTTTATTCTATGATTTACTAATATATATATTTAAATAAATATTTCATTTTCTCGAGTGGGGATCGAACTCCTAAAACTAAAAAAACAATTTTTACTCGTAAATCTTCTTTTTTGGATCAACGAAGAACGTTAAGTCATTCACGTCTCTCATCGATCGTTTTTTTATTATTTATTGATATACTTCCCATAAAATAATATATTTTGTAAATTTATAAAACTATATATTTTTAACGCTATATTTCACACATAGCAGGGTAGGCGGGAGGAACCTAGTGTTCTAGTGTAAGACACTCTGTTCATCACGTTACGTTTAATATTCGAAAAATTACTTGTTGAGCAGCGGAAATCAACGTCGTGCTTTGTCTTGTTACCAAATAAAATAATTCACATTCAGTTAAAGAAATAAAAAATATTCATTTTATTGCAACTCAGTGCAGTAACGCGCTGTGCCACTCGCCACGACGGCCCCAACTAGTAGTGTTACAGTGATCGAAATAAATTAATTTAGAAAGCTAACTTTAAAATCTCTAGTTCAGATTCCTTTAAGCAAATGATACAAAGTGAAAACACGATATTCAAACCTTAGATTCATATCACGTCAAATCATATAATAATAAACATGACTACGGACGAACGGCGATGGTTAATCTTAAACTATTTTTTTTATCTCACGAACATATTTAACGTATTACATTCACCCTTACCAATGTGTATAACTAGGAAAACTTACGAAAGAAGGGCAGCAAGGTAAGTAGAATTTGAACCTATTATTTCCTTACGAAACCTCGAAGACCTTCACCGTCAATCTTTGTACTTAATTTGGTTATATAACTAGCCTTGACCCGTACAATGTTTCAAACAAACATAAACGCGGATGTTACAGAAGATTAGAGTAAGTGAGAAACCTTCGAAGCCTTATATCATAAAACTCCAATAACTTCTCAAATATTTTCGTGAGATAAAAAAAACCGGTCAAATGCGAATGCGGTCGGTGCTCCAAGTGATCGCAGATGAGTTTTTGACATTAATTTTAGCGTGATAGGTCCACGCGATCTTGATATAAATGGTATTTACAGAGGGATAGACGGGCGTATAGACAGACAACAAGTGATTCCACAAGGACTTTATTTTTTCTTTTGAGGTACGGAACCCTATTGATGATAGTATAAGAAACTACGGCTTAGTAGATATGTTTATTATTTTTTCATACAATAATATACTGTAAAATTCATAGTTTTGAATACATTTATTAGTAAAATTGAGTTTAATATATGATTTTGAATTTTTCTTTCATAAAGGTAGTTTTTTTAGAAGAATTTCAATTGAATTTTGACAAGATTTCTGGATCCAGTCACAATTTGTCTGAACAAGTTTTAGTCTCGCTTAGATACCATAAAGAATTTGGATTTTGAATGAACTATCATTGATTCATAATCATCAAATTCATTTAAAATGACTTATACTTCTGCAAATTGAAATGAGTGTCCTGAAAAAATTATAATTTATATAAATACGATCAAATATATATCGCATCTGACCGACCGTTAATGTTAGAGCAAGAGGACCTCATGTTGCTTGCTTTTTTTCAGTTTCATAGTGTAACCCATATATAAGAGAGTAGGCAGAGGAAACCTAGTGTTAAGACACTATGTTCCCCGTGCACGCTAATATTGGATAGCACGCAATGCCGTGCTTCGTGTTCATACGAGAGCGAGGAAATGAAAATAATTCGTTCCCCTGAATGGAATTTAAACTCACAACCGTCGCGTCCGTCCGTCTAGTCGCAACACTTTGTTTCACTGCGCCTCGATTACCTCTACTATTTAAATCATGTAGGTACATTTCTAAAAAAAATCGATACTGTTATTCCTTTTTTTTATAAATAAATCCTATTAATAAATGATTTTCATAAAAAATAACTTACTATGGCAGACCGGATGTTAAAGTGCACGCAAAAAGTATACCAACGAACGATTATTTTGACTCTACGCCTATAATTAAGTAATGTTGTTTAAATAGAACAGTTGAAATAAGTACATATCATTACACGGTCATTAGTTTAAGGCGATTGCAAGTTGCGTTGATACTAACAAATTTATCAACGCTGTACGGTCATTTCTTTACTTAAAGTGCCTACAAAATTTATTTACAATTTTGTTTATGATTCTTCTAAAATAATGATGATATATTGGATAGATTACTTAGATTTACAAAAAATTCTAATTTAAAGGCTTTCATGGCTCAGAAACACAGTGTCTCACTTTAATTTTCTCGGTCCGGTAATAAAACTAAGCGCGGCATTCAGTTCTGTTGAATTTTTAACACTAAGGGCTAAAAAAGTAGTGCGTTGAGCAATAGAAACATAAAAAATTCTACACAAGAAGCTAAAAATATTGTATTCTATTATAAAAATATAATATTCTATATGACAAATACAGTCCGCGGAGTCTAAGATGAGCTTTGCATTTGTGTGTGAGCTTTCATATATAATGTAGGAGAAACGTCACCTACGTGGTTTTAACTGGTTTAATACTGATTTTTGGCTACCAGCCTACACCTCTTGTGCTAACAAACTTGCAAAAAATATTTAATATTTTCATTTACATAAATAATTTCCCACTGGTGGCAATCGAATACACAGCCGTCGCACTTAGATTTAGACATTGTGCCACTGCGACACGGCGACTTTATGATGTAAACATAACTAAATTAATTTGTAAACCGTACAATGTGAACGCAACACTTGCTTAATACATCGTAGTTCGAACCACATCGGCTATTATTATTTATTGTTCAATTTAGAATAAATTTACTTTTAGTATCAATAAATAAAATTAAGAATTGTTGTCTGCGTTTATTGTACAAGGAAAATCGAAACAGCCAATTTTATATCATTTTGAAAATTTATTGATATTGCTATAAGCATTTTAGAATATGTTATCTATAATAATAAATTAATATATGTAATAATACGCGTCAACGCGTCATTTAGTTTAAGAAAATCATATAAATTGGTAAGATTCAATAGCGGTCGTTGGCGACTGGTAATTGTTGTAAGTTCGAATTCTTAAAAGGGAGTTACATTAGGTATATTTTCATAAAAAAAGGTATATTTTCATGAATTACCTAGTTAGAATGTATTAACTTGTCTAAATTAAGTTAGGTTGTAGGAAAGTTTAGTGATGTGCGACATTTGTACTGCTTTGACGACAAAAAAATATTTACCATTTTTTTTTATTTTCATCTACACATATCGAAGCAGTCGTGGCGCAGGCGACAGTAAGCACTACGGTTGTAGGTTCGATTCCTACTCGTGGGAATGAATCATTGATTTATTTTAATTTCCACGTTCTGGCAAGGCGCGACGTTGGGTTCCGTATATCAAAAAGCAAGGCCTTGAGGATTCGGTGGGAAGAGCGGAATGGTAGTGTCTGTATAGAAACGGAGTGTCTTAACACTAGGTTCCCAGGTTGCCTCTGAAAACCTCGCTATGTGCGTGATATAGCGTGAAGCTAAAAACATTGTATTGTTGCTTAAAAGATTACTTGTCGATCTATTAATAATACTTTTCATTTTCTTGAAATTGCTTATAATAATTATTTTGAAAATGATTATAATAATTATTTTTTTAGTTATAGTAATAGTTATATATATTATAACCGCTAAGTTATGCGTAGTCACTAGACGAGTCTCAGGTGACAAATTGATAGATAATATCTTTTTCAAGGTAGAATAATAACGAATAAACACGAATGGAGTTGAGACATTTTTAACCGACTTTAAAAGGAGAAGGTTATCAATTCAAAAAGTAATTAAGTAAAATTAAATATCTTACTTTTTATTGTTCTTATTTCTTACACAACAGACTGTGGTCCGTACATTTTGTTATTCAAATTTTAGAAATTGCTTCAAAACTAGACTTATTTAATTATATAGATACATTTTCTAAATTAAATATTTATTTAAATGTATATTTCCATTTCTTCGCTCTGGTGTCAAGGCAAAGCGCGGCGTTGAGTTTCGCCACTCAGCACACTAGGTTACCTCTGCCTACCCTGCTGTGTGCGGGATACAGCGTGAAGCTGATTTGATCTTATTTATCAAATCTCAAAATTATTAAAATAAAAATAAAATTTCATTATTATCTTCTTTTACTAATTTCTACTTATTTTTTTAGCGTCATTCATGAAGGCATGCTCAGAATCTGATCCAAATCTGAATCATTGTATAGAACAAGTAATAGCCGCGGCTGGACCTAAATTCAGCCAGGGTATACCAGAATTGGGTATCAAGCCCTTGGACCCGGCGGAATTGGGCACGGTGGTGGTCAACAACCCAGCTTTGAAAATCACCTTTGAAGATACTGTTGTTACTGGCTTGGGTGCATTCAGAGTCAATTCTTACAAGTAAGTAATAATAATAAAATTAAGAACAATTTCAAGACTCTATGATTATATTTGAGCCCTATAAATAGAGTTTTTATTTTATGACATCTTTGGTTTTTGTGGTTTTCACAAATTTTACATAAAATTGTTTAGGTAAATTGATTTAAGTATGTCTGTTTTCGAAAATATTTTGGAAAACCGACGTTGTATAGTGTAGTCATTTGCAGAGATAGTCTTCCTAATATAAATGTATTTTCGACCATCACAATATATGAATCTATTCGCTAGATTAATTATAAATTCGCTTAGACTAATCCGTTAAAACTATGATGTTAATTTTTAAATATTTTAAAAGTTTTATTTATATACTTAAGATGAGAGAACTCTTTGTTGTGTTTATATGATTTTTTTTTTATACGGAATCCTAGTTCAAATGACAGTTTAGAACTCCCATAAGTTCCTTTCTAGAACGTGCCTCAAAGACGGCACTAGTACAATCGACTTTGGCTATATAGGAATAGAAGAGCCGTCATTGAATGCGCATTTATATTTAAATTATAAAAAATATTTATTACTAACAAATCTAAAAAAAAATATTTTGAAACCTTACGTAAATAAAGATATATTGCTTATAGGAGGAAATATGTAAATTTAAAACAAGTTTGTATTTTTTGCCCGATGGCCGTTTATTTGCAGTCTTGTACACGAGATGTAAAATTATTAAAAATTGAAGCCATATGGAGAATAGGTAAATGTCAGGAAAGAACTTTAGGGACGGTGGTTTCCCAGCCAATTGTACCGATATTACTGGCATGTTTTAAATATTAATTAAAGTATAATAGTTTTAAATATTTATTATATTAGTTCACTTTAATTAATAATATTTTAAATTATAAGGTCTATAATGATTTCAATGTTATAAAATAACATTTTATTTTTTAAGGATAAACCCAGCGAAGCAAAAAGCAGTACTAGACTTCACTGCGAACGTAACTCTAAAAGCTCATTATGACATGGACGGACAAGTTCTCATCCTTCCCATCAAGGGCAACGGACAAGCTAAGATCAAGATTAGTTAGTATATTATATAACCTGTATTTATTATAACTAAGTATCTAAACGTGAATGAGGATAATAGTATAAGAAAACACTATTGTTGAGGCCAGTCCTGGCCGCAAGAGGCATGAAGTGTGACTATAAAATCGACTGGTTGTAGGTTCGATCCCCACTTGAGGAAATGAATTTTTATGTACGTTTAAAATTTTATTTCTTCGCTCTGGTGTCGAGGCAAAGCGCGGCGTTGAGATCCTACACTCAATCCACAATGCCTCCAGATTTCGGCGGAAAGTGGGGAACAGAGTGTCTTAACATTAGTTTCCCCCTGCCTACCCTGCTGTGTGCGGGATACAGCTAAAAAAATAGACATGTTAAAAATAAAAATAATTATGAATAATATCTATTTAGGTATTTTTATTATGTTGGTATGTAGATATTTTCCTGATTTGATTGGACTAAACACAGCATTGGTTAGCATCAAGTGTTTAATTCACTCAAAAAATAGAGAATGACCAACCTACAATTAGTTATTACACATTTTTACTATTTAAATCACAAAATGTAAGATATGATTAAAAATATATAAAATCACTTAAAAATTATGTACATACATAATTATTTACTGTTTGTTTGTAGCAAACTTGAACATCGTGATCAAATACGAATACAAAACCGTTAACGGCTACTGGACGGTCACCAGCCACAAGGACAGCTACAAGATGGATAAAGCTCAATTCAAATTTACTAATCTATTTAATGGAAATAAAGAACTCGGTAAGATTTTTATTAATAATATATTTCTTATTTCTTTGACAGCGGTAAAAAGAGAAGCTTGGACAGTGAAGGTTCCTCAAACCTAGACCAATCGTGGTGGTAGATGTGATCTAGAATGTAAACAATGTTATATTAAATGTTTATAGCAGTAAAACCCAATTTTCTACATATTATAAAGTTGAAGAGTTACTTTGGTTGAACGCCATAATCCCAAAAGCTAATGTTTTAAATTGTTTTCTTTTATGTTTTGTCCGACACAAAAAAGTACAATCCACCCATTAACCAAGGAAGGCTATATGGTATTACATCAACACAGTGGCGTAGCTGGGGGGGTGCGAGCGGTGCGATCGCACCGGGCAACAAATGGAAAGGGGCATCAAAGTCTACGATCAATTCTTCTATTTTTTTTTTCAATCAAGAATCAAGGAATTTACAAGAAAAATAAGAGAATGAAAATGAAAAATACAATCTCGCTATCATGTCAATTGAACATGAACTAGTCGATACTAATGATTTTGAAAATGTGATTAATGACTTTGCTAGTCAAAAAGCGCGTAATCTCCGTTTCAAATTTTTGCAATATTTTTTACCAAAATCTAATGTTATAACTTATAACTTAACTTAACTTAGCTTCACGCTTTATCCCTAGCGAGGTAGTCAGAGAGAACGGAGCGCCAAACGCTACGGTCTCTACATACCTCTTTCGCCTTGTCCACTGTTATCAACCTCTTCATACATGCCCTCCGGGGAGTCCCCATGCTTTTTATTTGACTTTCCTCCAGTATCTTTGATACTGTGTTTTCGAAGGTCAACCGAGGTCTCCCCCTATCTCTCTTACCACTCACTTGTCCATCATAAATCTTTTTTGCCATTATTTCATCACTCATTCGTTCGACGTGCCCAAACCAGCTGAGCGTGTTCTTCTTTATTCTCACCGTGACATCCTCGCTAATACCTGCCATTCTGTGTATCGCTTCATTACGGATTCAATCAGCTAAGCTGACTCCGCATATCCTACGAAGAGATCGCATCTCCACGGCATTCATCTTTCTTTCATTCTTCTTCTGTAATACCCACGTTTTGCTGTCGTTTAACAGCGTCGGTACCAACACTGCATTGTGTACAGCCAAACGCGCAGCTGTGCTGACGTTTCGCCGTCACATCAATGCAGCTAAGGCTCCGTTAACCTTGTTACCGGCAGCAATACGCTTTCCACATCCATCTCGTATTTTCCATCTCTACTGAACAATCTTCCCAAATATACCACTTCATTCACTTATTCTAATATTTTACCATTTACACAGATTTTGCGTCCGTTCTTCATTTCTTTCAAAAATGACCTTCAGATGAATTTCAGAACCTTTGTCTTATTCGCATGGAGGCTTAGACCATTATTTTCACACCCTTCTTTCAGAGTGGTGCCCAATGCCTGCAACTCGCATTCTGATGATGCAATAAGCACTGCATCATCTGCGTACAGCAGGCCATTCACATTCCGGTCACCTTTCACTTCAGGCCAACTTTCACTCCCATATTACTTTGTTTCACTCTATGGAGACAGCTATCCAAATACAAATTGAACAACCAAGCTGACATTTTTTTTTTGTGAGGAAATCCTGTTATGGATACCGGCCCGAGTGGGGACTCGAGCGGGTTATGTGGGACTTGCGGACTGGCAGATGTAGGCCGTCCGAATACCCACTAAAATCTCACGGTGCTCCTCCTCGACCGCCACTGGCCGCGAGACGCGGGGACAATAGTCTTCCGCGAAGCGCGGCGGCGGGAGCTTGCAAGGCACGTCACGGAGTCAAGGGTGTGTGGTCACCCTCGACGGCCTGCTCGGAGTAGCGCGCGGGAGCAACCTGCGCGCGACTACTGGGGCCAGGTTAGTAGGCGGCCAGCTTCCCCAAGCTGACCGCCCTCTGGCTCATTAGGTCGGAAGGCGGCGATCGTGTGCCGCCCTCCGAAACCAAGCTGACATGGCACAACCTTTTTTTAACACCCGATCGGATGTCAAACCAGGGCGACACGCCAGCTCCTACTCGCACGCAGGCTGAGTGATCTCTGTAAAGAGACTTTACGGCCTGCAGCAAGGGCCCGCTCACATTGTACCGGGGTAGTATCTCCCATAATTTCGCTCTTACAACTCTGTCAAACGCCTTTTCCAAGTCTACAAAACCACAGAAAACTTTTTGGTTAACGGCCATAAATTTTTCCGTGATCATGCGGAGGGAAAAGATCTGATCGATACACCCTCTTCTAGGTCTAAAACCTCCTTGGGCCTCCTACAACAGTCTTTCAGATCTCTCCTGCATTCTTCTCGCTAATATTTTAGCATAAACTTTACTACCCAAGCTAATCAAACTGATAGCCCTATGGTTTGCACAGTCTTTCTGTGAACCTTTGCCTTTATACAAAGGCACGATGAACGCACCTCGCCAATCATCTGGGATCTCCCCTGATTTCCAGCATAAATTGCACAAAAACCAGAACAAGTCCAAGATGCGTGGCCCACCATATTCGATCATCTCGGCAATAACTCCATCTGCTCTCGCTGCCTTACCACATTTCAGACTTCGTATTGCATTCTCAACTTCTTTTATACTGATTTCGCCATCAGCTACATCAAGACTTAACATTTCGCTGTTACTTGAGACTGAGGACTCCATCACGTTCATACATCTCCTTGTAAAATTCCGCCCATCGCTGCAAAATGTGTGGTTTTTCCGTTAAAATTTCATCGTCCTTCGAAAGCAACCTCGAGAAACACTAACTTCTCGTCAGAAAAGCTACGTGTTTTCTCTGAAGTTGTTCGTTAACCTTTCGTCTCTTTCATTCTCTGCCTTTTCACGCTTCATCTTCATCAGTACTTTCGTTTGGTGATTTTGTAGCTTATACTGTTTCTTTTTAATGTCTCTCATACTTTTATCCTTAGCTGAGGCTTTATAATCCTGCCATGCTTTCTTTTTTCTTTCTATAGCAGTTTCCACTTCATCATCCCACATTCGTCGCGGTTTTTGGTAAAGCCTTCCTTCTTTTCCCTTTACCACATACCTCTATTGCTGCTTCTTTCATGCAATCCCTAAGGTTCTACCAGCATACTCCAATATTTTCATTTTCAGATTCGCTGCTGTCTAGGTTCTTGGAAACTCTTTCTTAATATTCCTCTCTAATCGGTGGATCTTGAAGCTTCTAATTTCTTATGCGATAATTTGACTCCAAGTTTGGACACCTTGTGTAATTGCGCCAACCCGCAAACAGACCCCTTATTCTAGCAACGACTAGATAATGGTCTGTTCCCAGCTCAGAACCACTAAACACTCGCGTGTCTATAACTTGGCTTCGAATACGCTGATCCACTAGGAATAAATCAATCATACTTTTCCCTTCCGTTCGCTCCCATGTATACATGTGAATTTATTTGTGTTCAAACGTCGTGTTTGCCACAAACAAATTCCTTTTCTTGCAAATTTCCAATATAAGCTTTCCGGTCTCATTTATTTTCTTGTCACCATATTGACCTAGCACTCCCTCGTAACCGCTTCGCGCAGTTCCGATTCATCCGTTCAAATCACCACATATTATTAATTTTTCATTCCCTCTAACGCACCCTGACACTCTCCCAAAACTCAACTCCTCGAGTTCACCTAATGGAGCTGAGGATACTGGCGCATACGCCGCTAACAAGAATATTCGTGTTATCCCCAGCTTAAAGCGAATCCAAAGCAGTCCCGGGTGGATCGCCTTGTATTCAACCGTTGCACTAACCAATCGAGAGGATAATAGCACACCTACATCTTGACAGTCCCGCTGGTTTTCTGGTACGCCGGCCCAGAAAGCGACTCGACTGCCCGGTAAATCGGTAGTGTTATTGCCCTTCCGCTAGGTCTTAGTCACGCAGACGATATCCAAATCTCTATCATCCATCACATCTAACAGTTCATTCATCTTTTCTTTCATCCCTCCTCTTACATTCCACGTAGCTATTTGTAGCTCCGTCCTCCACCTCGTGGCGTGTTGGGTGGCGGTCTCCAACGCCGCATTCGTCGCCACTTGACACACCATTATACCCCCATTATAACTTATATATAGTTATTATAGTTTTGAAGCAATAAAAAATTATATATCTACTCTAGTGTGTTTTGAAATCTGAAATTATTTTGACCATTTTAAAGGGCATCAAGTCCTAAGCCGCACCAGGCAGCAAATACCCTAGCTACGCCACTGCATCAACATTAACATTTTTAAAGTGTTATTCCACACTTAGGAAGAAAAAATACTTATTAAGATTTTTTTTTGGATAAACAAAGAATGTAAACTGCCCCGTAGATATAATAGCATAATAATAATAAAGGACAATAATTATTTATATTATTTTGTATTATTTAGGTAATTATTTTCAAATAATATATTATTATATTTTTTATTTAAAATCACAATTACCTAAGTATTTGTAATTCTTTCGTAAAAGGATATAATTTTCCTAAGTGTAACGAGGATTAAAATAAAAATAGACGAGTAGGAATATTATATTATATAATTTAATAATATTTATAGTGTACGAGTATACCTAATCATATTTCATAATTGTTCAAGTCAATGAATAATTATTATTAATATCAATAAATTACTATGTTATTATTATATTAGGCCAGTCGTGGCTTAAAGGCACAAGCGTGCGAGTGTCAACTCGACAGGTGGATTTAATTCCCACTCGAAGAAATGAAATATTTAATATTTTCATTTCTCTCTGCCTACCCTTTTATGTACAGGATACAGGTGAAGCGAAAAAAACTAAACATTTATACTTAACTATAGAACATTATTATTATTAACATTACCTACTGAGCACATATATACTTTCTAACTTAACACAATTATATTAATACACAAATTACAGCGGACACAACAGTCAAATTCTTAAACGAAAACTGGTCAATCATCATGCAAGAAATAGCACCACCAGCCCTTGACCAAATCATTCAGAAATGTATTAGTGAAGTAGGGGAGTTTTATAAAGCAGTGCCGGCTGAAGAATTACTTAGCCCGTAAATGGTAATTTTTTATTTATCACTGGGAAAGATCTGTTCTTCATATAAAATCATTATTAATTACTGCTTACTAACACTATATCTATATACATATTATATTAATCCATGCATCTATTAAGTTATTACAATTCATATTTTTCTTAGGACGTTTTTTTTATCAGTACTAATATATTATATATTAAAAAACTTTTCTAGCTATACTAATAATTTTTAACTTTTTAATCTTTAACTTTTAATGCAAGATTTTTAAATATTTCCAACCAGAAACGTGAATATAACATTTGAACTGAACGTATACGTTCGAATTTAATAAATAGTTAAAGCATTTTGGTAGAATATAACTTTGCCAGATTTTCTTTTTATAAAAACGGTATTTTTGAACATTGTAAGTAAAAAAACGGCATTCTGTCTCCATAAGCGGGACAAAATATTTAAATTATAAGGATTTAATTTGCTATTTATCCATATATTTGAGTTTTAAACAGAGCTTTTAATAATGATAGATATCAATATGAAATGTTTTTTTAATGGAAAAACGCCACTATACTTATTACTTATTAGTATTTCTATAAAAAAAATTGTAACTAATTAAGAAGTAATATATTAGGTACTATTACTTAAAATAATATTTTTTTTATACAAAAATTTTATATGATCGAAATAAATGTTTTCTAGTTAAGTCTAGAGAATATATAAATCAAAACTAAAACTAATTCAACTTCCAGCTGACATGATGCACGTGGTGATCAATGAGAACTGGGAGCCGGTGATGAAGGACATCGCCCCAGTCGCCTTCGACACCATCATTACCGCGTGCGTTAACGAAGCAAAGAAACTCTTCGCGGCCGTCCCTGCAAAAGAACTATTATTGTAAATGTGTCACATCTAGTATTCACTACTCTGTGGCATTTATCTATTATTCGTTTCAAATATACCTATGTATATATTTTTTTCATAAACAGAATTACATTTACAATTACAAGAAATTTAATAATTATTATTTTTATTAAATAGTAGAGTTTCAAATTTAACACTCAATATTTAATTATTTGGCTTTTATAAAATAATATTAAATATAAAAACAAAATATTAAAAAGAAGAATCAAAAGAAAAATTTTTTTAATATAATTACCCCAATGGAGTATTTTGAAATATTACCTACAAATGTGTCATAATGCGTAAATATTCCATTTAATAAATAAAGTTTATTATATTTACTTTATTTAATAACCTATAAAGTACTAACATGAAATAATGAAAATGTAAATAACAATGCATAATTATGTTGTTAATTTTTGTTCTGTAAATTATAGTTTCCTGCAGGTCAGCGGTCGTGTTGATACAATATCCAGTGGTAATATCCTTGTGAATATAATAACTGCAATAATTAACTTATAACATCCTTTCTACCAATTTTTTTTACCGCCATTTTTTCCCGCCTATTTCTAAATTTACATCAAAAACAAAACAATGTGTTAGAATTTCGCAATAATAATTCTAGGTCATGCTTGGGTGTCGGTATTATTTATTTTTTAAAGGGTGATTATTTAGTTATTCTTATTACTAGTTATCCTATCATTTTAAATTATGTAACTATTTTTATATTTTGATTACCAATGTGGGTAGCAAATTCGATAATCACAAAGCTATTCTTTATAGATACATATTTACTAATTTATATACTCATTTTAAATCTTTCCTGATAATCTTATTGCCTTATTACACACATGGCATTGTTAGAGAGTCCTCTGTAATTTTTCCTTTCAAATATTTATTGATTTGTTTTCAGGTGTCATTTCTTTTATATTTAAATATTTTTTTACTTGAGACTGGTTTATTGTATAATCATCTTACACAAACAGTTCAACTTTATGATAAGAAATTGTGATAATAATATTTAAGTTAGTATTATCTTATCTTGTACAATGTTCAAATAAATCTTTTTCCTTTGCAAATTTTATTTTTATTAATTAAGATTTATTATTTACCTTATTATGTGAATTACTTTATTTTAATACAAAAACGATAAATGATTTTTGTTTTAGATATATGGATGCACTCATGGGGCAATGAATTATTTTCATTTCCTCACTTTGACTGATGGTGGTGGTGGTGGCGGCTGATGCCAGTCGTGGCGCAGTGGCACAAAGTGTAAATGACTGTAAACGCAACTGGTTTTGGGTTCGATCCCCGCTACAGGAAATGAATTAAATTACAATTTTTATTTCCATTTCTTCGCTCTGGTATTAAGGCAAATCTGCTACGTTGAGTTCTGCCACTCAGCAAGCACCGCCTCCAGAATTCGGCAGAAAGTGGAGAATGAGGTCTCTTAAAACAAGGTTCCCTCTGCCTACCCTGCTGTGTGTGGGATACAATGTGCGGGATAATATGTGTCCCTGTGGTAACAAGACAAAAAATGGGAGTTCTGCCATTAGATGTGAAAATTGAAGGGAAAGTGAAAAAAGGAGTGTCTAGATTAATTCCTACCCTACTGTGCAGAATACAGTTTGAATCTAAAAAGAAAAAACGACATAAAAGTATTTAATTTTTTTTTAATATTTAATAGAAATATAAAAAGCAACAAATGTAAATGCACATTAAATGTATAAACTTACTCTTATTACTATATAAAACGATAAGGCACAATTTTTTATTAAGTTTGACACAATATAAAATTTTTAAAAAAAATCACTTGGTTAAATCTCAACCTATAATATATTTTGGATTAAACTATCAATGAACTGATCAGAAAATATGACAAAAAGTTAATAAATGTACATGGTAGAATAAGTATGTACCCATGGCTAATATAATTATTCTAAGAGAAATAGAAATAATATTATGACGTAAAGCAATATTTTCTATCATTTCATTGATTAATTCACTACCAAAAAAGTATATTACTTATTGATTAAGTATTCTATTTATTGTATTTGGCCAAATATCAAACTAATAGCTGAACATCTTTTTAATGTTTAAATATAATATTGTTTTCATCTACATAAGTACAATTTTAAGATTTATAATAAGCAAAGTTTTTGTTTAACTTAACGGGGGCACATAGCATGGCGTCCACCATCAACAGGCAGGCTCGCTCCAGTTATATTACTAGCTAGGTCGCTAGCCAAAAACGCTATAGTTGCAGCCACTTCATCAGGCTTTCCTGGCCTTCCTAAAGCATGAGTTTCCTTTGTCCTTTCCAAAAACGCTGCATACTGTTCTTCATTCAATCCTCCACGTTTTTGTAATTCAGTTAATATAACTCCAGGGTTTACGCAGTTTACCCGTACACCTTTAGGAGCCAATTCTAAAGCTACGCACCTTGTAAATTGATCTACGCAAGCTTTGGATACGTTATAAGCGAGAACTCCTGGGAAAGACCTGATACCATTGACACTAGATATGTTTACAATGTTACCTTTAGTTTTCAATAAATGAGGAACAGCTAGCATGGTTAGATAATAAATAGACCTCACGTTGGTATTCATAAGGCGGTCATATTGAGCCAAGGACGTGTTCTCAATTGTTCCAGACTCTATAATGCCGGCGTTGTTTATTAAAACATCGATTTGGCCGTAATGGTCGATTGTATTTTTTACTATTTTCTCAATATCATTCTCTTTTGTTAGATCGGCCGGTACCACAAGGGTTGCGGCTGATTTTTGGCAGTCTTTATTAACTTTTTGCAAGTTGTCCACATTTCTCCCAATAAGTGATAATTTAGCTCCAAGTTTTGATAAGAAAACAGCTGTAGCGGCACCAATGCCAGAGCTGGCACCGGTTACGATGACTACTTTACCAGCGAAGTTCATTATTATTAGAATATTCTTTGAATAAATAACGAAAGATTTACTGTAACAATCCTTAACAAGTATATTACTAGATATCACACATTTATCACAAGATATTATGTAAATGACTTGTTTACTTCAATTTTATTGAAAGATTATATTATTAAAATGTAAAAAAATCCGTCCTTTAAGCTCATTGGATTAAATTATTTTAGCCGAGTAATCACAACCAATCACAAACCAACCACTTTATAAATATTCTAATCTAAAATCTAAATTACGTAAATAACTGTCAAATTCATATTGGGTAAATGGGTATTAAATAATTTAACAAACATGCATTTTGAAGTAGATACAAGTTTATTTGCCACATAAATTATAATTCTAAAATATTAATTATAATAAATTGTAATAAATTGCCTAAATGATTTTAATCAAAATAAATAACCCATATATGAAATTAGCAAATTCGGCAGAAAGTACTAAAACCAACCAAGATATATCATTAAAAAGCGATGAATTAATATGTTGACGTTATCATATAAATAATATTGACGTAGCTGAATAGATTTCAAAAATTCAACTTTTATTGACATCAAATATGCTTTTATTATTATTATGAAAAATTTACAAGTATAAAATGTAGACTCTTTATTAAAATAACTGCATTTTCCCAATTTTTTTGTGAAATAACTAAAGGTTTAAAAATAAAATGACAAAAGTGCGTATTTTCTGAATATAAATAATTTTATTTAAGTTTTAAATGTAAAAATTTTATACAATAATCTATATTCTCTATACTTCTAGAAAGAAGTAATTCATATTCATATTGGTCAAGCGGGTGTTCAAATTGCTAATGCTTGTTGGGAATTGTATTGTTTAGAACATGGCATTACGTCTGATGGAATATTAGCTTACCCAGAAAATACAAATTACGAACCATTTTTTATGCACACTGGTGCTGGAAAAGTTGTTCCACGAGTCGTAATGATTGATTTAGAACCTACACCTATAGGTAATAGTTTTATTAGTATATTTGACCTGATCTCCGGCAGTAAAACTTTATTTAAATCATATTTTTAGATGAAATTAGAACAGGCGCATATCGACGACTATTTCGTCCTACATCATTATTAACTGGAAAAGAAGATGCTGCTAGTAACTTTGCTCGAGGCTACTTTGGTGTTGGCAGAGAAATGATAGACCTAGCAATAAATCGTATAAGGACCGCAGCAGAGGAATGTAGTTGCTTGCAAGGTTTTTTAATATTTCGATCTTTCGGTGGTGGTACAGGATCAGGATTTACACCGCTTCTACTTGATGGATTAGCAAGTGACTATGGCAAACTTTCGAAAATTGAATTTGCTATATATCCAGCACCAAAAATTTCACCAATAATTGTAGAACCCTACAACGCTGTATTGACAACTCATGCATGTATGGATACAGAAGACGTATGCTTTATTTTTGATAATGAAGCTTTATATGATATTTTGGGAAGACTTTTAGATGTACCGAGACCCACATACACAAATTTAAATCGCTTGATGGCTCAGGTATTTTTATTTTGCAAAACCATTATATATAACTAGAGGCCGTCGTGTCGCAGGGTCACAACGTTGTGGCTGTAAATACGACGATTGTGCATTGGACTCCCAAGCTTTATCCCGCACATTAGGTTAGGCAGAGGGCACCTGGGAACTTGATGTTATAACACTTTGTTCTCATTAAGATACTTCTGTTCCCCATTGGAAAATGGAATGAATTTGGTGGAAACCAAATTCAAGGCGTGTTAAGCAGTGGAACATCACGTCGTGCTTTGCTTTATCATCAGAGGGAAGAAATGAAAATATTAAATAGTTAATACCACTTGGGTGGAAATCGAACCCACAACCTGTCGCGCTTACAGTCACACGCTTGTACCCCTTCGTGACGACAGCCCTCAAACCGCCATATAACAATGCTCAATATAACCATGTATTATGTAAAGATTTTGGAACCAGTATATCACGATTGCAACTACACATTTCTTAACATTTTTCAATGACAAATATGTTCTATGTTCAAAAATATTGAATTCCACATAAAATCGTATCCATTAATTTTATTTTGCTTTAGTAGTTGGAACTTCCTTACTGGGGTTCTGATTCAAGTGTTATTGTCTTCTAACATTGTAGGATAAAACGTCATCTAACATAATTATTTCAGGTGGTATCTTGCATGACATCTTCCTTGAGATTCGAAGGATCACTCAATGTTGAGTTAGTAGAATTCCGAACGAATTTAATTCCTTATCCCAGAATACATTATCCTCTCGTTACGTTTGCTCCATTTTTGCCTCCATCAAGATCTGCTCATGAATCTTTATCAGTGCAACAATTGATGATGTCTTGCTTTGAACCTTCAAACCAAATGATCAAATGCGATCCCACAAAAGGAAATTATATGTCTTGCTGTTTACTATTTAGGGGAGATGTAAATCCAAGTGATATAAATGCTGCTATAACTAGGATAAAAGGCATGAGATCTATAAAATTTGTAGCATGGTCACCAACAGGATTTAAGGTAAATTTCTTATTAATTATTTTAATGTACTGCACGTAATAATTTTTACGAGATTTGCCACTTTATGCAGATCTAGAACCTCTCTGATCTTTCTGTTTTAATATATTTCAGAAATCTCAAATTATAAATCTCAAATCAATAACTATATATTATACATACATATTAAACAAATAATATTGAGACCATTCGTGGCGCAGGGGCACAAAGTGTGACTGAAAAACTTACTGGTTGTGGTTTCGATCCCCACTCGAGCAGATGAAATATTTACTTCAATTTATATTTCCATTTCTTCGCTCTGGTATCGAGGACAAGCGCGGCGTTGAGTTCTGCCACTTAGCACGCAATGCCTCCGGAATTCGACAGAAAGTGGAGAACGGAGTGTCTCAACATTATGTTCCCTCTGCCTACCCTGCAGTGTGCGGGAATGACATTGGCATTTAGCAGTGTGCGGGATACAGCGTAAAGCTGATTTATATTAAACAAACTACTACTCATATAATTACAGATCGGGCTTAACTATCAGCCTCCAACTACTGTCCCGGGTGGTGATTTGGCGGTATTAGAAAAAGCTGTCGTAATGGTGTCAAATTCTTCCGCAGTTCGAGTAGCTTGGGAACGCATATGCAAAAAATTTAGTTTAATGTATGCAAAGAGAGCGTTTGTCCATCATTATGTTGGTGAAGGCCTAGAGGAAGGAGAATTCAGAAACGCCCTTTTAAACATTAAAGCATTATCTAATGATTATAAAGAATTAGAAACTTAATTTTTTTTTAAATATACTGTAGATTCTGATGCGATTTTCATGTAATTAAAAAGCAAAGTTGTCACTTGTCAATGTCATCAATATCTTAATGTCAAAATATCGTGGAGTGAAAATATTGTGAAAACGAAATATATATTTATATTATAATTCCTTGTAATAAATACAAAGATAAGAATATAAAAAAAATATATTCTCTGTTTGTAAATTAAATATAAGACAAAGAATATTTAATTAAAGCTATTAACTAAATAATTTGTAATTATTTACCTTTCGCAACAGGTTAGGTTTCGCAACGGTTTGTACAATATTTTTTTTATATAAGCGATAACGGAGTGATTATTTTAATCTTAAGTACGTGTTACATAGATTTTAAATAATTTTTTTTAGACTTTGGTTTCAGTTAAAATGCTGCTTATTTCGAATTTATGCCGCTGTGCGCAACCTTTAAGGATAGCACCGAGCAAACTATTAGTATCAAACACGAGTATTCATAGTCGACTGGTTACTAGAAAACTTATAACTCCTATCAGAAATAATAATCCTGGATTAAATAAAGCATTTAAGGTTTGTTATAATTATTTACCATTTTTTTTATCATTATACATTACCTGCATCGTATGTCGGTGTGGGCTGGCTGCCTCGAAGTGAAGCTTCCTGAATTTTTCAGCATTGTGCGGTCAAGACTCAAATAATAAAAAGTAATAAAAATGCACAGCCTTAATGCTGCTTACTCTAAAATTATGAAGCTGAAGCTGCCACAACTTATGGATTGTAGAGTACCAGTATCACATTCAGTAGAAAAGGACAATATAGTAGATTCTTATTAGAAATTGTTTTGCCACTTAGCAACGTGTTTAGAGACAGAAATCAAATCCACATTTTATCTTGTAAATTAAATTAAATTAAATCAAAACAATCTTGTAAGAGAATAAATAAAATGAATTTAATATAAACATCTGTACATATTGATAATATGATACAGGAAAAATTTCTTAACATTGGCATTTTATATTTTTTTAATTTCATTAATCTTTCATTGTTGTATGGTAGGCAGTGAGAACCTAGTATTAGGACGCTTTGCTCTCCAGTTACAGCCTGTTTTAGAGACTGAGTGTTTAATTGTGTATAGTCAGATACATACAAACTACTTAATTATTTTTGTGTTCACATTTCATATTGTGTATAGTATAGTATATGTATGGCATATATTATATACATATATATGGTGTGTGGAGGGAACCTAGTGTCAAAAACACTCTATTCTCCTCCTTCTCCATTACTTTGAGACATTGCATGATGAGTGGTAGAGCTAAACATCACACTTTTCATAGCATGAGCATATGATGAAAATCATTCATTCCCCCAAGTGGAGTTCTAAGTCACAACCATCAATGGCCTTTAGCCAACTATGTCATATTATCACATAATACTTTTAACCATACTACAACCTAATAAATTAAATTTCAGCTAACAAATATTCTCAAATCCAACTCCATTTTAGCCAGATTTTATACAACATCAAAACCAAAGGACTCTAAAGCTGTTGGTTATTGGCTATTAGGCTGTAGTGGAATGGTCTTTGCTGCTGTTGTACTAGGTATGGTAGCTGGATATTTGATATTATTGTATTCTGTTTACTATATTGTTAATATTGTTTTGAGCACTACTAATGGGAGTAAATGAGGAGTGTTCTTTCTGTAATGGTAAAAAATATTTTATTTTTGGTTAAGGATTTAATAGTTGCTACATAATATGTATATTTGAATTAGGAGAAGAAGATTATATTTTATTAACCTTCACGCTGTAGCCAAAAGGAATCAAGTATTGTTTGTTTCCCACTTTCCATTCAACTTTAGTGACATGATGTGTAGTGGATCATAATGTTGCTCTTTGTCTTGTTACCAGAAATAGGAAATAAAAATAAACGATTTCCCAAAGTAGGAATTGAACCCACTATTGTTGACCTCAGAATATTATTCCAGTTGGACAATTTTGAGTTTTATTTAAGTTTAAAAATATTATTTATATAATATGGTATTTGAGGAATAAGCCTTAATAATAAATTTATATAAGACAAACATTATAAAAAAACACTATTACAATTGATTGCACAATCATTAAGTTATAGTGGTATTCTTTTCTCTTTTTTAAAATATTAATTTAATGTTATGTTTTATATTCAATATCTAGTATCTATTACATGTAGAATTAAAAAATATATTTATTATTTCATTATTATAAATATAGTAAAATCATATATAGATATTCAAATAAGTTATACAAGTAAAAAATACAAGTTTGAGCATTTTTTTTATTTTTAATTAAATTGTGTGATATGGGATATTGTACTTATAAATTATAGTTATTTTTTCCATAATTTTTAAGATTTTTTTATTAATGGTGTAAATTATATACTTTATATGACAGCATTTCTTATGCTGTCATATAAAGCTTTACATTTTTTTCTGAGCTAATTGTAACTTTTATAACTAGTTAGTTAAAATAAATTTGTGGTTTTAGGTGTAAAATAAATAAAAATATATAAAAAAATATTTTGTTTTATTTTACAACTTTTTTTCAACAAAATTAAAGAAGAAAAATGTTTTTCTGTTAAATCATACATTTTATTATTTGATTTAGTAGTAGGTAGGTTAGTTTGAACATCATGCTGTATCTGGCCTATGACAGAGTAGTGTGAAGCTAAAGTCAAGATACTCTATTCTTTTATCCGAAATGGAGTCATTACGTGATAAATAGCGGATCTCGGCGCCGCACATTGTCTTAAGTCTAAAGCAGAAATACAAATAATTAATTTTCCCGAATGGAATTTGAACTTGCAACCTTTGCAGTCGGATAGCATTCCATTGTTTCCAATTTAATAGATTTTTTTGTTCAAAATGTTCCAATTTAAATATTTTTTTTAATTAATTGATTTACTACAATACAATCCATTTTTTAAAAATAATTGAAATTACTTAAACTTATATAACATTTACTAAAAATAAAATTTATACATAAATACATTATTTATTATAATAATTAACATTATTTATACATTAACTTTAAGGTGGTGTTACACGTTTGACTGAATCAGGCTTATCAATGGTAACATGGAAGCTATTGGGAGAAAAACTACCGAGGACAGACGACGAATGGCAAACGGAATTCGAAAAGTATCAACAGTTTCCCGAATATAAATAGTGAGTAGTTCTATATGTGTTTTTATATGTTATTTACTGCAAAGATTGGGTACGTAAGCCATCTTTGAGCGTATAATCGCAGGCGCGAATAGGAGTTGAAATGGTTGCTCATCTGTCCGAAAATTCATTCATTCAATCTTGTTTTTTATACATATTTATTTTACTGGAGAAATATAAAACTATGATTTAGTAAAATTAAAACATAATCATGTCGAAAGAAATATTACTGACTATTATAACTGACGTGACGTTATCTCATATTCTCTCAGTAAGAACACAAACATAACCCTAAATGAGTTCAAATGGATCTGGTACATGGAATTCGCGCACCGGTCGTGGGGGCGCGCCATAGGGGCCGCGGTGTTTATACCCGCGGTATACTTCTGGGTCAGAGGGAGGTTAGATAAAGGGATGAAAGGAAGAGTTGCGGTATATTGCGCGTTGGTCGCTGCTCAGGTAAGTTATAAATTAAAAATATATAAATTTCAGTTCATTCTATAATCATCATAGCGGGTTAATTCATTCTATACATTATTTATTAGGTTTAATTTTAACAGCGGTTTTTGCGTGTTCAGTGGCGATAATTTATGCATCTTTTTTTAGTAGATGAGCAAATAAATTTTTACACTAGGAGTAAGTTAAACTTACAAAATTTCAGGTGAAAAAAATTATGTATCACCAACGCATAAAAATGTCGCCATGATGCAGTAGATTGCCTGATTACGTGCAATGATTGTGAATTCGATCCCCACACGAATATTTATATCTCTTTATTTTCCTCCTCTGGAGGAACATATGGAGGAACATAGGTTGATATTAAATTAGCTATATGGTTTTAAAAGTAATGTAAAACGATAACAGGTGTCCTTTACATTTTCTATATTTTTTAGTTTAGCTTAACATATAAATAAATTTTATAGTTTTTGATCAACTTTAAAGTAATTCTAATAATTTAATTAGATAATTTAATTCCAGGGCTTAATGGGTTGGTACATGGTAAAATCAGGGTTAGAGGATCGTTTCCAAGGGCCATCTGATGTACCGCGGGTGTCTCAGTACAGATTAGCTGCCCATCTTAGTTTAGCTTTTATTTTATATTCGGGGCTTATAGCCGGAGCCCTAAGGGTGCTCCGCCCTTTCCCCATTAAAGCTACACTAAGTAAAGTGAAGGAATTGAAAAATGTCACAATTTTAGCTCATTCTGCCAAAGCGTTGGTGTTTTTGACAGCTGTGTCAGGTTAGTAATAGATTTTAGTCAGCAATCAGCAAAAAAAAAATGTTTGGGTGTAAGCGATATTTCCCAAGGTTTTTTTTTGTCCTTTTCCGGCTTGATTATTATGAATTAAAAATACATTGTTTTCTATTATAGGTGCGTTCGTAGCGGGCCTAGACGCGGGCTTGGTCTACAATTCGTTCCCCAAAATGGGTGATAATTGGATACCAGACGATATTTTAGCGTTCTCACCCACCACTCGCAATTTCACCGAGAACCCGACTACAGTACAATTTGACCATCGTATTCTGGGTACGAGTACTTTGTTAACGATTGGTTCATTGTGGGCTATAGCGAGGAAGAAGAATCTGTCGATAGTAGGCCGAAGAGTGGTTAATGCAGTGGCGGCGATGGCTTGTTTGCAGGTTAGTTTATTCAATGGATTGGATAGATTATAAATTATAAATATAGATTATTAATTGTATTCAAGTAGTTTTAATATTCATAGTTGATTAATTAATAAGATTGATGCAGACGTTAATAACAGGATATATGTTACTTTTATCTGCGTATTTTTAAATTATTTCCTCACCAACATCTATCCTCGATAGTTTTACTAACCACTGTACCACATTACCGACTACGATTTAGCCAGTAATAAAATATAATAAATACTTATTTTCTAGTCTATTATAAACTCATTACAACATTAGTTTACCTTTTTATGGAAATTTTTAAATCTTCATTTCTAAAAGCATAAAGCGGAAAATTGAATCATCTCTAAAATAATATCTAATTAAATTTATATTTCCATTTCTTCGCTCTGGTGTCGAGGTTAAGCGCGGCGTTGAGTTCTGCCACTCAACACGCAATGCCTCCAGAATTCGGCAGAAAGTGGGGAACGGAGTGTCTTAACACTAGGTTCCCTCTGCCTACCCTGCTGTGTGCGGGATATAGCGTGAAGCTAATTTATTTTTTTTTAATTTTTTTAAAATAATATCGCCACGAGAGGCCAGTAGTGGCGCAGCGGCACAAAGTGTGACTGTAAAACCGGCAGGTTGTAGGTTCGATCCCCACTCGAGGAGATGAAATATTTATTTAAAGGTATATTTCCATTTCTTCGCTCTGGTGTCGAGGCAAAGCGCGGCGTTGAGTTCTGCCACTCAACACGCAATTCCTCCAGAACTCTGCAGAAAGTGGGGAACGGAGTGTCTTAACACTATATTCCCTCTGCCTACCCTGCTGTGTACGGGATACTGCGTGAATCTGATTTAATTTTAATTCTAAAATAATATATTTTTCTTCATTTTAGGTGGGTTTAGGTATTATGACATTATTGCATTATGTGCCGACTCCACTCGCTGCGTCTCATCAGTCTGGATCATTGGCGCTACTTACTTTAGCTATTTGGCTTACACATGAAATTAAATTACTTAAATATATACCTAAGTAAAGATTTTTGGAAGAAAATTGTGGGTCTAATTTAGTAAAGTTTGGAAAATGTTTTTCAAATAACATTTTTGTGTATATATTCTAAAATGGAAATATATGTCGATTTGAAATGATTGAATTTACTGATTTGTTATTTAACAATTTTCTATTTATTTATTTCACTAAAATTAAGAAATAGAAAATTGTTTTCAATAATTTTAATTTTTGTGTAATTCAATATATTAGTAAAATGATAATTCAAAAAGTTAAAACACTTTTTTTCTAGAGCTGCGTTCATTATTTTTATAAAATTCCAAATAAAATATAATGTTAAAAACAAATTGCATTTTAGTATATATTTTGGTATAATATGTCAAATTTTCTATACCAAAATAGATTTTTATTTTGATAACAAGTAAAAATATGTGTTTATAATTGTTTATTCTGTGTTAGTATCAGAGACACTTTCTCTCTAAGTAAAGGTAAAATCAGTATTTTAAATGTAGTCTTAGTAAATAAACGTTACGTTATTAAAAGTTGTTTTATTTGGACCTCTTCATAATGCCCTAAGATCAAATTGCTTAAATCAGTAATTGTAATGAAACTTATATTTAAGAATGATACATGATAGTAGAATAGGGTTGCCTAAAAGAATCCTGCCGCAATCACCTTTAATTAATGTTTTTCGTAACTCGTTTTTGGAGAAAATTGCACTCATATGTTTTTTATGTGAATTGCACATCATTTGAAAAAATAAATTAGAAAATAATTTTATTGTATTTGGTTTGCTATGTATCGCGCCGCAAAATGTTTATCTATAGTAAAAAGTAGACAACTAATTGATATGAGTGATATGAGATCTAATCTATTGTACTATCATGTATAATTCTTAAATATAAGTTTCATTAGAATTTTTGATCCCTACAGATTTAAGCAATGGGATTTGGTCCTATAAATAATATAATTAAATGACATTTAATATGAACGGATGAACCCATGTTTTTTTCTAAGGCTATATCCCGCATATAGCAGGGTAGGTACACAGAACCTAGTGTTAAAACATTCCGTTCCCCACGTTCCGTAGAATTTTCTAGGCGTTACGTATTGAGTGACGGAACTCTACGCCGAGCTTTGCCTTGTTACTAGAGCAAGGAAAATAAAAACATTTAAAAGTTCATCCTCTCGAGTGGGAATCGAACCCAGAATCATATATAAAAATATATAAATAATTACAGTTACAAGCTTGTGCCACTTCGCCAAGACTGCCACAAAATAAGATTTTCATTACAGTATATAATTAAAAGTAGATTATAAATAATAAGAAATATATAGGAATAAAGTGAGCATGATTTGAAGTGAATGCACTCATTTACTTCAAATCATGCTCATTTAACGAATGAGTCAGTGAATGACTATTAAATTTTGTCGAGCCGGTTGTACTTTATTTCTCATGTAAAATGAAGCATGTAATTTCTTACTTTGAGTAAAATTATTTAATTTTCAAAGAATATATGAATAAGCCAATATCAAGTCACAACTCTGGCCAAAACGAGTTATATAGTTGTGATTAAATTATGGCTTGTCTCTTTTCTCCACTAAAGCAATTTTATTGAACATATTTTCAGGAGTAGTAATGATTTATAATTGTTTGATTTAATGTAGGTAAATAAAAAACATAAAATTATTCACAAGGTGTTTTTATTTCAAAATTTAAAATGCTAGTATTGCTTACACACACTAATATTGTATGTACACGCGACGGGCGCCTCTCACACCGACACTAAGAAATCATTAAATAAAAGCAAAGATTATTTTCATTAAAGTTGTTACAAGCTTCTTGTAACTTTCTTCTTATACTCTAAATTTATACATTTTTTTACGTTTATAGTTATTTTTTTATTTTATTGTTATTTTATTATTTCTATTGTTATTTATAAAATTGTCACTTGTCGTTGAACTTTTTAAAAATATTGATAGCGTTTTTATATATTATTTACTATGTTTAATCATTCACAACAAAAGAATAAATACTGAAAGGAGAGCATGTCGGTGTGTTAGACGTCCCCATACAATTTATATATAATTTCGTCCACAGATGGCGTGGAATTTAAGATTTAAAGCATATTTGAGAAATAAAGCCATTTTTTAAGCTTTAAAATATTAAAGAAAACCTAGTGTTAAGACACTCCACTCTCCACTTTCCATTGCGTCCATGCTAAAATAAATAATTATTGTCGAATGATCACGATAGAAGCGCCATCTGTCTACGAAATATCAACACAGATGACGAAAAAAATTGTGATTTCAATCAAAAATGTACAACACGCGTATAATCTGTGGGTAATACAAAACATTTTATATACATAATATAATGTTAAATAATATTGAAAATCAAATGTAAAATTCAATAAGTATCAATTATTGGCACGGAAATTTACACATGGTTACTGAAAGAAAAAATACTTTATTGAAAATCTAAGCAAATGTATAAAAAAAGTCTTGAATCACACCTAAAAAAAAGTACCTATTTAGAATAATACCTGAGTGTTTAGAGAGTTTTATAAAAAAATCATTTAAAAGACAATAAATGATAATTTACAGACATAGTAACAAAAAGAAAGAACTACAAAACATAAGGATTTCTTTACTAAGCTATACGATACTTATATTAAAATAGTAGACATTTAAATTAAAATTAAAAAAAATATTATCATTGTCATATATTTTTGTTATTAAACTATGTAATATTAAATAAAAACGATTTTAATTTAAAATAAACGTAATATCTATTTAAATTTATATATACCATATGCTCATTATATAATGGACTATTTCACAGATAAATTATATATATTGTTGTCAATTCCATATTTGTGTTTGAAACAATATGCAATAAATTTTAAATGCCTTATATCTCTAAATTGATATTCAGTGTAGAAACAACACCATATTTAATGTGTCCAGATAAAATCAAAACGAACATATTTTAAATATTAGGCAGGGATGTTACGAGTGCAAGAAAAATGAATACGGATATAAGAATACTATATCGATTTCGATTGCAGATATAAAATTATTTCGGATTATGCGTTACTTTCGGATAATTTTGTATACGAATATAAGATTTTTGAGAAATATCTTTTTTTAAGAAACTGTTATTTATTGCTGTTTTATAATTCTTGTACTGTTGTCATATGTTTGTGATTTGTTGTTTGTTTTTTTTTGGGAACATTAATTCTTTGTACTTATCACTTGTAATAATCCCTAAATATTCTTTTTTTAATTAGGCCTTTATAAGCACTTTTGAGTTAAGTTACATAGACATATCAGTAGTGTCAGTCCTACAGGAAGCTACCGCCGGCTCGAACAGCAATTCTGCTGAGAAGAGCCGCCATGAAACTCAACAGTTGTTCTTTTCAAAATATAGTTTTCAATACATGTATAACAAGTCTATCATAACAAGTCTCATTTGCTTATTTATAAAAAGTATAAAAATTTTGTACGTAGAGGGATTTGAACCAATGCCTATTGGGAACCGTGCAAGAGGTGCGGAAAGTATGTTTTTTTAGTGTAGAATAACACTAAAAATTATAAGTCTCATGTAGACTCAAAATAGAAAAAAGTAGAAATCATCCGTAATTGCTATATCCGATCCGGAAAGGATAAATAAAGTATTTCGGATACGGTTACGGAGATTCGTAACATCCCTGATATAAAATTTACTTTAAATTAGTATTAAAACAACCATTTTAAATAACTAGAAGTAGCGTTTTTGCACAAATATATTGTTTTGGATCACACCCGTAATAGTTACAATTAATTTTATTTGTGTAGATTTAATCTATATGAAATGAAAGAAATTATATACTATATATTTCCAATCTTATACTTTATTAATACATAAAAAAAACTCTGTCAAGGTCACACGAGAAATTATTTTTCTTAATTTAACATTATAAATAACAAAATTTATTATATTATCAGCATCAAAATAAAAAAATATATTTAAGCGTGTAGGATAATTAATTAGGCTAATAATAATAATATGACATAAATGCTTCACAATTCACAACAAATTTATTAAAACTATATATAATCTCGAACGAAGTTTTATATTTCATATATATATAAATCATTTATTTCACTAATTTATTTATTATATATGATATAAATACATGTATAATAACAAAATACAGATTATAAAGCATTTTGTACAGGTAATATAAACATATTTATTCAAGAAATAATCAAGTATTATGTAGTAATAGTGATTATCATTTGCAAAAAATAAAATAACCATGTATCATAGAATATAAATAATATAAAATTATCTGTTTGTAACCTGTATAGTAGTAATAGTAGTTTATGCATCTTTTTTATTTCTCTAGTATAATTTGAAGAATGTCGATAATATTGTAAAAAAAAAGGACATGGTATTTCTTTCTCAAAGAACAACTCATGACGTCACAATACTAGTTCTAAAAACCTTGAGTTTTAAGAAAAAATAGAGTAATACTAATTTAAAATATTTTTGTATTATTTATTGAACTAAACAAAATGCTTATAAAGTATGAATCTGTAGGTTTCACTTATATAATTTATTTCTTTTTATAATAATACTACAAATATATGTTCATTCTGTAATAGATATAATGATTAAACTACACTATTGTCTATCAGATATACTTACTTTCACATAAAATGAATTTAACTTTACGCTATATCCCGCATATACCACGATAGGCAGTGAGAATCCAGTGTCAAGACACTCCGTCCTACTCTTTCCGTCCGAATTCGAGACACTGCGTGTTGAGTGGCAGAACTGATCTCCGCAATTTAATTTACTAAATGACTAATTCACCCGAGTCAAACTTACGACCGAAAAAAGTTATTTCAAGATTTTCAATTAAATAAAAAACCATTTCAATATAATATAGTCTGTATAATAAATGTTTTTATCTATGGTAACTAAATGTCATATCAATTTAATTAATGTTTAAAAACAATTAAGCCTCAATTTGTTAATATTAAGCACTAATTTAAATATAATCTAGCATTTATATTACAATATTCATGTTATGGAGAAAAGAATACATTAAAATGGCCATTTTATACAAAAATAAAGTAAATAATCAGTTAAAATATCGTATAAGCATTTTTTTTTATTTTAGTAAAAAGAAAATTCAGAAATCTTTCGTATAAAATGGATTAAAAATAAATAAATTGTGTTTATATATACATGTATGTATAAGCAATTAACACTAATACCAAATAGGATAAACATCTGTAAATGCAATATAAACTTTGACGAAAGAGATTCGAAGCCGCAACTATCGCTAAATTTCAACCAAATACTACACGATAATTTCTAAATCAAAATCTATAAATAAAAAATATATATGTATTTAAAAAATACAAGTTACAACATACAGCTAAACAAATCAAGGAAATATAAAATTTAATGATTAACTTAAAATTAAATTTTTAATCTATATCGAAGGATATAAAAGCGTATTTTTATTGTATAGTAAACACAAAAATCTTAATTTTATTTATGTATGTATATATATATAAGTAATTAATTAATTAGTTTTGCCAATTAAAACAAGATGGCAGAAATATACCGCATGGCTAATTATTTATATAATATTATAAATTTTGATATGATTTTTGAACAACGCGGGCAAATATGTAATTATACAGATTAAATATAAATATATATACACATATAATCTAAAAATATAGACAAAAAAGTAAAGCACACTTTTAAGCACTTATAAATATTAATAAGAAAAATAATATAAACATTAATGTATTAAAAATGTTTTAATACCTTTTATTTAAGTAGAAATTATCAAAATTATAACCAAAATAATATTATATTTTTTTTATGTTTTGACAGAACGCTAAAAAACTAAATTAAACTAGACATCGGTTATTTTATTTATGTTTGTAAACATATCATAACTATATAAATGAGATTATATAGAATGGCAGTGACAAAATGACTTTGAAGTGAAAAATAAAATAATCGATTATAAAATCGATACTTAGAACTTAGTAATTCTTTTTATACACAAAATTAATCGTAAATGTTATAACATTTAACATACTTTGGGGCATATAGGAAAGTCTGTATATAAAAAATATATAAATATAACAAGTACAAAATGCAGTGCTGTTGTAAAATTTTTGTGATGAAAAATTTTGATCACTGTACTCGGATAAGAAATACAAGGAACACGTTAAAAAAACTTAGTAAATGCACAGTAAATTTAATTAATTCTCAAGTTTAGCACACATTTAGGCGAATAGATAATTATACTATTTATTGTTGAATATTACTATTATTTTATTGTATTTAAGAAGCCTTCCATAAATGACGTCCCAAACAGGCAGTCCTAAATTTCGTGACATCACACATAGGCCATCGAACAGCGTGTAAAACGCTATAAACACGACGGTTGTGAGTTCCATTTCTACTTGGGGATTTAATTATTTCATTTTTGTCTCGAAAAATGTAACCAGTTGTGACAGGGACAGGGGACAAAAAGTAAAATAAAGAGACTCGGGTGACGTACTTTATGAATGGACATCTATTATTAAAACATAAACTGAATAAAAAACTTAAATTAACTTAAAACTTGTGAAATTACACCATTTTACACAAAATTTTAGCAGAATAAAAAAATCATTTTTTTATAAATATGCACAGAATATCAAGCACACAGATATCTAATTTAGCAATATAATCTTATTTATTTAATATTAGCATTTATATTTACATAGCGGCATTTCTACAATATCTACTAATACAATTAGGTCCATTATTTCTTCTTAACTGTTAATTTAGTGCCGATTTTTCCGATTGCAATAGGAATAATAAATAAAATAATTACCATATAAAATCGACATGTTCATGTCAAAATCGATTTTTTTTAAATATATATTATATTTTTCTATTTTAGGCAATTTATAAAAATCTCGTAATCATTTTTCCGAACAGAATTATTTTCTTATTAAAGATTTAAATCACTGGAATAATATAATAATTTATTTAATTAATATATTGAAAAAAATCTATAAATATACATATGTGAAGAGGCAGTGAATTGCGGACGGACAGATCAGGCAAAAAAAATTGGTAAATTTTGGTATGTTTCCAATAAACTGAGGAATTAAAATGAAACTCACAATAATAACATTAATTTGCTGTATATATAATATTATAATTTATGATATTAATTAATCATAGCTTCTAATGTAATTGATATTATTCTTGTAGACAGATATTTTTAAAAGCTATATTTCGTTAAAGCTGCATGTACTATTCATATTATAAGAAAAACATATTTTTTAAATATAAGTAATATTCACAGCTAAACAACCATAAAAGAAATATTCAAGTAACATTATTTTCCAGTGATTTAAATATTTAACGATAACTGATAATAATAAAAAATGTAACAGATAAACTAATATAGCGTTTTATGGTACATTACATTTTATGGTACTGATTTAGAATTATTTGCAGTCTCCATCTTGTTTTGTGGACTGTCACTGATCATATTCCCTGATATATTTTTTTCTGAAAATAATGTTTTTAAATGTATTGCAAGGTAGAGCAAAAAAAAAACTAAACAAGAATATCTCCTTACAAAGATCCTAACAACACACATAAATTGTTACAAGCGCATAAGAATTTCGACTTAACTTGGTCAGAACGCTTCGACGGTTTCCAAAAAGTGCTATAAAATATATGTTGCATGGAAACTTTTCCTTTTAAGGAGTGCCCATCATTTATTTTAATTTTTTTTATTATATCTTGATCAACATCGATTTGTATAGGTTTTTTTTTTTAATAACATGAAAAATATTTAGTAAAAAGTGAATACTTTCTATTTTTAACATTTATTGAAAGACTTTAATGAACAATCAGCTTCACGTATCCCGCACGCTGCATGGGAGGAAGAGGGAACCTAGTGTTAAGACACTCCGTTCCCCACTTTCTGCCGAATTCTGGAGGCATTGCGTGTTAAGTGGCAGAACTCAACGCCGCGCTTGTCCGCGACACCAGAGCGAAGAAATGGAAATATAAATTTAAGTAAATATTTCTTTCTTTCTCATCTTTTCTCTCCTCGAGTGGGGATCGAACCCACAACCAGTCGATTTTACAGTCACACTTTGTGCCACTGCGCTACGACTGGCCGACTTTAATGAATCGAGTTATTTCAGGATATTTTTCACCTGCCACGCCAAAAAGAAAAATTCAAATTGAGAAAATTGAGTTTTTATTCTCATTCATTTGAAATCATTAATATTATTATGTTATTTTATGCCACTATTATCACAGAAACAGTACTAAATAAATTATACGAACCAAATAACAACTAACAACTTAATACCGTGCCACTTTATTAAGTGACTTTATTTAAGTTAATAACTTACATTCAAAAGTTACCTTTATACTGACTCGCGATATTATTTCTTGTTTATAATAACGGGTGATTTTGTTAAAACTACAGGTAGTTTCATAAAAAAAAATAAAAAAAGACGTATTTTTTTTACTTTTGTCGATGTTTCATCACTCATAGATAATTTAGGGTTCTTTAATTTGGGCCTATATATGGCTAGAGGAATCGATGCTAAATTTTATCAAAATTATAATTTAAAAAATCTAATGATAGGCACTTTTTAAAAGGTAATGTTGACACACGACGTATATTTTATAACACTGTGTGCCAGTTCAAATCCAGCTACGTTAAATTTTTTATATGTTTCGTAAGAAAGTACTTTTCTTGTTTTAAGTAGACAATAACACTTTAAAAATGTCAACAAGATATTATTTATCTATGCGCAATGATCCAATAATGTTTCAATACATTAGTGAGGTGATCTAAAAGTAACACTTGAGGTGTTCCATCGCCGTTTGATGTATAATGAAAACGTTGCTTGAAAGGTATTCCTTGAGCAGAGGAAAGAGATAGGAGAGCAACGGCACAGCGGTTGACCGTAAGCGCAACGTTATGGGTTCGATTCCCACACGTGGGAAGGAGTCAAATTCATTTTCTTGCTCTGATAACAAGACATAATGCGGCGTTCAGTCAAGCTATAGCCCTACAAATACTTTACAAAGTTTGTGAACATAGGCAAGAGTCTAACTCGCGCATGCATAATATTCCGGAGTTATATATTGCGGAGTTGACTGCTACATCTTTTTTCCTTTTGTTTGGTATAAAAGCAGCCTGATATCCAAGTATAATTATTTGTAAAAAATATATATATATATATATATATATATATATAATTTAAAAAACTAATGTTTATATAAATTTGAAATAATATTTTTTATTACTATTAGATTAAATAATATTTTTTATTAATATTACTCTTAGATCACCACTAGCTCTCAAATGTCGGTTCTATGTGGTATATGTGTTTATCTGTCGTCATGGTCCTACCCACCTGCACAACTAGCTTGGCGGCTGGTTCTCATCGCTGATGATAACCTGCACCACGTATCCGGGTGTGATACGAGCTTCTTCGACAGGCAACTTGTCGCCTAGTAGTTTACCACCGTAATACCAACGCTGTCTGTACGTTTCTATGTTCTCTTGAGCCTGGAATTCGAGGAAAACAAAGGGATATAAAAATAGGTATATTAATCAGCGTGTAGTCGCCGCCCCTCGAGGAATTATTTCCATTTCGTCACTCTGGTAACAAGGCAAAACGCAGCATAGACGCAAAATGTCTATAGAGTATTTTGTGATATTTTCGAAGCTTTTGCCTTAAATAGAATAGAAATATAAAATTATATAAATAAAATTTATATATAGTAATAAAATAGAATAATAAAATTCCAAAACGCTTTCTATCGTGTTTAATAATTAAGTAAACTAACATGGTCATTAAAAAAGTAACTACTCAACAGTTACGACTACTTTTTTAATGTTTGTTGGCGGCTCTTCTCAACAGAACTGCCTAATGATCCAATGATAGCTTTATTCGACGATTCAAAAGTGCTAACAAGCCTATTTAAATAAGCAATATTTTGAATTTGAATTTAGTTGAGTTCCGCCACAACACACTAATGTTAGAAAATTGAAATAAAATCGAAACGATAAAGATAAAATGATAGAACCTATAACTTTCCTCGATAAATAAAATATCCAAAACAAAATGATTAAATAACATTAGCAATAATATATTTTTTTAAATATATTTTTTACGAAAATATCTATCTATTACCTAGGTGCCTAAGTACATAATAAGTCGGGGCAAAAGTATTGCGTATTTTGAATGTATTATTAGTAATCAAACTGTACTGGCTTTGTCTTTGGCTGTACTGAATGTAACTGGCTGGTTTTAATACCATTAATGTGACATTCTGAAGATGCTATAAATAAATAAAAAAACTAGTTCCCGCCATTTTTCAATTGTTTTTCAAGCGAACAAAATGAACTTATCGTGACGAAAAAGTTCGGTATATTATAAAATTGTATATTACAAACAAGGTAAAAAATGCGACGAACGCTGTGAATAAAAAATAAAATTTGGACCTAATGCGGTATCAATAAGAGAAGCACAAATGCGGTTCAAGCGGTTCAAGTCTGGATTTTTTTGTGTGAAAGATGAAGTTTGTTCTGGATGCCTGTCACAGATAAGATCAGTGCCATATTTGAGAAAGTGGAGCAAGATCAAAAATTAATAGCTACGACATTGCTGAAGAACTGGATGTTGATCATAAAACAGTTTTACGTCATTCACGAAAGTCTGGGTACAAGAAAAAACTTGACATTTGGGTAACACATGGTCTCACTAAAAGAAACCTAATGCAACGTTATCTATTTGCGATTCTTTGTTGAAACGTAAAAATTCCGAATAATTTTTAAACCCGTCATCAATTTTTCAATCTCAAAATATCTACAGGAATGGGATCATGACACTACCCTACTACCCTACCCTACTATACGATGACAACAAGTCATCGATCAAAACATATTATAAATAAATAAAAAAGAATTATACCTAAGAAAAATATTTTAATTTTAACAAAAATATTTTTGCTTTTTGCTCAACTTTATATTATACATATGTGTCCAAGTCAAAGTTGATTGACGAAGCTTAGTCAAAGTTGGAATATGTCATATTTAAATGACAAAGCATTTATAAATACGATGCTTTAAGAATTTGCTACTAAATCTGAATGTTATTTAGTAATTTCTAAATATAATGATTATTATACCACATAACCATAACAAAATAAAAGAAAATCGAAACTTACATGTAATTTAGCCTTACAATGGGCTATAGTATGTCTGGAACATACAGGTAGATCTAGATCTGGTCCGCCAGTGGACAAACGTAGACGCAGTGCTAAAGTCACTCCACCTTCTACCGGCTCAGAGCATTCCGCTGGTGAATCCCTTCCATTTGCCTCTTTGACCATGTTGATTGGTGCTGACAGACAATATATTGGTACCTGAAATGTATCATTTTACAACATGAAATTATTATTATTTTACTTCACACTGTTTTCTACATATAAGTACATATAAGTAATCACATATACAATGTACATAGAAACATACATCATATATAACACAAACTACATATATAATGTACATAGAAAAGACCTAGTTTAGGACACTCCATCCTAAAGACATGTGGTGGAATTCAATGTGGTCTTTGTCTTGCTACCAGGATTAGAGAATGAAAATATTAAATTATTCATTGCTTTGTCTGCTTGAACTTGAACTCAATAATTTATACATAAATTTAAATGCTTTTTCGTGTTCTAACAACATTATCATTTTAAAGATAACATCTGCATAGATATTATAATATGAACACCTAGTTTTCAATATTTATTGAAAACTAGTTATCACCAATTCAAAATAACAGTCAATTTTCTGCAATTTTGTTAAACAAAATATAATATATTGATATACAATTTTTATTTAAAAACAAATTTTTATACAATAAACACTAATTGGTAAGAGAAATTTGTCAAAGTATAATAATGAAAACAATTGCAATATAACTATTTAAAACAGTAAGTAACCAATTAAAACAGTGACATTGGCATGTGCTTATCACACAGACACTCAAAAATATTAAAAATTCACATCAATCATTAGTAAAAAAATTTAAAAAGTTTTATGCAAATCGTAATACAAGGTACTTTATATTAAAATATTGCCAAAAAAATTAACTATATTTTGTTTATTAATTTAAATATAAGACTAATAATATATAATAAGTATTACATTTTACTGATATTAAATACATTAAAGTAATTTTAAACAAATTTAGTTCCAGCATATTAAATTAAACATGTCCATCATTTAACATAAATTAAAATGAATCATTGCTTTGGTATGTCATAAATTATGTTAGCTGACTCATACACTTTTTAGTATTTGGTTACTTTAATAACATTAACATTGTCCATTCAAAGTTTAGGCATTTACAATTCATATGTAAAATATGTTTTGTATATTTAAATATTAGTGAATGAATATTTAAACTTAAGAGAGAAGATCTTATGTAGTTTCTATGTATGTAAAAAAAATAAAATATTTTAGAATATTATTTTAATATATGTATAAAAATCATAAAAAAATATACTTACATTAAAATAATATTCTATAATATTCAGTGTATTTGTAGAAAAGTATTCCATAGTAACAAGCCACTGTTCTCGGTTTTTACCCAAATTGATAACATTGTATGTTAAGTGACAAAACTCAACAATGATATGTCATGCCCAGTGCCAGAGTGGGATTAAACCAACAATTATTGCATTTACTGTCAGATAGTACCCCACCAAGATGGCAACAAAAGGAATTGTAAATATGAAATATTGTAACTCATTATTAATTTAATGGTTATTTAATGACATCATTTCTTTATCTATGTATAGACTAAATCTATCTTCCATAATATACATGATATATTGAAAAAATGTTATACAATTTTTGTTATAAAAGAAAACAACAGATATTTGCAAAAACAATAACCATATATAAAACACTTTGCAACAGTATTTATAATTTCTAAACATAACATAAATCAGAGCCATAACAGTTTACCAAAAAAATTGTCAACAATTATCAAAAGAAATAGAAAAAGAAGTGAAGATTATTTACCTGATATCTGGTCCCCCATTCATCATAGCACTCTGTAAGATATCCATTAGGTACAGACACACTGGCTCCATCAAGAATGGCCTGTGCTAATTGGAAATCCATGGCTTCTGCCGCCACGGCCGCCGCCCGCAGTGCATCCCATATCTCTTTCCTACCTTCGAAAGCCGGAGCAGTGTCCCAGAACTCATCACGCTTACTCCTCAACTGACCCTCAGTTAATGGCACATCGGATTTCCACCGTATAGTCTCATGACACAACGACTGGTTCTTTCTTAATCCGCCTAAAACAAAGTTCACTTTAGTGTCTAAGCAAGCACGTCTCCACGGCGACAGTCGGTCACCTACCCGAATTAGGCCGCGACACCGTTCCTGACGATTCTTCTATGGGCCCACTTCTACTCCTAGTTATTCCTATGCAGCCGCCCATTTTAATTACATTCTATATTTACCCATTTATGATATTTACAAAAAAATATTAGCAAATAACATTTTATCGCCTGTCCACTCCTGTCAAAAAGATAGCTGTATAAGTTTCGTTATTGCATAGATTTTATATGGAAACGTCATTATTTAATTATTGATAACATTTTGTAGAAATTGCATTATTTATACAGATTTTGATGTTTTACATTTTAAAATAAACTTATTTTTATGAATGTTACTTAATTAAATGCGACATTTATTGGCCTGAAAAAATAATATTCTATTTTCTGTTTTTCTATAGAATGCCGTAACAAAACGCTGCTATAACACAAAAAACACTTTTTAATGTTTTTGAATTTTTTTTTACTAATTAGACTAAACAAATTTCATTAAAAATTTATTAAATTAAGTAATAAGTTCAATATTAAATTAAATGATATAAGATTTTGTGCATTTATACTACGATACCGTATTTAAAGATTGTATATACAAAGTCACAGACAAGAAATATCGATGCTGTCATTGCCGTTTTGGTATATGTGTTCTGTGGTCATTGCTATTTTACTGGACAGAGAACAAAAACAAACATCAATGAATTCAGAATTTATAATACATGCTGAGTTGTACCCGCGAATGGCGAAACAATACAAACAAAAATATATATTATTTTAACAAAAAATATCTTATTGAAGATATATTCACTATTCAGGGCTCCCCAAATTTCATTTTGTTAACATTTAAATCTAGTATTCTTTTAAAGCAGTGCCAAAATGAATGACGATACTAAAGATAACGTTTCAATACATAATTTTAAAGTCGCAAATGTAAGTTCAACATAAATACAATATTTTAAACAACATTTTTTTTCAATTACTAAATAAATCAATATGTTTGCACTTTATAGATTGATCCAACCGCCTTTTACATAACCGAATTTATAACCTTAGAAGAAGAGAGATCTATTCTTTCAAATATTAATGCTGCTCCAATACCTAAATGGACTCAACTTTCGAATAGAAGGCTACAAAATTGGGGTGGCATTCCTCACAGCAAGGGAATGATAGCAGAAAAAATACCACAATGGTTGCAAAAATATTTAGAAAATATACATAATTTAGGTCTAATGAATGGTAACAAGCCCAACCATGTTTTAGTAAATGAATATTTACCGGGACAAGGGATCTTACCGCATTTGGATGGTAATTTATTTTATCCCACTATTACTACTATTTCTGTTGGCTCACATACTGTATTAAAATTTTTTGAACCAATTTGTTCTGACAATAACTCCTTACAGCATAAATTTTCAATACTTTTAGAACCTAGAAGCTTATTAATTTTACAAGATAAACTGTTTCATTATTATTTACATAGCATAGATGAAATTAAAGAGGATTATTTAGATGATTCCATTGTTAACTTCAATATGTGTTCCAATAAATATATGAAAAATACCACAGTTTCTCGAGACACTAGAATATCATTGACAATTCGGCATGTACCAAAAACTACAAAGTTCAAACTTAATATAGGTAATAAAAGATGATGATTATATATTTATTTATAAGGTAAATAATCATTGTAATTAAAGTATTTTAAATGTTGTTAAATTAGTAGTTTAAATATTTTATAAAAAAATATTTTAGAAATATTTTTATAAATAATATTTTTCCATAATATTTGTAACCATGATTTGTAAACATAATTTTGAGATGATATTTTTAAATTAATTTACAAAATCTTTACAAGTTATTGTAAGAAAAAATATAAACATAATGTGTAAATTGATGTTTTTCATTGAAAATGTTTAATGTAAGGCATTGAGATATGTCTTATACTTATGATTTTCTTAAGTATAAGACAAGCAGGGAATGGAGGTGTCAACTCTACCTTCTTTCTGCATACCATGCTCTTTTTTTCGGACTGCTAAGGAAGGGTTATGTTTTTCGCGCGTATCTTGTATGTATGTAATATTCTTTATTACCTCATATCTCCAGAACCGCTGAACAGATTTACATATTTGAGGTATCGTTAGATTCGTATTAGCAGCCCAAGTGTTCTTAGATAGGTGACGTTAATAAAAAATAATCATGGTGGCTGTGGTACGCCATTGTACTTAGTAAAACAAATTTTTTTCGTTTCGAATACTACAATATAGGTATCAAATTCAAGAGCTCAATTTCAGGATTTCAAAAAGGTATATCATGATTATCATTACCATATAAAATTCTAACAAAAAAATTAAAAATAAAAAAATATTTGTAAAAACAAAAACCCCGACTGCATCAAACTAAAAAGAAAATAAACAAGTCCAATAGTTTAATAGGATTAACAGTCGGGACCTATAAGTAATTCTTCAATCAATAAAATCTTTACCAGGAACCCCGCATAATTTAAAGAGGTCCCGACTTAATCCTAATAAAGTATTGGACTTGTTTATTTTCTTTTTAGTTTGATGCAGTCGGGGTTTTTGTTTTTACAAATATTTTTTTGTATGTTGGGTCTGGTCCATACTTTTATCTGTTACTTGTACTTTATTAGGCTTATAATTATCTCTAATAATTTAATTCCTAAGTGAGTTCAGGTATTTGGATTGTCTTTTTCTACATATTTAACTCACAAAAAAAAATCAGCTTTACTCTGAATCCCCACACAGCAGGGTAGGCAGAGGAAACCTATTGTTAAGACACTGTTTCCCACTTTCCGCCGAAATCTGGAATCATTGCGAGGAGTGGCTGAACTCAATGCCACGCTTTGCCTTGACACCACAGCAAAGAAATGAAAATATAAATTTAAATAAATATTTCAGTTCATTGAGTAAGGATTGAACCCAAAACCAGTCACATTTACAGTCAAAATTTGGGCCTCTGTGCCACAACTGACCTCAATGTATATTAAACTAACATCTATTAACTGCCTACCATGCTATATGCATGGTAAAACAGTAAGCTATAAAAATGTGCTAAAGATATTCTTGTGTTATTTGATATTTGTAGAGTACCTATTTTTTTCTTACATGTATCCTGCACACAGCAGAGTATGCAGAGGGAACTTAGTGTTAAGATACTCCGTTCCCCATTTTCTGCTGGATTCTGGAGGCATTGCGTGTTGAGAGTGGCAGAACTTAACGCCGCGCTTTGCCTCAATACCAGAGCAAAGCAATGGAAATATAAATTTAAGTAAATATTTCATCTCCTCGAGTGGAGATCGAACCCACAAACAGTCGCACTTTGTGCCCCTGCGCCACCTATATAATGCTTATTTTTAAAATATTATATTACAAACTAGCGGCTCGCCCACGGCTTCGCCCGTTTAAAATACATGATTATTGATTTAATATGCACAATTGATTGACAACTATAATGACTTTTAATATGATTTTTTTACGACATTATCGTCAAAGATTTTTTGATTGTTTTAAATAAAAAAATACGACCATTGTTGATATTTGATATTTATAAAATACTAGCGGACCCGGACGCGGCTTCGCCCGCTTGAACTATACGAATGCTTATTAGATATATTTATAAAATTGTTTTTGAAAATATCTAATTTAAATGAAAAAAATTATAAGTAAACGTAATCATATTAAAATATTAATAAAAAAACCAGCTATATTATTAATATCATCAAAGTAAAATAAATATTTAAAAGAATTAAAATTAAATGTGTTGTGCTATGTTTTAGCAAGTGCATGTGGTTATTTACATAATACTTAAATACAATAAAAAAAATTATATTTTTTGTATCTGTCTGTCTTTCTATTTCCCCGAGCTAATGTCCAGAATAACTGAACTAATTTTTATTGGACTTTCAGTGATCAATTTTACTGATTTACCCGGGAACCGACCAGGCGCTCTGACTAAACCATACGTTCTCATCTAGCTACGTCGAAATTTTTATGCGCTTGTTACACAACTTATTTATGTTGTTAGCATCTCTGTAGGGAGATTTTTACAAATTTCCGCTACCTACAGATAATTACTAAGAATTATCGTTTGGCAAGAGAGAATACTATTTATTTAATATTTTTTAAACATTTTTAAAGTGTTACTCCACACTTAGGAAAGAAAAATACTTATTTAAAAATTTGAACGTAGCGGGACTCGAACTCACGCCTCCTGGAAACCGACCAGGCGCTCTGACCACTAAGCCATACGTTCTAATCGAGCCACGTCGAAATTTTTATACGTTTTCTAAATAAGTATTTTTCTTTCCTAAGTGTGGAATAACACTTTAAAAATGTTTAAAAAGAAATGACTTAAGTCCTTACTACATTAAATATGATAAGTTTTGCGAGCAATATCAAATAAAATCCCAAAAAACTATAATTTGTTATGTGTATTACAACGGTATAGATAACTATCCAACCGAGATGAAATAACCAACAATTCTTTCCTTAAATAATAAATGCTTAAATAATATTATGCTGATGCAGCGCAGGGCCGCAACTTATACCACACCAAGAAATTTATGAAAATCTAACTAATCTACTACTCGAATAAGCGAAGAACCAAAAAAATATATAAATTAATTATAAACAGCAAATAATTACATCAAAATTAACAGTAGTTCGAAAATGTATGAAAATTTACAAAACTGTCAATGTCATCTGCCCGTTCAGGTCGGTCATACTCATGGGTCATGGGTATGTGTTCTGTGGTCATACTATGCCGCTCGTAGGCTAGGTCATTTTGAATCAGTGACATCTCCTTAATTATTTATTAGAATGTTATACAGTAACCTATAATTTCAATCTAAATGAAATGCTAAAAGCGACTATTTTATTCATTTTCATAAGGATCAATATCAAATTATAGAAAATACATACAATAAAAACCCGATAAATATAAAGTAAATTAATTAAAATGGTTACTTTTGCTCAACCTTCATAGATAAACATGGTATATGTATCGCGGACTTTTTTAAACATTAAAGAACAATATTTTCGTAAAACATTGGTTTCATGTATCTCATAAGGTTGAGTCGGCGCACGCCATGTATGCGTTAAGCTCATTTTGGGTGACGTTTTCTTATAACAAACTTTGCAAACCGTTGCTTAGCAACGGTCGGTTGTTATTAACATGGCGGAATAAATTGTCTGTCAAATTAAAAGGTATTTTAATATATTAGTATATATCGACAGTATTACAAATATGAGAAAAAGAAGTAACCTATGTTCATCCGAAGACCCTAGAGTATCTCTTTATGAGTATTTTATCACAATTGAATTAGCGGTTTGGCCCTGATTGCGTAACAGACAGACAGACAGAGTTACTTTCGAATTTATAATATAGGTATGGATACATAAAGCTAATTATTTATTACACGTATATATTTTTGTAACTTTGTTCTTTTTCCCGACTGCTAAGGAAGGGTTATGTTTTTCGCGCGTATCTTGTATGTATGTAATATTCTTTATTACCTCGTATCTCCAGAACCGCTGAACGGATTTACATATTTGAGGTATCATTAGATTCATATTAGCAGCCCAAGTGTTCTTAGATAGGTGACGTTAATAAAAAACAGTCATGGCGGCTGTGGTACGCCATTGCACTTAGTGAAAAAATTTTTTTTCGTTTCCAATACCACAATATGGGTATCAAATTCAAGAGCTCAATTTCAGGATTTCAAAAAGGTATATCATGATTATCATTACCATAATAAATTCTAACGAAAAAATGAAAAATAAAAAAATATTTGTAAAAACAAAAACCCCGACTGCATCAAACTAAAAAGAAAATAAACAAGCCCAATAGTTTATTAGGATTAACAGTCGGGACCTATAAGTAATTTTTCAATCAATAAAATCTTTACTAGGAACCCTGCATAATTTAAAGAGGTTCCGACTGTTAATCCTAATAAACTATTGGGCTTGTTTATTTTCTTTTTAGTTTGATGCAGTCGGGGTTTTTGTTTTTACAAATATTTTTTTATTACCTATATAATATACTCTGTTAAATGTGCTGATGTCAGTGAATAATTTAATTTACTCATTCAGAAACAGCCTTAAATGTTAAATTATTGATTTTAAGGATTCATAATATTCTTTATAAAATAACTGTAATAATTGCATATTAACTCCTGTACAGTTTTTAAATTAGTTACATATATTATATGAACGAACCAACCAAAAAATCTTTGTATTTACTTGATATTTCTTTCAAGATCGTTCTTTATCTCTGTGTTGAATTAATTACGACTTAAACTTAACTGTTATGATTTATGAAGGTAATCTCCGCTAACAATTCAATTTTGTTTACTTTATTGTATAAAATATTATATAATAGTGCTTCAAAAATATATATTTTTATCAACAGTCATATAACCCAGACGTTTCGAACGTCATTCTTTAGCCAGGGTCATACCAGCGCGATTGCTATATAATATTCGCAGGCAAGCTAATGCCTTGAGTTCATTCAAATGACGATAACTTTTTTTTTAATGAACCGATTTTGATAAACCAAACTTTAGTACTTAAGTTGAGTTAAAACAAAGCAATTGGTGAAATTTTCAAGTAAATCGGTTCAGTACTTTCAGAGAAAAATGCGGACAGAAATATGTCGACAGACAGACAAGAAATTCAAAAAAAATCTTTTTGCTTTCTATTATTCTTTTTAATAATAATAATAATAACTCTTTATTGTACACCCAAGAAATGATACAGAAATATAATAAAAACAAAATATAAATGTACAAAAGGCGGCCTTATTGCTTAATAGCAATCTCTGCCAGGCAACCTTAAGGCAGAGGAAATAGCAAATTAAGATAGGGATAGGGTGCAAATAGTGTAGATTTAGAGTTAAAATAAATAAAATGTAATATCTATACATACCACACAATACAGACGTACTGTTGCACTATAATATACACATAAAAATATAATATACAAAATTACATATAAATAAATACATACTACATACACATATATATAAATATATATACTAATATATATACTATATTAATATACATACATATATATATACAACTAAACATACATATATAACGATATAAAAAAACTAAAAGGTAAGAGTAAACAGTGAAATGGCAAAAAAAAAAAAAAAAGAAAAAAGAATATTACCCTTAAAGTGACATAAAGTGTAACTTTAAGCGACGTTTGAAAGTTAGAAATGTTTTAGAATTTCTGACTTCTAAAGGAAGTGAGGTCCACAATCTACACGCAGTTACAGTAAATGAACTGCTGTAAAAGGAAGAAGTGTGAGAAGGAATCTTTAGGGTGAGATTACGTTCAGAGCGCAGAGATCGGGAATGTGTCTCGCCTAAAAACTCAAAACGTTCTTTAAGGTAAGGAGGGGAAGTTGGATTGAACAGAATGCAGTAGAGAAGATGAAGTATGTGAGAATTCCTGCGAAGGCGGATAGGGAGCCACTTGAGTTTTTTCCGGAAATCAGAGATGTGATCAAATTTGCTTAAGCCAAATATGAATCGAATACATAAATTTTGAATACGCTCAAGTTTATTCAATTGCTCCTCTCTTAAGTCAAGATAACAAATGTCAGCATAATCAAGAATCGGTAGAAGGAGAGTATTTGCTAACGAAATCTTAGTTGGTATAGGAAGAAAATTACGCAAGCGTCTTAGAGACCCTAAGGATGCAAATATTTTTCTACTTACCTCAGTTACCTGTGAGTTCCAAGACATATTATTATCCAGAGTAATACCAAGATCTTTTACTGTTTTGCTGTATGGTATAATGTCGCTATTAAGAAGTACTGGTGGTAAAGTCGATGCATCTATTTTTGAAATTAGTTTAGCACTACCAATTAAAATCAGTTGAGTTTTTTTTGAGTTAAGATGCAGACCAAATGACTTACTCCAACAAGATATACTCTCCAAACTTTTGTTTATGTCCTTAATTGCAGTAGGCAAGTCAGATACTTTTGCTTGGTTGTAAATCTGCAAATCATCTGCATATAAATGGTAGAGAGAAGAGATAGTATCAGAAATAGTATTTATAAATACAGAAAATAATAAAGGAGACAACACGCCACCCTGCGGAACCCCAGCAACGACAGGAGACCAATCAGAGTACGAATCTTGTATTCGTAAACGTTGCCGGCGTCCAAACAGGTATTCACGAAACCAATCAATTGCATCAGGAGATATGTTAAGAGACGTTAAAGTAGCCAGCATGACATCAAAGTCAACGGAGCCAAAGGCATTGCTGAAGTCCAGTAACGCTAAGACCGTGACTTGTTGCATTTCCATGCCCGAACGAATGTCATCAGTAATTTTTACTAATGCTGTAGTCGTGCTATGACCAGGACGGAAACCGGATTGCAAAGGATTCATAAAATTATACTGGTAAAGGAACTGAGTGAGTTGAGTTTGAACTAAGCGCTCAAGGACTTTGGACAGGAAAGGAAGAATAGAAATGGGACGGTAATCAGAGAAATCAACAGGATTAAGCTTTTTGGGTAAAGGAATTATTTGAGCATCTTTCCATAATGAAGGAAATTGCTTAGATGTTATAGAGTGATTAAATATATGAGTGATCACAGGTAATATAATATCCAGGATGGGGATGATCATTTTACGACTAATGCCGTCTGCACCAACAGCATCAGATTTTATGGCTAAAATGGTCTTCTTAACATCACTTTCTGCAAATAAACTAAAGAAGAAATTAGGAACACTTGAAGTGGATAAAGCATTAAGATGGTTAATAGTAGATATTTTTGTTGTGTTATCAATAACACAGGAAGAAGAGAAATGTCTATTAAGTTCATTTAAATTGATATTCTTGGGATTTATGATTTGTTAGTAGTAGGGATTGGTGCGTTCTGGCTCATTAAATTGATCGCCTTATCAATCAAAATTTTCCGCGGATTTTCTCGCGGGTCGCGGTTTCGATTAATTAATTGACCGCGGATTAAATTGATTACCCCGGATCCGCGGATTTTTTCGCGGTTAGTACCCGCCATTATTTTGAGTCTTTCCGTAGAGTAGTAGGGATTGGTGCGTTCTGGCTCATTAATTTGATCGCCTTATCAATCAAAATTTTCCGCGGATTTTCTCGCGGGTCGCGGTTTAGATTAATTAATTGACCGCGAATTAAATTGATTACCCCGGATCCGCGGATTTTTTCGCGGTTAGTACCCGCCATTATTTTGTGTCTTTTCATAGAGTAGTAGGGATTGGTGCGTTCTGGCTCATTAAATTGATCGCCTTATCAATCAAAATTTTCCGCGGATTTTCTCGCGGGTCGCGGTTTCTTTAACATAAGAATATCTAACCTAACCTAACCTACTCATCATAGAACCGTTTCATATTTGTGTTGGTGGCGCACCATTTTGATTAATTAATTAATTTACCGCGGATTTCGTTTTATTTTTTTTGCATAACAATACTAACCTAACCTAACCTAGTTCGCAGTAAAATTGTTTTCGTATAATACCTACTCATCATAGAGCCGTCTCATATTTGTATCGGTTGGTTATCACATAGTTATTTTGTTGTAATCATCTCTGACTCAGGGTTAAATATTTAATACAATCAACGCTGATTTGAAAGGCTACGTAAGCTGATGTACAAAACTTGTTGATACATGTCTCACCGGAAGACGAATTGTACCTGCCTTTGAAAGAGGAAAGATTTATATCCCTTAAGTATTTCTTTTGCAATTATCTCTGAGTCAGTGTCCGTTTCAATATTACATTCATGTCCCTACAAGTTTCATAGGGTGGAGGGGTGCTTTCATACCGTATATAAGCTGCACTGGAAGCTGTTCTGATATGAAATAATTGTTGTTCGTGATACGTGAAAGTGCTCTTCCGATACGAAACAATGGCGGTGAGTATTATTTTTAAGTCATTTACTAATTTATTTATGTTGTTGCCCAGTAAATATATTGTGTACTTTTTCATTATTGCAGCTGTCAAGTAACAACACGTTTGATTACAATATGTGTGAAAAAATTGAACAAAAGCACCGCTTAGAAGGGTGAGTTTTACCTCTTTTGGTTTTTTTAATCATCTGCGTGGTGGGAGGTTGCTGTGTACTGTATTTAAAAGATGTTTGCACTGGGAATAGAAGCATTGTGTTTGTAGTGATTATCGGCATCATTATGTTTTCTCTAAGTTCCGTCGAAATAGCATCTTTGAGTAAATCACTCATTGTGACCAAACTACACCGATATGTGCGCATTTGGTACATTAGCGGGAAACTGCCAGAATCTCTGAAGATAGATCCGTGTATAGTGCCTTATTTTACACCGTGTCCTGGACATGGCAATATCAATAGTTCTGGTGACACAATAGACGGTCCTTTCACGATGCAAGCGTATTGTGCTATGTGTAGAGAAATAAATAGAAGTACGTATTTTTAAATGTGTGAACAAAAAATAAATATAGGTGATATTCGTTTCAATAATTTTTTATGTTTTTGTTACAGTGTCATAGAAAAAATACGGAAACAAAGAGATGCTTCGCTACTACCCCACGAAGTAGCACAGAGTGGATCGGGCTTGCAAGAATCCTCTACAGCTGTACCGTCTACATTTGAACCTGGAAAAGACGTCATCGAATGTTCGAGTTGTAAATTGCTCGTTTCAAAAAGGTATTATGCCAGCCATTTAAAAAGCAGCCTTCATAAAAGCAATATCTTGCGATTACATGATGAGTTATCAAATGTGTATTTGATTGATAGTGCGTTTGTACAAAGAGTGGTGACTTATCGAATAACACACCCCTCATCATTAGGAGTGGAATTTCAAACCCCTGAAAGTTTTCTTAATGATATTAAAAGCACTGTCTTAAACTTAATAGATGATTGCATAAAAACTTTAACATTAATAAAAATTAATTTTATCTTGCACGCTGATTTTGTCCAGGAAAGTAAAAGCTTAGAAAATTCATTCGATTTTCAAACCGTCAATAATTCTATATGTATCGGTGATGATTATGAAGCAACTTACCAAATAATAATGAATGACATTTGTAATAAAATAAGTGAGTTTGAGAAAAAAGATAGTGGATGGAGTCTTAAAAAAATAAGAAATATTGATTTGAATGTTAATAAATTTAATCCTTTGAGGGGGTCTTCGTATATTGACTTACCAATTGACATAAAACATAAAAAGGCAATTATAAACGTCAAAAATAATGATGTGCAGTGTTTCAAATGGGCGGTACTCTCTGCTTTATATCCAGTTACAAAAAATTCAGATAGAGTGAGCTCATATATTCATAATCAAAATAAACTTAAATTTGGAAAAATATCTTTTCCTGTAAAACTCAAAGATATTCACAAGTTTGAAGAATTCAATAACTTAAGCATAAATGTCTTTGGTCTCGAATATAATGCTGAATCTCGATGTAATAGACTTATAGGTCCGCTATACTTTACAAAACGTCGAAAACTTACTCATATTAATCTATTGTATATAAACAGCGGATCGCGTGGGCACTATTGTTACATAAAATGTCTTTCTAAATTACTTCACAAACAGATAAATCGGACACATCGCGCTATTCACATTTGCGATGGTTGTTTGATGCACTATCCATCTAAAAAATGTTTAGATCAACACCAACATTTTGATTGTGTCCACATTTGTACTGATTTACCAGATCCAATGAAAACAAAAAAGAACTGGTTTAATGTAGAAACGGCTAGCAACAAATTAGCGTTTAATAATTACGAGCGAAAGCTTAAACTACCATTTGTAATATACGCAGATTTCGAGGCATTTTTAACCCCCATTCAAACATGTCAAAACGAGGCTACGAAATCGTACACCAATAACATACAAAAACATGCGGTGTTTAGTTTCGGTTATTATTTAAAGTGTTCATATAATGACAGTCTCTCCATTTATAGAACGTATACGGGCGAACGTTGCGCCGAACAATTTATGAAGCATTTGAAAGGGGATTTAGAATTAATTTGTAAAGAAAACTCTTTTCCTAAACCTCCATTACCGCTATCGGAAAGTGATAATTTGCATGTTTTACAAAGTAAAGTTTGTTATATTTGCAATAATGATTTAGATAATAATAATAATGTTATATGTTATGATTGGTACAGTGGTAAATACGCAGGTGTTGCTCATACGTGCTGCAAGAAAAAGTACAAAGCCCCACGATTTGTCCCGGTATTCTTGCACAATTTAGCTAATTACGATGCCCATTTTATTGTGCACGCTCTAGGTTTTGAAGAGGGTAAAATTGATATAATCCCTCAAAATAAAGAATAATATATTTCTTTTTCAAAATATTTAAAAATTAAGAATAATAATATCTCGTTAAGATTTTTAGACTCATTTAAATTTATGTCAAGCAGTCTTGATAGATTAGCACATAATATAAAAACACATCAATTTGTTGAGCTCAAAAAAAATTACCCGCGAGATGAAGACTTTAAAAGATTAATTAGGAAGGGTGTATATCCATACGAAATAATGACTTCGTTCGAAAGTTTGAAAATATCATCATTGCCAACACAAAATCAATTTTTTAATTCGTTGGTAAATACAAATGTATCAAATGATGATTATAGACATGCCCAAGATGTTTGGAATCATTTCAAATGTGGAACCATGGATGATTACACTAGTTTATATTTGAAAACAGACGTTTTGTTGCTGACCGATGTATTTGAAAACTTTCGCAATATATGTATGAAAACTTATGATTTGGACCCTGCTCATTACTATACCGCACCAGGTTTGAGTTGGGATGCCATGTTAAAGTCCACAATGATAGAATTAGAATTATTAACAGATTTTGATAAAATAGCTTTCATAAAAAAGGGTATTAGAGGTGGTATATCGCAATGCAGTAACAGATATGCGAAAGCAAATAACAAATTTATGGAGGATTACGATAGCAAATTGCAATCCTCATATCTAGTTTACCTCGATGCAAATAATTTATATGGGTGGGCTATGTCACAACCCCTTCCAATCGGTGACTTTGAATGGGTCGATGTAAATGTTGATTTCAACATAGCAAACGATGCTGAATATGGATACATATTAGAAGTCGATTTGCAATATCCTGTTGATATACACGATAGTCACTCGGACTTACCTTTTTGCTCTGAAAATATATCCATCGGTGGTAGTAGAGAAAAAAAACTAGTACCCAACTTGAAAGATAAAAAAAAATATATTATTCATTACAGGAACTTAAAACAATGTATAGACAACGGTTTGCATTTACATAAAATTCACAGAGTTCTAAAATTCAAACAGAGGGCGTGGTTGTCTAAATATATCGATTTAAATACCAAAATGCGGTCCACGGCGTGTACTGAATTCGATAAAGATTTTTACAAGTTGATGAATAATTCAGTATTTGGAAAAACTATGGAGAATATTGAAAAACGAGTCAATGTTAAGTTACTCACCCATTGGTCAAACAATGGTGGTATGGAAGGTGCGCAGAGTTTGATATCCAAACCTGAATTTCATAGTCTATCGATATTTTCTGAAAACTTGGTTGCGGTTCAATTGAATAAAACCAAACTCTACTACAATAAACCGATTTACTTAGGGTTCTGTATATTAGATATATCTAAAACACTTATATATGATTTTCATTATTCATTCATGAAAAACAAGTTTAAAGAAAATTTAAAATTACTTTATACAGATACAGATAGTTTGATATATCAAATTTTCACAGAAGATTTTTATAATGACATTAAAATTGATTTGGATAGATATTTTGATACATCCGATTATCCTCCCAATAATCCATATGGGTTCCCCCTCATTAATAAAAAGAAAATAGGACTTTTTAAAGATGAAAACAATGGAATGATTTTTAAAGAATTTGTAGGCCTGCGATCTAAAATGTATGCAATGGATGTAGGTGATAAATTCATTGCCAAAGCCAAGGGGGTAAATAAAAGTGTAACAAAATCTTTTCAAATAAAGGACTATAAGGATTGTTTGTTCAAAAAGAGAATTAAAATGGATTCAATGATACGGTTTAAATCAATTAAACACATAATTTACACCCAAAAAAATAACAAAGTTTCTTTATCGCACAATGATAGTAAACGTTATTTAATAGAAAACTCTACAGACACACTTGCATGGGGTCATTATAAATTACAGTGATTAGGTATTTTGTTTTGTATAATCATTTATTGTAAAATATGAGGTATGTATCTTGAATATATGAATCATACCGTTAGAGTAACATAGTTATAATATTTCTCTAATTTGTAATATACACTCTAAACTCGGCATAGTATTGTTAGTATAAGTTAGCCATAAGACTTCTTTAATTTGTACATATATATATATATATATATAAATAAAATAAATAAATTATAATAAAAACCCATGTATTATTTCATAACCACCCCATTTGTATTAATAACGTTTAGCAGGGAGGTCGCAGACTAGAAAAATGCATCATTTTATTCATCCATTCACCGCTATAGTTGCGGGTCCTAGCGGATGTGGAAAATCTAATTTTGTTACGCATTTTCTGAATTATGTTGAGGATATATGCAATACACAATTTAATGAAATAACTTGGTGTTACGATGAAATGCAACCCTTGTACAATTTACCGAATGTAAACTATAGTCAGGGTATTCCCGATTTAAGTATGTTCGATGGTAAGCAGCCTCAATTGCTCATAATCGATGATCTAATGAGGGAATCCGATGGGCGCATCGTTGATATTTTTACAAAAGGTAGCCATCACAGAAATTTGAGTGTGTTTTACATTTCACAAAATTTGTTCCATCAGGGTAAAGGACAGCGAGACATATCTTTGAATTCAAGTTACATTGTATACTTTAAAAATCCTCGTGATAAGACACAAATTCGCTACTTAGCACGACAAGTTTACCCTGAAAATTCAAAATTTGTTGAAGAGACTTACAAAGACGCAACCAAGGAGGCACATGGATACCTGATGATAGACCTTAAACAAAATACTAATGACATGTGCCGCTTTAAAACTAAAATATTCCCGTTTGATGCAAATTGTACGGTATATGTTCCTAAAAAGAATGGGTTTAAATATAACAAACATGAGGAAATTTTTATCAGTACTTAATAATGCCTGCTCGAGTAAATACGCATCGCAGTTTATTGACGGCATTACATACACTAAAACCAAAATATCGCAAGGCATTATTAAAATCTTGTGGTGATGAAGAAATACACTGTATATGTGAGTGTATATTTAACATTTTGAATGGTAAAATTTCCCTTAATGATAAAGATAAATCAAAGTTGAGTAAATATAAAACAATCCTCAGAAAATTAATCTTAAAAGGGAAAAATAAGTGGCGAAAACGTATTATTGTTCAAAAAGGTGGTGCATTTTTACCTATAATTTTGGGATCTATTTTATGTGGATTATTTAGTAGTATAATTTAAGCACAATGGAAAACGTGAAAAAGATGATCTTGATAGAACCCGAACTAATAGACAAATTAAAACAGGAGCACGCCAGCGACAATGTTTTATCTCGCCTTGACACGGAAATGGATAAAATCTTAAAACGTAATGTCGAAGATCGTGAAAAATGGTCTTTGTACATGCAAACATTACAAAGATATTTACATTTCACCGAGCAAGATCGAAAATCTTTCAAATTACCCATCATAACGGAAGAAACAGACCATTCAATAAAAAATCTATTTCCATCGGGGACCAATAAAGTACTAAAATCCCATAAAAGTCATAGCAAAAATAATGAATCAACACTCGTAGAACAGGTCACAAAACAAGAGGACGCACTTCCGAGTGTATCTGGGTCTTTAGCCCATTATACCTCAGACTACATAAGCAGATTGCTACCAAAGACATTTAAGAAAAAAGGTGAATTGTTGATGGATACAATAAATAAACATAGAGATAAAATATATTGGAATGATGATGGTACTATTGTTGTTAATAACGAATTGATTCCTGGTAGCAATATTGCTGATTTAATTAATGACGCTTTGAGACGACTGAAACGTCCTCGACCGAGAGGGTGGGAAAAATTTGTTGTAGCATTGAAAGATATAAAAGTACCTCTATATTGTATAGGTAATCCTAAAACGCTTGAATATATGAACAATCTCTATTTATCAGAATTTAGAGAAACTACTCCTTCCAAAGAACCATTGCAAATTACGCCATCTCCTGCATCTCAGAATAGAAGAAGTAGATCCTCCTCTGAATCTAGGAAACTTAATAAAAAAATTGATTGGGAAAGATGGACCCCGTACTAGATATAAGTAGTATATACTATGATGTATCTCATCCAGCTGGTTATAGTAGTATAGCGAGCTTATCAAAGGCAATGAGGGGGACGATGACGAAGACAGATGTAAAAAAATGGTTACAATCTCAAGAAACTTACACACTGCATAAACCCGTACAGAGACGATTCCCTCGGAATAAATACATATTATCAAACTTTAACGAGCTTTGGCAGGCTGATTTGAGTGATATGAGGACGTATAGTAACTATAATGATGGTTTTAATTATATACTTTGTGTTATAGATGTATTTAGTAAATATGCGTTTGCGAGAGCCATGAAAAAGAAAGATTCTCAAACTGTGAAAACATGTTTTGAAAGTATTTTTAGTGAAGCTAACAGTACTCCTAGACATATACAATCAGACAAAGGAACTGAATTTGTTTCCAAAGATGTTAGAACGTATTTCAAAAGTAGAGACATTAATTATTATACTACTAATAATCCTGATATAAAAGCAAGTATAGTGGAAAGGTTTCAAAGGACTTTAAAAATGAAAATGTGGCGTTACTTCACCCATAACAACACGTATAAATTTATTGATATATTACAAGATTTATTATATTCCTATAATCACAGCTATCATAGAAGCATAAAAATGTGTCCATGTGATGTAAACTCTAGCAATATTATGACTGTTTGGTGCAATTTGTATGATAAACAAACCAATTCGAAGTATACAACTGAAATAAGAGCAAGATTTCGCATTGGAGATTATGTAAGAATAACCAAGTATAAACATATATTTCAAAAAGGTTACGAAACCAACTGGAGTGATGAAATTTTTGTAATTTCATCGATAATTTACAGATCCCCTTTCGTTGTATATAGCATTAAAGACTTGCAAAATGAACCAATCGTTGGGACTTTCTATGAAAGAGAGTTACAGAAAGTAGAATATACCCCCACCCTAGAATATAAAATTGATAAAATAATACGTTCACGGTATTCGGGTCATAGAAAAGAGTTGTTAGTAAAGTGGAGAGGATATCCAGATAAATTTAATAGTTGGATAAAAGCGGCAAGCTTAAAAAAAATATGAGTGAAGAAAGTTTTTATTTAACGTTGCTCAGCAACAGCTCAATGACATATTTCTCAGAAAACACAACTACAAATTTTTCTACTAAGTTACCGAAAACTATTAAACTAGATGGAGCGTGGGTAGTGGGGGTGGTAGAATTTCAGTATCCATGTTCAATGTACACTGTTCAAGAGAGCCAAAATGTTGTACATATTGCAAAGACAACAAAAATTGTAGGCATCGAAAATGAATCACCTTCATCAGTGTTGTATAAAACACGCATTCCTGCAACCAACTATGAGAACACCAATCAAATTTTGAGCGCTTTAAATAAAAATCCAATGTTAATGGATACTATTAACTTTCGTTACGATGATGTATCAAAATTGGTATTAAGGAAAATTTTGAATAACAATGTTACTAGAATAACATTATCACCAACACTGGCACTGCAGTTAGGTTTCGCGCCAAAAACAAATTTTGTTACCACTGCCTTTGGAAAGTATCCGGTTAATTTGCATTTAGGTTTACCGTCTCAACTTTTTGTGTATTCAGATATAATCTCCCCTCAAATTGTAGGGGATGTAATGTCATCTCTATTGAGAATAATACCATTAGACCCAACTAAATATATTTATGGCTCATACAAAATGCACATTTTCTCACCAGCTCACTATATACCCGTAATGCGTAGAGAATTTGATACAATTGAAATAGATATAAGAACAAACACAGGTGAAAAGATACCATTTCAGTTTGGGATCTCATGTGTTAAACTTCATTTTAAACGTTTACAATGACCCATAATCACTACAAAACCGATTGTCCATATGAACATTACTACTCACATCAAGCAGGTTCGGGAGTAGGTGTAATTTACAAAGGTGCTCCATATCAACGTGGACATGGCATTGGAAGTTTTTTAGGTGGATTATTTAGATCTGTATTTCCTATTTTTAAAAGCGGTGCCAAGGCTATTGGAAAAGAAGCTTTGAACACAGGCGTTGGTCTCTTAACGGATATGATTAATTCTCGACCTATGAATGAATCTATAAAAACTCGTTTAAAAGAAGCTAGTTCAAATTTAAAAAGAAAGGCAGATCAAAAAGTTGATAGCTTGGTTGGTTCTGGGTATAAAAGTGTGAAACGAATTAAACGTTTGACCAGTTCATCGAGATCGTCGCGTAGGAAGGGTGAAAGAAAAACACGTAGAGTAAATAAAATTAAGGATATTTTTTCGAAGTGAAAAATGTCGTTTTTACATAATCATTCTTGCGAGTGTGTTAAGTCAGAATTAGATTTATTCGCTCTACCATCAACGCAAACAAGTATAGAAAGTGGACAATGGGTTCATTATAAACCTATATCATCTTTGTCTGATGATGGCCCTATTGAGTTTCAAGTGCCCGGTACTGGAGACGATTACATTGATTTATCTCACACATTAATCAGTATCAAAGCTAAAATTACGCAAACAGATGGTGGTGAAGCTGTTGATGTAGCACCAGTAAACAATTGGTTGCATTCACTATTCAGTCAATTAGACGTATATTTAAATCAAAAACTCGTGTCCCCGCCCAATAATACTTATGCATATCGTGCTTACATAGAAAACTTGCTTAATTATGGCCCAGCAGCAAAACAATCACATCTCACCTGTGGATTGTGGTATGAAGATACCCCAGGGAAAATGGAATCAACCGATGATACAAATGAAGGTTTTCGTAAACGAAAAAATTTGGCTATAAACGAAATTGAAATGATTGGACATTTACATAGTGATATTTTTAATCAAGAAAAATTTTTAATTAATGGTGTTACATTAGGAGTGAAGTTGGTTCGCTCACGTGAGGCTTTCAATCTTATGGCGACTAAAGCTGATGCGAAATTTAAAGTAACTATTAATGATGCATCTCTTATCATTCGTAGAGCTCGAATAAATCCAACTGTACTACTTGCTCACGAAAAGGTGTTGGCTTCTACTACAGCAAAGTATCCTATAACACGAGCTGAAGTTAAAGTTTTAACGATCCCGTGTGATGTACAGGGCAAAACTCTTGATAACATTTTCCTCGGTCAAGTGCCTAAAAGATGTATTGTCGGATTTGTTAACAATTCAGCTTTTAATGGAAATTTGACTAGCAATCCTTTTAACTTTGATAATTTTAAAATAAGCTCTTTTAGTTTGTATGTGGATGGCCAACAAGTTCCAACGAAAACTTTACAACCATCCTTTAATAACAATGTCTACACCACAACGTATCAGACACTATTCTCGGGAACCGGTATTCACTTTTTAAATGAAGGTAATTCAATATCAATTGAAAACTATGCACGAGGAAATTGTCTAATGGCCTTTGATCTAACCCCGGATCTATCGGCAAATTTCTCATCTCATTGGAACTTGATTCGTCATGGTAGCGTTAGGTTAGAGGTTCGGTTTGAGACAGCTCTCACAAAAACCATTAATTGTCTTGTTTATGCAGAATTCGATAACGTTATTGAGGTAAATAAAAATCGCGATGTTAACGTTGATTATAGTAGTTAAGTATAATAATGTATTAATTATTTGTATAGCATCATTAATTTGTAAGCATTGTTAGCATCAACATGTTTTATCATAAATACATGTAAAAATGGATACATATGAGCTGCAAAAATTTATGAGAAAGATAAACCCGCAAATCGAGTATAATATTTTTGCTGCAAACAGATTACCAATATACTCTAGTTTACCTATATACGTTATTAGCAACATGGATCCTGATACGAAACCAGGGTCACATTGGGTTGCCATTCACATTGATGCTGATGGTGTAGGTGAATACTTCGATTCTTATGGCCGTAAACCAATTAAGATGCATGAAAAATTTATAAAAAGAAATTCAAAATTATGGTCTTTTAATAATAAACAAGTTCAAAATTATTTTACTACTGTATGTGGTGAATATTGTTTAATGTATTTATATTTTAGATATAGAAATATGAAAATGTCTGATTTTCTTAACATTTTTTCTAATAATACTTTGTATAATGATTTAATTGTGGATGTAATGTTTAAAACTATTTTCTAAATAAAATTTTTTTTATTGTACAAATGTGTTTGATTTGAGTAATAGTGAATAAACTATTAAATACAAAATAAAACAAACGAATTCATGACATATTTAATTTATTAGGATAATATTTTATAACGATGGCTCATAACATGATGGACGATAGATTGATGGTAATAAGATTATCGCTTCGTAGCTGCAAAGTAAGACTTTTTACACTGGCTACTTCCTGCGATTTCTTTGGTAATGTTGTATATAATATCACGCAAGCTTTCATAAAGTTCATTACGCTCAGATTGCACATAGTATTTAAGGCGTACTTCTGCATTCTTCCAGTACTCGGTGGCAGGCAATCCGTTTAGTTTCTTTGTGTCAAATAGTTCGATTTTTATGAAATGGCTTGCCTGCGAACCATCGTCCGAGTTTGTAGAAATATACGATGTTCCCTCAGGATTCGATTGAGCAACACATGATGATAATATTATTTTCTTTTGCTTCTTTGGCTTCTCAAAGAAATCACTAATATCATTGCAGGCTCTCTTTTGTTCGGGTTTCTGTATTTTCATAGGGGCGACCTCTTCAGCCTCATCTCCGCTTAGATTAGAATAGTAATAGTTTTTAAATGTACAATCAAACGAGTTGTTACTTGACAGCTGCAATAATGAAAAAGTACACAATATATTTACTGGGCAACAACATAAATAAATTAGTAAATGACTTAAAAATAATACTCACCGCCATTGTTTCGTATCGGAAGAGCACTTTCACGTATCACGAACAACAATTATTTCATATCAGAACAGCTTCCAGTGCAGCTTATATACGGTATGAAAGCACCCCTCCACCCTATGAAACTTGTAGGGACATGAATGTAATATTGAAACGGACACTGACTCAGAGATAATTGCAAAAGAAATACTTAAGGGATATAAATCTTTCCTCTTTCAAAGGCAGGTACAATTCGTCTTCCGGTGAGACATGTATCAACAAGTTTTGTACATCAGCTTACGTAGCCTTTCAAATCAGCGTTGATTGTATTAAATATTTAACCCTGAGTCAGAGATGATTACAACAAAATAACTATGTGATAACCAACCGATACAAATATGAGACGGCTCTATGATGAGTAGGTATTATACGAAAACAATTTTACTGCGAACTAGGTTAGGTTAGGTTAGTATTGTTATGCAAAAAACGCGGATCCGGGGTAATCAATTTAATCCGCGGCCAATTAATTAATCAAAACCGCGACCCGCGAGAAAATCCGCCGAAAATTTTGATTGATAAGGCGATCAATTTAATGAGCCAGAACGCACCAATCCCTACTACTATACGGAAAGACTCAAAATAATGGCGGCTACTAACCGCGAAAAAATCCGCGGATCCGGGGTAATCAATTTAATCCGCGGTCAATTAATTAATCTAAACCGCGACCCGCGAGAAAATCCGCGGAAAATTTTGATTGATAAGGCGATCAATTTAATGAGCCAGAACGCACCAATCCCTACTACTCTATGAAAAGACACAAAATAATGGCGGATACTAACCGCGAAAAAATCCGCGGATCCGGGGTAATCAATTTAATCCGCGGCCAATTAATTAATCAAAACCGCGACCCGCGAGAAAATCCGCGGAAAATTTTGATTGATAAGGCGATCAATTTAATGAGCCAGAACGCACCAATCCCTACTACTTTTGTTGCGCTTTTCCAACTCCAATAGATTTTAAAAAATTCCAAACTTTGTGTGAATCACTTTCCTCAATAACAGATTTGTGTATATGGCGTCGTTGGTTATCTCTACACATCATATTGCAGCGATTGCGAGCTTTATTGTACTTTTGCCGATTAGTATCATTAGGGTTTCCTTTGAACTTCATTTTAGCAATATTCTTTTTGTGTTGTAGCTTTTTGATATTGTCTGTTAGCCAAGGGGCAGGAAAATGTTTCATTCGTACGGGACGCAATGGGGCATTTTGATCATATAATTTTATTATGTGCGAATTAAAAAGAGCTAGCTGATCATCAGATTCTGTACAATTTAGTACGCTTGACCAGTCGATTGCAGCCGCGTCCTTACGCAAGCAATTTAGATCTATACCATTAAAATTACGCTGCAGAAGGGTTCTTGATTTAGCTTTAGGGGGCTTAATTTTATAAGATAAAAATATGAGGTGATATGATGATATGAGAAAGCTAAAGCAGGATACTGACCATGCTTCTCAACATGGTCAATAGAAGAAACAATAATAAGATCAAGTAGTGAGGGGACGCAATTAGGGAAATTAAGAGTAGCAGATAGGGGGAGTAGATGTAAGTTAGCACTGTCAACTATAGATTTTAAGCGGGAAGAACGATGATTTTTTTTCAAAATACAAGTATTAAAGTCGCCCATTATAATAGTGTGATCGTAGGATGGCTTAAGATTCTCTAACAGGGTCTCAAATGATAAAAAGTAATCGACCGTTAGGTTGGGATTATAGTAAACACCGAGAAGGATTTTATGATGTGTAAAACACACTTCAATAAAAAGATGTTCTGATCCACTAGGTTCACTTTTGGAAAAGTCTACTAAACTATAAGGAATGTGTGAGCGTAAGTAAATGGCAACACCACCTCCCACTCGGCCTACACGATCGTTACGAATGAAGTGAAACCCAGGAATTAAATAAGAAGCTGACGGCAGGCATGGTTTTAACCATGTCTCTGATACTAAAATAGTATGGACATTTTTATTATTGAAAGATGATAAGAAATCTGGGAAGTGTGCAGGAATACTCTGCGCGTTCAAATGAATAATATTAAAATTTTTCAGTATCTGAGAAGGTTGAATCTAATGTATCACTTAACGTGGGGATATTTAGAAAGCTGTCATTACTGCTCAATCCGTCAGAAGTAGCTGAAAAGGAAAGGAAAGAATCATTGGAAGAATTATTGTTGATTGCCATTATAAGTTAAAAATAAATATTAAAAAAATATTTAATATAATATATATATATATATATATATATATATATATATATATATATATATATATATATATATATATATATATATATATATAAAAAAAATAAAAAAAATAATACTAATAAATAACAAAAATATGAATAAAATTTAAAAAAGGCTAAAAAAAAAAAAAAGAAAAAAAAATACAAATCAATAAAGGTATAACCGTGACCCGTTCTAACCTCTAAATTTGCTAAACCGCCCGCTAGCTGCAAGGAGAGAGAAAAAAAACTGATAAGCAATTAAATTTAAAAAAAAAAAAATAAACAATAATATTAATAACAATGCAAGAACATTTTACTCATACCACGAACACAAGTACACATACATACATGTGTGTGTATATATCACTAATAATAAAAAAAAACAACAAAAAGTAAAATATATAAAATAGATCTATAAAAACAAATAAATGAACGAACATTAAAAAAAACAAAAAAAAGCAATATATGCAAAAAACAAAACAAAAGATAGTACTTACTTAATTAAATAAAAATATCTTAACAACTACAATGATTCCTAATAATACTTTAAAAATGTTTAAAAAATAACTATATATAAGTAAGTATATTGCTAGCATATTATACTCTGTCAATTATTATTCACATTTTATTTTAAGCAACAAATTTCAAATTATAACAATAAACGACGACAGATTTAAATGTAAACAAAGACATATTGTAAGAATAGAAGAAATAAGTGTAATGAACAAATATTTTATAACAATAAAATAAAAAAAAGGAAGTAAAAAAGGGAATAAAAACTTATGACAGTCTTAAATAACTTAACATATGTAACTTAAAATAATAATAATAAAAAAAAAACAAAAAAAGATAAGACAAAAAAAAAAAAAAAAGTAAAATAAAAATAAAATCACAGAGAAAACTAAAGGAGTAAACAAAATTACTTTTTCATCACTCGCTTACATCTTTGGACTGTCACTTTATTATTGGAGCATTTTGGAACTGCAACTGTTTCCTGCACGACTGGTGGTGACTTCGATGGAGCGACGGGTATACTCTGAAGTTCAGACATGTACTCAACACGATATCGCAATCCGTTGGGGGCAATAACATTGATGGACCCATCACGCGTCCAGCACTTCCCCACACCATAACGTTGTCTCGCAAGCATGAACACATCATGGCGGTTTTTTGTTAAGAATTCAGAAATAGTGATACCTGAACCTTTCAGCTTGGTTTTCGAAAACCAAACACAATGACGCGCCTGCGGACTGGATAATTTGACCACTATTGGTCTGTGTTTATTTTCATGCGAACGACCTAACCGATACGCAGTTTTGATGCTTGAAGTGGTGAAATCAGCTACTTCGAGATTATTCACAATTAAATTAGCAACGAGGCTGTCAAGTATTTCTGTTTTATTTTCTTCGACCCCGTGGAAGAGGAGCATTTTACGTCTTCTAGACATCTCGATACGGTCAACATTACGTGTTAAAAGTTCCACTTGTTTTTGCAGCGTAGTCAGTGCAGCGTGGATAAAATTTTTAAAAGAACTAAAATCTGCTGCCAAAGAAGTGATTGTAGTTGGTGAAGCAGATTTGTTCAGATCGTGTTGAAATTCACACATCCTGGCATCAAACATCTCGGCCATAGCAGTTATAGACTCCTTTATTGCGTCCATGATAAGTAGTGATTATTTTTTTTCTTAGAATTTGCAATGATTTCGAGGAAATTAATATAGGATAACACTAGCGGTAGGTTTTTGATTTCACAAGCACATTGGTCACGTAAAAATTATTTGTAAATATAATAAAATACTAAAATTAATAAGGAGCTCAAAAATCTGTTGTATACTTATTTACGCCTACCCACGTAAAAAAAAAGTGTCCCTCTATCCATTTCAGTCAAATGTTAATGTTTAAGTGTCCCTCTATCCATTTCAGTCAAAATTACAAAATGTACAGACAAAATATTTTTACTGTCTTATTATATATAGAGATAGAGATGATCAAGCAATTTATGTTCACAAAATATTTAATTTTTTTTTAATAAATGCTATAATTATTTTGCTTTTTTGTGCTTTCACATATTATTTATTTACTTTATATGTGTAACTAATAAATTCTCTTTTATTCTATAAAATAATTTAAATATTTTTTTTATACATCCAGTAGGCTCATATTTTTTGTGTATTTTTTATGGAAGTTACCAATTTATATTTTTATAATGATTTCAAAATTATTTTCAAGTTGTAATTTATTTAGAAGCAGAGCAATTTCTATAAAAGTTCTTGACAAAATTAACAGTAGGGATAAAACAACTGCCTGTGAAGTTAATTCGGATGAAAAAAAAGAAAATCAAGAACAAGCTGTTTCGGGAGGAGCTAAGGTTATAAAATAGATTTGTTTTTTTTAAGTAAAATACATATATGAAGAAGAGAATGAAAGAGATGAATACTGAGGAGATTCTGCCCGATTTCGTTATGAAAAGATACATAGAATAGAGGAAGGAGAAAGTGGTCAGGTGGTTTGAACACGTCGACCGAACGAATGATGAAATAATGGCAAAAAAGATTTATAAAGTAGTGAGCGGAAAGAGAGGTAGGGGGGAGATCTCGGTTGACCTTCGGAGAGAAAATATCGATACTGGAAAAGGTTACGTAAAAAGCATGAGGATGGTTGAAGAAGAGGTTGATGAGAGTGGACAAGGCGAAACAGGTATGCAGAGACCTTAGCGCTTCGTTCTTTGTCTACCCCGCTTGGGATATAGCGTAAAGCTGAAATGAAATATATACATACGTATATTTAAAAATTATATAGAGAGTGGAATATAATATATTACGTGACGCAGTTACGAATAGATATAAATATCGTAAACACTTACTACTACAAAAATACTACTAAAGGTTAAACAACTCTGAACTTTGCCGCCAATACTTACTTGCGAATCGATTTCGGAATGAGACGTATGCGGCTTTTTCCTTTGATAGGTTTATGTATGCGTGCGTCGTTCTTGATAAATTGCGTTTTATTTCACAATGTTAATTTTATATTCTTTTTTGTTTGATAAAATCACTTTTAAATTTTTGGGAAAAAAAACTTATAGGCTTTTATAGAGTAGTTAAAACTGTAATTTCATTTAAAGTGGTGCTGACAAAAACACTGTATACATAATATTTATATTTTTTGAGGCCAGTCGTGGCGCAGGGGCACAAAGTCTAATTGTAAAACCGACTGGTAGAACCGACTGGGTTCGATCCCCACTCGAGGAGATGAATATTTACTTAAATTTATATTTCCATTTCTTCGTTCTGGTATCGAGGCAAGGTGCGGCGTTGAGTTCTGCCACTTAACACGCAATGCCTCTAGAATTCGGCAGAAAGTGGGGAACGGAATGTTGTACAGTCACACTTTGTGCCTACTATATTATAAGTAGTACATAAATATAATTACCCGAAGATTGCCGTTAAAAAAACACACATCTATATATTATATATAAATCTTGTATGTAATAAAATAAATCCAGAAAGGTCTAGTGCTCGGTGTATATGAAAATGAGAAGAAATTAGAGCTTTCTTCTACTGCTGAAGAGATTGACCAGAAAAGTGGCGGCAAAATTAGTAAATATTTGAATGAGTAAGTAAGATTTTATTTAAAATGCACTTATAACATAGTACATATTTAGAAAAGGAAAATATTTTTCTTGAAATGTCTAAAAATTTAAACGTACTCAACTCAGACTCAACTCAACTTCAGACTCAACAGTCGGGCTATTTTCTACAAGAATCCGTTTTTTCCAAAAAAAATCAAAACTTCCCAAATATCTGATGGACCGCTGGAAATCGCTGAAAATATATGGGGGAGAATTGGATAATTCATAAAATAAAATTGCTTTAATTTCTTTAATGTCAGTTTTTTTTATAACTTCTAACAAAGTTGACAAAATTTTAGAATATCAGGCCACCTAAAGCCAGGCAAGGCATTCGTGGTAACAGATGTGTTGCCAGACGTAGGCCCTGTAGCATTATCCGCATTAGGTCCTAAGAATGCTGGGTACAATGAATTAGAGAGCTTGGACGAGAGTCGTGTGAGTATTGCTGGTTTTCATATTTTCTTATATATTTTATATATCTTATTATTTTATTATAAGTATACTCGTAGATTATATGAGGCCGTCTTGGCCCAGGGGCACAAGCATGCGACTGTAAACTTGACATGTTGTGGGTTCGCTTCCTACTAGAGATATATAATCTCTGGTATATCTGGTAAAGAGATAAAGCGCGGCGTTGAGTTCAACCACTCAATACGAAATGCCAAAATTAGGCGGGAACGGAATTATACTATATATGAGTTAATTGTGACGTATAAATTGATAATTAAGTGGAAGGTCTAACTTTACTAAATTAGAGGTTTTGAACATTTACCTACCAAACAGTATTTGTCAAATCTCCTTTCTGCTTCATTTCTGAGTAGCCTTAGATATTTAATATTTAATTGGACATAAATTATATAGGAAAATGTCCGAATAATGGTCGGATCGGGTGTTCAAGTGTTAGCTGAGCGTGGTTGTACGCAAGTCGCCGTAGACAGTGGAGGAATACCCGATGCGGCTGCTGAAGGTGCTCATTTGGCTGCTTGGAGGTTAATATATTTGAGCCCTTTTTCTTACATTTTTGAGTAATTAATGGGTACATTTTTTTGGTAGATTTGTTTTCGGAGCTTATTATTTTAAAAATACATTATACAATACAAATACATAACTATATTGCGTCAATACATATAAAAGAATAAAAGTAACGGAAATTTTAAATTATTTGAAAATAATCTATTATAATAATAACATATATAGGACGGATGCGGATGTCAGCGCTCCTTTTACGGGAACAGCGTATAGGGTAAAATATTTTAAACCCATACCTAAAGAAATTAATCAAGATACCTCAACAGTTTAGACGTAGGATTTTTTTTACACTTCACGATGTTTATCCTGTCTTTTGTGTGACGCAGTTACGCATAAGTACGTTATTACCAATTACGTAAACACATACTACTACAAAAATACTACTAAGGTTAATCAACTTTGAACTTTGCCGCCAATACCTACGATTCGACGTCGGAATGAGGCGTTTGCGGCTGTTTCTCTTTGATAGGTTTATGTGTGCGTGCGTCATTCTTGACAAATGGTGTTTTATATATTTATATTTTCTTTCCTAAGTGTGGAATAACACTTTAAAAATGGTTAAAAATATTTAAAAAATAGTATTCTCTCTTGCCAAACGATAATTCTTAGTAATTATCTTTGGGTAGCGGAAATTTGTAAAAATCTCCCTACAGAGATACTAACAACATACATAAGTTGTAACAAGCGTATAAAAATTTCGCCGTAGCTTGATGAGAACGTATGGCTTAGTGGTCAGAGCGCCTGGTCGGTTTCAGGGAGGCGCAGGTTCGAGTCCCGCTACGTTCAAATTTTTATACGTTTTCTAAACAAGTATTTTTCTTTCCTAACTGTGGAATAACACTTTAAAAATGTTTAAAAATATTACAATAATAATTTTATTATTTACTTTATTTGAAAAAATCACTTTTTCATAAAAAAAAATCATAATAATTGTGGTAGGCTTTTATAGAGTAGTTAAAACTATGGTTTCATTTAAAGTGGTGCTGACACTTCCATCCTGTATATATTTATTTTTTTATCTTCACGCTGTATTCCGTAAACAGCAGGGTACGCAGAGAGAACCTAGTGTTAGGACTCTCCGCTTCCCACTTTCTGCCGATTTCTGGAGGCATTGCGTGTTGAGTGGCAGAACTGACCACTTTGCCTCGACACCAGAGCGATGAAATGGGAATATAAATTTAAATAAATATTTCATCTCCTCTAGTGGGGATCAAACCCACAGCCAGTCACACTTTGTGCCCCTCCGCCACGACTGGTCTCAATATTTTTTATTAATATTTATTACTTTTCTAATATCCCTTATAGGTTTGACAAATTCAAAATCGATAAACAACCAGCAGTACAAGTGTCACTATATGGGGATGGTAATAAAGAGAGTGGTGAAAATAAGGAGTGTGGGGACACTAACAAAAGTAGTGATTCATGGTCGACTGGCTTTATATTCGCTCGGGCACAGAACTGGGCTAGATACTTGAGCGAAATGCCCGCTAACAAGATGACACCAGTTGATTTTGCACAGGTGTTTTGTCATTTTTAAAGGTTTTTTGGTAATAAAGGAAATAGTATAAGCTTCACGGTATATTCCGCACACAGCAGGGTAGGCAGAGGGAACCTAGTGTTAAGACACTCCGTTATCCACTTTCTGCCGAATTCTGGAGGCATTGCGTTTTGAGTGGCACAACTCAACGCCGCGCTTTGCCTCGACATCAGAGCGAAGAAATGCAAATATAAATTTAAATAAATATTTAATCTCCTCGACTGGGTATCGAACCCACAACCAGTCGGTTTTACAGACACTTTGTGGCCCTGCGCCACGACTGGCCTCAGGAACTGGCCAAGGAAATAGAAATGTTAGTTATATAAGTTATAATATAACAACTAATGTGGGTTGATTAGTCATTTAGAATTATATGGTTTTCAAATTAATATGAATGCATGGTTAGATAAAGTCGAAAATACGGTCATTTGTCCTTTAAATATTATCGATCTATAATTTATTCATTTGGGCATCAGACATAATGTAAACAAAGAAAACAAAGTTTCTCAAACTTATATCTTGTATTTGTCATTTAGGTTGTTAAAGGAGAGTGAAAGGTATTTTTTTTTAAAGTAATTGATTATAAAATTAATTGAGGCCAGTCGCGCAGGGACTGTAAACGCTACAGGTGATGGGTTCAATTCCCACTCGAGAAAATGCAATGTTTAAAATTATCATTTACTTGCTCTGGTGACGAGGCAAAGCGCAACGTTGAATTCCGCGCAAAATTCAGTGGAAAGTGGGTAAGGGAAGTGTTCTAATGGAAATGGAGTGTTTTAATACTAGTTTTCCAGGTTCCCTCTGACTACCTCCTGCAATCTGCGGAAAACTTATTCACTAGCAAATAATATACATTTTTTCCTTTAGGAAGCTTTAAACGTACTTTGCCCATTGGGCGTACAAGTATGGGCGCGCGAAAGAGACTGGATAGCAGCTCAACATATGAAAGCTCACTTAGCTTTAGCAGCAGGATCTTGTACGCCACCTCTTTTTCTACACTGTCATTATACACCCAGTTCTGGTTCAAATACAAATAGTGGGAGTCCTTCTTCTTCTTCTTCTGGTCACGGCTCAACGCCGATTGTTTTGTTGGCAGCTACCGGTATTACTTTTGATAGGTTAGTTTATATTATAATAAATTACAGACTTTTTGATCAAAAGTTGTAGCCCCCCTGAAGTTACCTATAGACGGCTGCACATATTTGATTATAAGATTTTCATTTTTATTGATTGATTATGTTGTAAGATTGATTATGTAAAAATTTTATATATACCTCCGGTCTCGTGAGAGTGGATAGGTTCCGACAATGCATGATACCTCGAAATTTGGTGCAAAATGGAGAATAAAGTATTTCGGTAATAAGTTCTCACGGCCTTCCGTGTTTTTATGGAAGACAGTATGCAAGAAAGGAAGTATAAAATTAAAAAGATGTCTACATGGTCTTTTAATTTAAAATAATTGTGTGTCATATTAATGACATTATTGTGATTCCTTAAGATTACTGTTATTCAATTAGTCTTTCAATTCTTATATCGTAACTCAGCTTAATTAGACAAAATTTAGTCCCCATTAATTGTATAATATGTTTATGCAAAACATTTTTGAATGAACAAATCTGAACTATTATTTATTTTTGTTTACTTTTTTTAGCTCCACAGCAGGGTAACTAAAAGGAACTTGAGATCCTAGTGTCTGCCCGTTCTCATTAGGACACTTTCGTTCTTTCTCTACCTATTTATAAAAACGCACTAAAATACATAAAAAAAATTCCTACTCTTCCAGCGGTGGTCTATGTCTAAAAAAATGTGAAGAGATGCGTAAGAAGAGCGGCAACTTAGCGGGCGCCGCCGCCGCGCTCGCCGCCATACGCGTGCTCGCCGAGCTACAGGTACGGACTACGAACATAATATGTTATTGTTAGTGACAAGTTGAGACATGTTAGAGTCATTTATTTTATCCCAACACAAGTAAAATAATCACTTTCTGATCGTCCCACTAAACAAATATTTGTATGATCTGAGAAATATTTTTTAATGTAAGTCATATTTCGTGAATCTTTCTTGAGACGATCGTGGCGGAGTGGGTAAATGTTGGACTGTAAAAGCAATGGTTGTGGATTCGTTCCTCATTCGGGGGAATAAATAATTTCTATATATTTTACCACTCTAGTGAGACCATGAATGGCAGAATACAATGTCTCGAACGAAAAAACGAATAATATTTATTTATTTTTTGTCCGTGGCCCGTTCGTTTTGTTACTTTCTTATAAATTAATAGCTGATGCAGTGAAAGGAGCGTAAGAGTCAGGCGAGTACGCCGATCGTTTATTTAAATTCGCCAGACAAGTAGACGGGAATGACGGGTTTTCCACCACCATAGAACCACCTGACGTTTTTATCTATTCATATATGTAGTATGTAAACTATCATCTAACATTTTCAAGTGAGAGGAAATCATAAGATTTTTTTTACATGTTTATGTCACCAGCTGACGTATAATCCATACGGTACGGCCAGTTGTTTTTTTTACCTTCGAATAATTGCATTACCTATCATTTGACAAATTTTCAATCGGAAGGAAATGACTGAAAATATTTTTTTCACGTAGTTGAGAGGTTGCAGCAGCCCTACCCACCCACGGAGCGGCAGTTGTCGCTCACCATGCCTTATAATACAACTCTTAATGGAATATTATTTCACGAGTTATCGCTTGGGACGAAATGACTAACAAAATTTGCTATCTGGCTCATGGACTAAAAACAGTAGTTCCCAATCTTTTCTTAGTCAAGGATCACTTTTACAATAGTCTTGTATGCAGGGACGACTATGGTTATATTATAAAAATACATGCTAATAATCGAACTCAAATTTTAACTAAAAGCTCAATAGGAACTAACATAAAAAGAGATAATAATATTTTAGGAAAGGCTACTGTAATTTTGTATTAATGTCATATCTGAGAAAATATAAAAAAACTGTAAATAAATGTATTTTAAAGTATTTTAACGTCAACACAATTTATGTCTGAGTGAAGAAACAATACAACTGTAGGCGACTGACGCTCTTCTCATTCACTGGACGATGACCAATGGTTCGCCGCCTGCTAAATTAAAAATAATTCGCGGACTATATTTTGACTGCTGAGGTCGGCTGGCGGTCCACGGACCACTGATTGGGAGCCATTACTCTTTTTTAACATTTATATGTGTTCTTATTTAGTAGCCATTGATCTAATATGAATTCCGTTCATGTTTTCTTACAAGAAAAATTGAACTGATTATTAGGTATATTATACTTATTAAAAAAAGTTAGGGTCATTGAATGCAGTGAAAGTGGTGAACGGGGAATGATCCTAAGGTCGAGAAAAGAATTTGCAGATGTCAAAGCCACCCCGGCTTTGACTTCCGCAATTTAACAGTATGTTTCGAAATAGGTAGAAAGTAGAAAAAATGGTATCTTAATTTACTGAAGTAACTCTGTTCGGAAAAATAACATGAAGTTAAACGAAAAAAAGAGTGTCTTAACACTAGGTACCTTATATAGTAATACAGAATGTTTTTGTTTTCACCACTTTAAATGAAAACACAGTTTTAACTATTCTATAAAAGCCTAATACAATTAAAACAAAAGAGATTTTGCCAAAAATGAAAAAGTATTTTTTTTTCGAACAAAATAATAAATAAAATTATCGTTGTAAATTAAAACGCCATTTGTTAAGAATGACGCAACAGACAAAAACTTATCAAAGTCACAACATCACACACACACGCGCGACTCATTCAAGAAATCGAGTTATAAGTATTGGCGATGAAGTTTCAGGACGTTTCTATAAGATTATTTTAGAAAATAGGTAATTGCGTAAAATAGAACAAGAGATATCCCTCTCTCGTTCTAGTATATTTTTTGAGAATTAAATGTTGTAGATCACAGGAAACATTTAATAGCATTTTTGTAGTAGTAGATTTTTACGTTAATACAGTACGGATAAAACGCGTGATATGAAAAAAAAACCTACGTCTAAGCTGTTGAGGAATCTTGATATTTTTTTTTAGATATGGGTTTGAAATATTTTACCCTATATGCTGCTCCCATAAAAGGAGCGCAGACACTTCCACCCTGTATAAATGCGGTATACAGCGTGAAGCTGAAATTTTTTTTCCAAATAATAAAATGAGTTAAATATTTATAATCTCTAATAACATATAAAGAAAATATTTATATCTAATTAAAATAGTAAAATAATTTACATTTTGCCTGCAAAAAAAAAGCGAGGCTCTGTAACAAAAGTTTTAACAAATTGGAGCACAGATGGCGCTGTAGGAAGTTGAATCGCGATATCGTTACGTTCGCTTCGAATTTATATGTTCTGGGCCAAGTTTTATTAAAATTCGCTTTGTCTTACCGAAAGATCGGGGAAATGATTATATTTTATTTTTGAATTTTGCAGTCATCTTAATTGATGTGCTGTAATATATAAATTATGAAGTAGACGTGGGTCCGTAACTAGAAGAGTTTCGGGTATACGAGTCACTAGTTTTCTAAACTGCTTATTTTTATAACTAGTTACTAGACGTGGGTAACGTCTTTTAGACATAATCGGTTGCGACTAGTTTCGGGTACACGAGTAACTAGTTTTCAAAACTGCTTATTTTTGTAACTGGTAACAAAGCATTTGCTTTCGCTTACTTTTATACTTATGATTACAGAAAACGTTAAATGTTTTCTGTAACTTTTTTACCGTAATCATAACAGTAAAAAGTTTTATGATTCCGAAAATGCTTAAGGAATATTGCCTTTGATACTAATATGAATCGTATTAATTGCCTATATACCTAGAATTTTAATATTTGAAAAATATTTACTTTTTTTTTCAAAATCTGTAAACATGTGTGTAACTATATATTTAAACTATAAAGAGATGTAATTAATTCAAAAGTAAAAACACTGGAGATTTATTTATTAAAATGTTGTATGTTGATTATTTGTTTTTTTTTAACATTTCATATTTATATAAAAATTTAAATTCAATAACTATACAGGGTGGAAGAGGCAGCGCTCCTTTTACGGAAACAGCATATAGGGTAAAAAATTTGAAACCCATACCTAACAGTTTAGACGTAGGATGTTTATCCATACTAATAACGTAAACATATACTACTACAAAAATACTACTAAAGGTTAAACAACTTTGAAATTTGCCGCCAATACCTACGACTCGATTTCGGAATGAGGTGTATGCGGCAGTTTCCCTTTGATAGGTTTATGTGTGTATATTTTGTCGATATGAAAATAATGTAATTGCATACAAATTCGATCTATGCTGTCATTCTTTTCGTTCGGAACGTTGTAAGATAGAGCGAGATGCGACTATGTCAGAATCGATGTAACTGACATTACTATTTTAGAATATGATCTATTAAAATCAGTTACAGTTGTGCTGCAACTGCTTTTGACAAATGTGTTACTGCTTACTGTCATGAAACTACGTATGTGAAATAGTCGTTGTGTTTGTCCCCGAAACTAGTTATACGATTATTGGACTCGTAAGCAGTTTCTGAAACCGACTATGCTAAATAACGCCCATGTCTAGTCGTAACGTCTTTTAGGCATAATCAGTTACGAACGGAGTATCGAATAGAAAATATCGATTATCGGTACTGTACTCATGAGTAGTAACGTTAAACGTACTTATAGAAGTATCGATATTCCGAAGTAGGCTTGTGTCGATCAGTCCGTAATAATAGTGACAATGGTTTTTGGTCTTGATTTACTGATTAATATATAATAAACACAAATGGTTTTATCTAACTTTATTTATTTTCTGTTTCATTTGAAAATTAAAGTGGGTTTTAACTATTACTCATAACTCAACACAGATCGATGAAATGCCTATGAATGTAGCCGACTTCATTTAGTTTAGTGATATCCAAAATGTTGGAATTAATAGCAAAATTTTATATTGCTTCACATATTGCTTAAATTATATTGAATGCATAATCTTACGCTACATTTATATTTAATGAACACCTTTAACTATAAAGTCATAAATTAAGAAGTAAGAAATATTAACTTTGAAACGTGCTGCAAAATAGATTCTAAATCTATTCTATGTTCAAGATATATTTTATCCCTGTTTTTATTACACTGTCGAACTCGAATGACTCTTATCTACATTGTTGCACCTACGCCTCTGTAGTCTGTAGTGTACAATGGCGCCAAACTATCGAAAACTAGGCATGAGACTAGTATATCAAAACATAATTAACATCTATTATGAGTCTTATCTCATATGGATGTCTAAATCTAAATATCCGATATCAAATAACATTCAAATCAAAATATAAACAAAATCAGCTTTACGCTGTATCCCACACAAAGCAGAGTAGGAAGAGAGAACATAGTACTCTAAGGCACCGTTCTTCATTTTTCACTGAATTTTAAAGGCATTGCGTGTTGAGTGACGGGACTCACCGCCGCGTTTTACCTCGACATTAAATATAAATAATTACTTGAATTAAGTATAAATAGTTATTAATTATTTAGAAATGTTCCAAATTTTGTAATGTAATATATCATATTAGTTACTGACAGTCGTTGTTATGTTTTAGTATTCGTTTGTCATATCCGTTCTTAAAACTATATTTAATAGCGATATAAAATAATAATATCGGATATTATAAGGTATAGGTAGGCACCGCCGCGCTTGCACATGCTTGCGTGTTTCGACATTATGTTCTTGAAGGCTAATCAAGGTCTCCCTCTAATAATTTATTAATAAGATAAAATAGATAAAGAGTAAGAATGACACAATAAATATTAACTATAATGATTCAGGTTCCCCTCCAAGTCTGCGCTGTAATACCACTATGCGAGAATCTACCGGGTGCGGCGTGTGCTCGCGTGGGCGACGTACTGCCCGCGCTCAGTGGGCCGCGCATGCTGGTATGTACTTGGCTATGGCCCGACAAGAAGCTTATGAATTATCGAAGGTATGCGCGGCCAAATACCTACAATGGGACGCCCCCACTTCCCCGCGACTCACAAGTCCCGCAATAATAACGTATAGTACAATATACAGACACAAAGTGACGGCGAATTCCGCATACTGAATATTATGTTCATGACTGTACAATGTACAATACGTAAGTTTGCCTCATGCTCATGTTCACCAACTTCATAAAGAATTTATCGAAGATATACTTAAACTTATATTTGTGTCTAGACTAAGACTTAGGAATATTTTGTGATGTCATAAACGTTTATCTACACTAGCACGTTATGTGACGCACTTACCTAGACATCATATTCAACAATTCATATACGGTCTAATCATATTTACGAAATGATTGCTAAAATCTTAGATTAATGTTTAATTTAAAAATAACATTTTACTGAATTAAACATTTATCTTAGAATGGGGAAAGGATGATTAGGATTATATTAAGGTTGGTAAGATAAAGTATGACTTAAAACGAAAAACTCGGATAAGTTTTTTTTAATATTTTTATGTAAGTATATATAAAAGAGGCGCCACGCGATGAAACGACCAAGTAAGTGCTGCCCTTACTCGCACTCTCTACGAGCGAATCAGGCAGGTAAACATACGCGAAGAATGGCGTTGGACCGTGTGGCGCACCACTCAACGACTAAATAAACTAGAAGATTAAAACGACGACCATGACCGCTGACTCTTTTATTTTTCTTGACAATCAAGAGCGAAACGACAAAGAAAAATAAAAGAATTATGAAGTATTTATTGCCTTACGATAAAACTAATATACAAGAGAGTAATGCACAATTGTGTTATATAGGTGGAAGACACCTCGCTGGCGTCGCGGCTGGTGTCGGCGGACGCGCTGGTGTTCGGGCAGGCGATGCATAAACCATCGCTCGTTGTTGATTTGGCTGCTGATACTGGTACCCTATTATACTTTAAGTTTGAGTAGGGTACTAATGAACTAACCGTTTTTTTCAAATTCTACATATAAGTAAATTATAAATTTTTAGCTATTTTTTAATCAACATTTGGTTCATATCCCAGAGGTTACAAAATCATCAGTAGGTGAAGCGGCTTTCGGAGTTTTCTCCAATTCCTTACAAGCATGGGGCGCGGTGAAGAGCGCGGGAGTAAAGACGGGTGATCGACCGTGGCGGATGCCTCTGTGGGACTACTATGGGAAACAGATTGATAGTTAGTATTTAGAATAGTAAAGGGGATGGTGGTTTGCCCTTCTACTTCTGGATAGGCAAGTTTTAAACAAAAGAGGACAAGCGGCATACCTTGTTTAGTTTAATTTAATTTTTTTATTTTTGGGAAATTAAAAAAATAATTGTATTAGGCTTTAGAGTAGTTAAAGCTGTGGTTTCATTTAAAGTGGTGCTGACAAAAACACTGTATAATTTTGCAGCTTTTGTAGCAAAAATCTTTCTGTTAGGAAATATATTAAAATTACTTTCATAAATGTAATTTATTACATTTGAAGTACATACGAAGTACATAATACATTTGAAGTATTTTTTAAAATTTTACACTGTATCCCATATATAGCAAAGTAGGCAGATGGAATCTGGAAATATAGCGTTAAGACACTTCGTTCCTTTCCCTACTTTTTGTCGGATTCTGGAGGCATTGCGTGTTGAGTAGGATTGTGCGCCACTACTAGGTACTATTACATCTGAAATCTTTAATTATATACTTATAAATCTACTTATTAAAATTTTTACTGATAAACATCAAGCTGTTGCAATTTTGCCTGAGGAATAAATTAAAATAATATATATTGTGTTTATTTTACTTATAATAAATACGTTATTCTCTTCGAACAGACGACCCAGCGGTTGATCTAAGATCTAAAGGTTCTGGCAAAGCGTCACCTTGTATTGGAGCTGCTTTTCTACGGGTAAACAATATATTTTTCTAATGTATCATTATATAATCTAGTAGGTATCACTAATATTCTGTTTCATAGACTTGTATTGTTATATATTCGTTTATAATTTCTACAATTTTAAAGTCATTTACGCCCAATATTAATAATCTATCTCCTACGTCAATCTTCGATTGTTCGATATATCTATCCAATCTAGAGATTGGATAGATATATGGAACAATCGAAGATTGACGTAGAAGATAGATTAGTAATATTGGGCGTTAGTCTATTAGACATTTCAGAGTGTAGATATGTGATGTACTATAAGTATATTAAATTACTAGCAGCCCCCGTTCGATTACGTTCAATTAAAATATGCAAATGTTTATCTAAATGCATTTAAGAAAAAAACCGATCAAGATCGAGTCGGATCTGAGACTTTTCACCAATTTCCCGATTGCGATTGGGAAATACCTTATAGGTTTTCATAATGCGGCGAATAGAGTTAAGAAACTTAAATTTGCGGGTATATATGAATACTTGTTTAGTATATCTATAATATATATTATAGATTTTTTTCTATTAAATACTATTAAAAAAAAAATTAGCTTCACGCTGTATCCCGCACATAGCAGGGTAGGCAGAAGGAACCTAGTGTTAAGGCACTCCGTTCCCCACTTTCTGCGGAATTCTGGAGGCTTTGCATGTTGAGTGCAGTTTGCAACGCCGCGCTTTACCTCGACACCAGAGCGAAGAAATAGAAGTAGATATTTTATCTCCTCGGGTGGCGATCAAACCCACAACCAGTTGGTTTTACAGTCATGCTAAATCTAATCACTAATATCTTTTTACTTATCGAATTTTTCTTTTACTTGTCTTGTAAGATCTAACTTCGTCCTAAGTTTCATAACTGTAGGTCTACGGGAAGTATGGGTTTTAATGACGCGGTGAATTTTATACAAAATGAAGCAAAACGATACATAAATGCTCATATCTTTTGACTCCTTTGTATTAGGAGCTTAATTTCTGTGCTCCAAGGAACTGTAACTGCATGTTGTTCGACAAAATTACTACTTGCTAAAAGAATTATTTTATACAACTGTTATATTGAATTGGCCAAATCTTTACTTCTCAATGTTTTGTTGTTAGATAATGTTTATAACTTGGAGTTTTTTCTATCATCGTATAAATAATTTGTATGATGATAGAAAAAACTCGAGGTTATTTATATAATTATAAAAACAACGGAGATTTCAAGATTTCGGATTTTCCAATATAAGTTGACACCCACCCACTCAAGCTGTCATGTAATACTTGAAATTTCTCAATGATAGATAGAGATTTGTGGAACAATATGTAATCTATGTTTTAACCCGGTTTTGGTGGAATCGGAATTTATAATATATATATATATATAACCAAATCAATTCCCAAAACCTTTAAGTTATTTATTTTGTGCATACGTTTCAATCCATTTTTATGGTTTTTTACCTCAATATAAAAAACGGAACCCTTTCTTTTAACTGTCTGCCCGTCTGTCTTAAGATTGCGTTGATGTATCTGAATCTGAAAATAATATCAGTATTTCTTTGGAGCACAGAAATTAAGCCCCTAATACAACGCAGTGAAAAGATATGAGCATTTACTTATGTATCATTTTGTATGTAATTCATTGTGTAATCAAAACCTAGTGTACTTCCCGTAGACTTAAAGGAAAAAATCCCAAAAGTAAAAATTAATTAGTTATTTATTAGCTCATTTCATACTAAATAAATGTATATGCCCATGTCCAAACTTATGTTTGTTAACATTATTCGCCGCATCCTCAAAACCTATATACTTAGTTATTTCCCAATCTTGAAATTTCTTCGATTTCTTGATTCGCGCTTGGCAGATTTTTTCTCAAATAAACTTGGGGCCGCTATTTTTATTATACGTATTACATATAGATTTTTTAGGATTAGCTAACGCTAACGAAGGCTGAAAATTTGAATCAGTACTTACACACATATTTTAGTTTTTATTTATTTACTTATAGTATTTTTGTATTTGACGCAAGTTTTAATACTATTAGAATTAGATATATATGATTTTTTAATATATAGAATATCTGTATAAATCATATTGATCGTATTAGATAATACACAGGCACATAAAGGCACAGTGGCACAGCGATCGTTTGTAAATGAGCTCATGGGTTCGCTGTCCTCTCGGAGAAATGTATTAATTTAATGTGTCCGTTCTGAGTGGCGTTAGCACACAAAAAGGACCTGCTATAAAATAATATAAACTGCTGTATACGAATGTCTATACAGCGTTGTCATTTGATATGATAATCAAAAAAAAAATATTTTTAAACCAAAATTCAATAAAATCGCATTATTTGCGTACATGCGTCTTTGCATATTTATATTTCTATATTTTAGTGTGTATTATAAAATTTATAGTATTCTTTTTTTAGCTACATGCTGTATTCCGCACACGCTGCTATGTAGGCAGAGAGAACCTGACAATTGACACTCCATTTCTCATTAAGACACTATCTTGTGGCATTGCGTGTTGAGTGGCGGAACTGAACGCCGCGTTACCAAAGCGAGGAATCAAAACATCCAATATTTTATTCCCCCTCGAGTATCAAACCCGTAATCGCGTTGACTACGCCACGACGGTCTCTATTCTATTCATATCTATTACATATTTAATCAGAACTTCATCTGCGGTGACTGGCTGCACATCGACATATCCGGTGTCAGCGTCTCTACCGCGCCTTGCCCGTACTTGCATCACGACCGCGCTTCCGGTCGCCCCTCACGCACTTTAGCCGCCATGTTGAAGCAAATCGCTAGTAACACTAATAAAGAAGATAAAGAAAAACCTTGCAGTTGATCCTTTAATTGAAATTATTTCAAATAAGAGAGATGTGATTCAAAACTCTTATAAATAAAGAAGATAGTGAAAAATTTTGTAGTTAATATTTAAAGAAACTTAAATTTTAGTCAAAATTATGATTGATTTTGCTAAAGATGACAAAGTAATTTAAATTACTCTTGTTTCAACTAATTGTTAATGTTCGACATAATTTTATTCTGAGGGTGCTATATAAGATACATCGTAACAAATTCGTCGTTTTTGAATTCATTATTGAAATAAATATCCTTTGAGCAAAATTCCATTTTCAATTTCCCAAAAACATACAAGTTAAATACTTCTTGACTTTAGTATCATTTTTTTTTCATAACATCTTTTATATTTTAGAAAATTGAATATAGATTTACAATAAATTTTGGTAATTAATTGGTATTACTTGAATTCTTCTTCATGACAAGAAAATACAATTATTGTGACGTTTGTATATTAATTTATCATTATATATTTATTATATTAAATACTTTATATTGTTTTTTACGTCATTTATTATGAAACATTATTAATGTGCACTTAAACTGCTACTTTTTATATCTTCACTGTCGAAATGTCATTATATTATTTACTACTATGGAAATAAAGTACTTTTTAAACAACAAAGTTTTCTTTTTTCAATTAATGGTTTTACAAAAACAATAAAAAAATTAAACACATTTTTTGGTATTTTTGCTCATTTTCCTTGTTTCAGAGTTTTTAAAAACTAACATAAGTAATAAATACAAATGTGTCCAATATTGGTAATTGTGAAATGAACCCATGATATTGATATTAAAATATACACAAGGCATATTTATTTTTTGTTATTAATCTATAAATATTTTGATAGATATTTAAAATCCAAAACAAATATAACTCTACATAAAAATAAATAAAAGAAACAAAAATACATATATTACTTTAATGTCTGCTTTATGCTATGCTATAATTAAAAAATAATTTAGAATCATTATATTATAAAAAAAAAAATATAACCCAATAATATAATTAACTTAAGTATATTTATATTTATTAAATCTGTGATGTTTCAAGTGTAAAAGTGTACAATATATTGAATTTTTCGAGAAATACTCTACAAGTGTGAGGAAAACTACTTTTTTTTTAACTTAAATTATTTATTAAGTAATAAAAGTATTATAATTCAAACACAGTACGATATAGGCTACAATTAAATTGGTGTTTCACAAGGCTAAGTTAAGTTTCTTGGCGCAAGAGACGCGGGATGACTCTATTATATTAAATAACTTGTATTGTATGAGACTATTACACTATTATAATAATATGACAGATTAAGTACGCTACTGACGACAAACTGACACCCATCTTGACTTCCCTTACCGACGAATTTTGTAATACTGTATATATAGCGATTAGCAATGTAAGCGAAATAATCTCAAAATGGTTGTCAGTTTGTTTCATTTCTTCCTATTTATTACAAAATGTGAAATGTTTACAATTAAAATGTATTCTGACAGTTGTTAGATGTAACTGTGGAGTTGGGAGGGGTAAGGCGGAGGGGGTGCGTCTATTTCATGGGACGGGACAAGGATGGGTGGGCGCGGAGGGGGGAAATGAAACACCGATGCTTATTGACCTAAAAATGAAGAAACATTTATTTTCAGTATGTCTTTTGTAAAATTTAAATAACAGAATGAATCAATGCGGTAAGAGAATAACAGAGCGGAGTAGTTCCCCAGTTCGATAGAATTAGTTCACCAACAATAGAAATATAATATATCGAGTCATTTACAGATACAATAATGCAGTACCGATACATCTAAGTTATTCCTTTACTTTACTGAGTTAGTTAAACATTTAATACGATGCAATGTACAGCGGCCACGGCCACGGAGACTTTAATATTTTTTTGGGTTTTTTTTTATATATTTTTTTCATCACGTACGTACTTTATAAATTTACATTAAGATGTGTTGGCGCGGCGGCGTCGGGCGGCGGCGTTCGCCGGCGTGTTCCTTACTTATTTAAATTAACGGAATACTTTAAAGTCTAAATAGGGGGGCGACGCCGCAGCGCCGCCGATATACCATTAAACTGAAACGATGACAATATTAATTTATCGCAAACACTAGAGAAATGCAGGTCCAATACGATGGTAATATTGTGTGTCATGAAACAAAACGTATATTAAAATTCTCTGCTTTATACACACACACTAGCCGGCGGCTCACTTCGACGTCATCATGGTGACGAATTCTGGAAACAAACAAACAAACATTGTTGCATTATAATATATAATATAGTATAGAACACACAGGTGACCGACAGAAGAGATGGAGGGATGCACTAGTTGAGTAGAAGAAAGTGGGACCTCATCATGCCACTACGGGGAAACGAAATACCACCCTACACCTCTGTACCACCTGCGCACGGACACTACTTCACGTTATATCACGTCTCAATATATATTAAGCCACGTTTGCTGCTCGTTTTTTTTTTGGTATATTGTATATGTATAAATCACGGGTGCTATTCAAGTCAACGGGAGGGACCGCCAGGTGGTATTTCTATAAGAAAACTTCTATACAGATATTAGACGCATGCACCAGGCTCGAGGGAGGCAGGCGGTCGTCCGACGTCGGCTGGTCGCTAAAGGGCGTAAGTATAAGGGGCGCGGACGTCGAACGGCCAGATAGTTAAGACACAATAGTATCGAGATCTAATGTCAAACAGGTACATTAAACGAGCAGCAAACCAAGTGTGTACCTAGGCGGGCGGGCGGGCGCGGCGGCTATATGGGGAAAGAGATGTGTATCGTGCTCCTTCAAACTGTTAGTTACAAGTGTACGCAAGTAGCGCTAGCGGCTACCGTCGCCGCGAGCGAATATCATATGCGCGAGCGAATGGAAGTCTGCAAGAGAAACCGGACGTCGCTTGAGCAGCTTGCGGTGCACAGTGTTTAACGATATGTAGAGGACGGTGACATTGCTCACATACTAATAAGACATTTATTACACGAACAACATGTCAATTTCAAGAAAGTACGCGACTAAAATACTAAAACGCCAAATTTCATCAATCTTTTATGCCATCATTTATAACGCATAGTGAATCTCAATGAGCCTATGATATAAGTATATATAAATACTAAATTTGCAAGCTAGTATTGCATCGTCGCCCTCCACATACATCTTTAAAACTTGTGTGTGTTTGTCCTTCATTCCAGTGTCAGATGCAAGTGTCTCGCTCAGTTGTGGGATAATTATACACATGCACAATTCCCAAACCACTGAGTGACCTAGTGATCAGGTAGCCTAGTGACCTAGTGACCAAGTGCTCAACATATCATCATAAATGTTATACTTCTCGTTCACCCTCAAACATCGAAATTTAATCAAGTATACTAACTAATAGTACACTTGTATTACTTATAAAATATTGATGTTACAAATAATTTAATAAGTAGATACTATTTGTATCAAAAACTGCATATTTAAGAGTCACATTATCATCTTGTACACCTAACCCTTTTCAATTAAGCTATATTATTTCTCAAAAAGCTCTTTTTAAATGACTGCTTATTTTTTTTTGTACAACATACTTTTTAGTACAAGCGTGTAATTCAATAGATACTAACACATTGGACTTAGGCCAGGTATCGCCTTTACCCGTTACTTTACTGTAATGGATATAGCAAATTGTTGTGATGAAGAGTGCAAATATTATAGAAACGCAAGTTTGTAACAATATATTTATTTATTGAAATAGTTTAAAAATTTGTATAAAGATTATATTGTTGTTAAATTATATTATTATTTCAAAATGTAACGTTTTCTTTTATTAAATAAAATAGAAGAAATAGTGAAACCCTACAGATTATGGAAATTGCGTCAATCAATAGTAGCAATTATTTAAAATAAGTATTTACGCATTAAAATATTTATTTTAAATTTAATAATATATCAAATATAGTATCAATCTATATGTATATATTTATGTATATTTGCAAATGAATCAGTTTGAAAACCATATCTTATCACGTACAAGCAAATCTACACGAAGTTGCTATCTCCAAAGTAAATTTACCTAACAGTGCTTTTATAAGGCACGTATACACATACTAAATTTGCTAACAAAATCTTCTAATATATACACAAAGTATACTCGTTTGTACAAAGATAACTAAAGTAGGCCTTCCATTATTTTACTTACACTAATAATTTCTCTGACTTTGAAAATAACTTACAAAATTTAAAAAATCCATATTAAGATGAAAAATTCTAATCATTTAAGAATTTTTTATCTATTTTTTCAGCAAATGTCACATAATAGTATACCTTACTTAATAATAACAGTCGAAGTAGTAAGGGTGGTATTTTGTTCACAGCAAGGAACATGCTGATAATATAATTTTACAATATCTTATATTAAACAAATGTTTTAAATCTTTCAGCATTGTTTGAGAATCGAACATAAATTGATCGCAGTAAGATTCTACGGCAGTATTGGGAAGGAAGGCATTAGCAGAGTGCGTCACGGTGTTTGGTGGTTTAATGTCACAGCATTTTAAGCTGATACTAAAATGGTAAATTAGGATAGATTTTAAACTTGAAAGAGTACGTTTTTACATACCAGGATATATTTTCTAATATTTTAGCTTTATATGCTACTATGTTGAAATCTTTTCAATAAATTTATTCTCATAAAAACTTCACCTATAAATGTCTTAGAAAGTCGAAAATACAATACAATTACTTAAACCACGAAACACCCCACTACAAGAAAGGAAAGAAAAAGAGAAGAAAAAACGGTAGAAACCAGACGAAACCAAAAACCCCCCAAGAAACCAAAAACACGACTCACCTTCATAATTGACCTGTCCATCACCATCGATGTCGGCCTCGCGTATCATCTCGTCGACCTCCTCGTCGGTCAGCTTCTCACCCAGGTTGGTCATCACGTGGCGCAGCTCGGCCGCGGAAATGAACCCGTTACCGTCCTTGTCGAAGACGCGGAACGCCTCGCGAATCTCTTCCTCGCTGTCTGTGTCCTTCATCTTGCGCGCCATCATTGTAAGGAATTCTGGGAAGTCTATCGTTCCGTTGCCTGCGGATTGATTTAATGTTTGGATTAGTTAAAAAAAAGGCAAAGATAAAGTAGTGTCTTATGAAAAAACTAAAAAATAAGCCCTAATTTATAGACATAAGTAAGAATTTATCAAATGACTATTATAATTAATATTTTCGTTAAGTAACCTTATACATTATATTGTACACTATCAGAATTTAGCGGCGTATACAGGTCAACTACAAGTGCAACAAGAAATTACCAACTTAACAATCTTTAAATATTTCAATTTTCCAAATTTGCTGTGCAAACGTGTAAACTTAGAAAAACAATACAATAACATTCAATGCCAATCTCGCTTTATTCAAGAAACGTCTTAAAATCCAAATAAAACATGAATACAAATCTTTAACATCACGTGAACATTCCACAGCATGCACCAACAACTCATAAATCATCAAAGTTAAATGTTTTGCAAAGATTGAGTCATCAAAAACGAACGTAAGCCATAAAGTTATTTTTTTTATGTAGCTTCACGTTGTATCCCGCATAAAAGGGAAGGCAGAGGGAACCTAGTATTGAGATACTGTCTCTCACTTTTCATCCTGTTTTCGAGTTGAGTCGAGACATTACTTATTCAGTGGCGGAATTTAACGCCGCCCCGGTATTTAGATTTTTTTTAAATCCTGATAGTGTGTGTGTGCGTAGTTCAGGTGTATATAATTATATGGTTCACAAGATTCATGAGCATGATCAAAAGAAGCGATAGTTTATATATCACCTCTCGCGTGCCTCTTTACGTGCCTACAAAAGATATAACCGTTATAATTTCACACCAATGTGTTAAAATATACTTAGCATTTTTGTTCGTAAAATAGTTAAAACAAATAAATCACGCCTATATAATTAGTATTTAAACATAAAACATTCGCATCAAAAAAAATCATTCTAACACAAAATAGGACGATTGTCACTATGCCTCACCATATTTAAGACATATTGACGGCGAAACTCAACGCCGCGCCATACCTAAGTTAACCAATATTTCTTCGTCGTGTCGAGTCGTGACTAATCAAACACTCCAGCAGAAAGAAGACTGGTTCAAATAAAAAAAAATATTCTTGTAACACTATCCATCATGATAGTTCATTTAACGGAGAATTCTATATAGGCTATATAAAATTACATTAAGAGTTTCCACGTAGCTGATTGTACCTGCGGTCAGAGTTACCTCAAGCACTTAAGAAATGTGTCATGAGTGATAGATACACCACTCTCAGTTATTTCTATTGGACGATATAACGATATAACTTACAAGAAATACTACCAAATTAATATGGCACAAATGACACCTAGATAAACACGACTAACTAATACATTTCAAATATATTAAAATATTCAAACGTCAACGTTTTGTGCAGTTGGCAGGTGTAATTTACGGCTGCGCCGAGTGGTCGGGCCGGCGCAATGATTTACTGCTAGATCGATCCGAAACGCAGTAAAAACTGTATAATTGACTCTAAAAAGGCAGTAATATATCTCTGCTATAATAAATCACATAACAAATTACGAATATGTTTGTAAATGAAACGTGGAACAAAAGAATATTTTAAGTAATCGTTGGATTGATTGATGATTAATTCGAATAAGATCAAAAGATAGCCATAAGAGTTTAAAGAGTGAGTGAAGTGTTGCGGTAAACTATATTAAACAGATAATATGTAAAGATAGTAAGTCGTTTCTGTCAGTAGTAGAATACTTCTATTTTAATATAAAATCGGTTACAAAAGGCATAAGGAAGATTAAAGAAGTTCTACTTTTTTTATTCCAATGTGGAGTGTGGAGTAATTGAATTCTTCTTTTTTATTATAATATCAAGCAAAAGTCAATAAATAGCCTTTGGTTGTCTTTTTCTAGTATATGGGAAATAAATTCGGAATTCGTTACTTATATTATATAATGTATAATTAATAATATGTTTTTGTTATTATTTGAATTTCTTTTAAAGTCTGTCGTGAGAAAAAGCTTTATTACAAAAATAAAAAAAAAAGATTTTTCTAATTTCTCAATTCTTGTTACACTGTGCAACAAATAAGTAATTTTGAAAAGATTACCAGAAAACAATTTCTAGAAAAATTACTTTTGAAAATCAAAAAAATAAAAAGTAACTAAATAGTATTTTATAGGACTTTTTTGGTATATTAAAGTAGAACTTATTACGGCAATAGTTACAAACGCTCTCTAAGAAAATAACGAAAAAATATTGCAAAATATACAATTTATATACAAATATAAAATAATATAGTAATAGCTACTTTTATTTCCTTGTTGGACGATTAAGTCATTAAATTTAATTCTATTTAGTTAGCCTTGAGTAAATTAAATAAACGTGGTACTCACGCGTCATTGTGCCGTTTATTAGATGAAAGTACCTAACATATATACGTATAACAAATTTATAATATCCTTTGTTTAATTAGGCCATTACAAGAACTTTTGAATCGTCAAATTACATAGATATGTCAGTAGTGTCAGTCCTACAGAGCCTGTAGTAGTCTTTTCATAATATAATTTTCAATAAATGTAAAACCACCAAAACCACCTAAGGTGTTCACCTTAGGGAACATAAAGTAAGGTAAAGCAAGACAAGGCGAGGGTGAACGTGTCGTATGCAAAAATAAGTGGTGTCTAAGTGTGGCGCAGCTAATTCCGTGGTAACCTTTTGAGGCGTCGCGAGCTATTTATATAGGCGTGTTGGTGGCTTGCAAATTGCGAGAATGTACGCCGCATTCTCTGACCGCGTACTTGTAGGGCACATCTGGACTCTAGTACTAAGGATTATTATTACTAAATACGATATTTAGTTTATGTATTTTTTTTAAATGTTATATTCTTAATTGCTGCTTATGCAGTCAAGTTTACTTATATCGCTCTTTGCTTTATACTTCTCTCTCACTTTATCCCGCATATAGCAGGGTAGGCAGAGTCAGAACACTCTGTTCTTCATTTTTGGAAATATTAACATTATGGATATAGATACATATGTTATACACATTTAAATATTCTATTCACAAATCCGTCTTATATGGCAAAGATGAAATAAGGCAGATTAGCGAATGGCTGGGTGGGCCTCATTGTTTAATATGTACAATGGAACCTTGAGCTCGGTCACGTCAACTTAATACGTAATTTAAAAAATATGTACCATCATAAAAAAAAGTTTTATATTTTTCCTTATATGAAGAATGTTGTCCTATATGCAGACCTTTTTTTGTCTAATAACATTTCTAAGAGGCCGTCGTGGTACAGGGGCACAGCGTCTAACTGCAAACGCAAAGATCGTGGTTTCGATGCCGCTCTAGGCAATGAGTTATTTTTATTTCCTAGAAATTAAAAAAAATGTGACAAAATTGGAAAGCTTATCAAAACTTGTTATAATTTAAAGTGAAATTATATTATTCAACGAGAAAATAGAAACTGTAGAGGCATGAGATTTTTTTCACGCAAAAAAACATATAAACCAAATATGGCTCTGATAACATATGACGTCACGACAAACTACTTTCTATTTATTAGAAGTATTAAGACTGTTTTGTTATTTTAAAACTTTTACTTAATTAAACTACTTCAAAACTTCAAAAAAAACTAACATTTTAACGGCATTAGCTTCGTTCGAATTTTTATATCTTTTCTAAATAAATATTTCTTTTTAAATAGTTTTTTTCTCGTTCGATTAGACTAAATAAATTACACCACACTATGTATATATACCTAGTGCACCACACCCTATAAAGAGGTTAGAAGTGGAGTAGTGTAAATGCTCGTAGAGTTCTTATACTTTTAACTTAAATAGTATAAGCCGGCATGTCCTATTTGTAGCAACCTAACCTAGTGCACTAGAAGTAGTGTGGTGTAAACGTCACAGTGTCTGTCTTATATCACTTTATGTAAAAATAAAGAGAACTAACAATAAGCCTTTGTATTGATTTTTGCTAAAAATAGCTTCATATATTATGTTAAGAGACTGGTTTCAATTTTACACAATGCAGTGAAGAGTTATTTTGAAAAAAACTGAATATTACCACAATAGAAATAGTCATTTTGATTGATGGCACTGCTCATATTTTTTGAATATGACATTACTATTTCAATATACAACAAAAATTGCATCATATATAGAAAGATAGAAAGTCCATTTTATTTTGAAAATAATATTTTACTAACTAGTTCGTAATATCTTATCTTGTCTTCTTACAAGAACGATAAAATGTACACAACTTCGTGTGGAAATAGAACCCACAACCGTTGCGGGTAGAGTCAGACGCTGTGTCACTGAACTACGAGGGCCTCAACTATACATATAAATGTATTTTAATATAAATGTAACGGTCGAATTAGCTTCTACTCCGATAGGAAACGTTAGAACATTGCGGTGACACGTATACAATTGGGTTGCGGTTTGCGGTTCGATTCCAGTTACAGCGCCATGAAACACGAGATTGTACAAAATGTGAAATTAGTCTGCTGTTACCTACCATATTGAATTACTTATTACACATAAAACATGTAAAATTGTTACGTTACGTAATGTTTTTTTTACTTGTTTACTTCTAGTTTATTACACTTTATTGAAAATTTCCACTTTTTTGTTAGTTATATAAAAAAAAATATGATTTTAAAGTCAAAATAAATTGATTAGCAAGGTTTTTTTAATTAGAAGATATTCGGAAAAGTCTACAGCGAAACAAAAAAAATAAAACTCTCCGTTCTTCTCGCAAACTATAAAATATATCCATTTCATTTGTCATCTGTAGTGTTAATAAAAATATTACAAAAAAAAACTAACAAAAAATTAGGAAAAATAAAGTAAAGAATAATATTTGGGAAGTGGGAGATAATTATATAGACAACAGTGAGTAATGATCATTACGCATACATTAGAATAGAATAGTTGCTAATTGTAAGAGCGGTTAGCGCGGATGAGATCATACTAAGTAAGTTGGTTTGATCTGAAATATTTTTTTTAGATTCATGCTGTATCGCGGACATAGTAGGGTAGGGAAAGGGAACTTTATGTCGAGACTCTCCGTTCCCATTATCACTTATGTGGCGGAACTCAACACCGTTACTAAAGCGAGGAAATGAAAATAAATAAAAAAAATCTCTAGTAGGAAACAAAACCCACAACCAGTCGCGTTTACTTGCGCCACAATTGATCAAACGAACGCAAAATACTTGAATATGCAAAATATATAATTTGACCACGAACATAAACAATATTTTTGGGGTTGGTCGAGTTTCTATATCATTTAAAAAAAGAAAACCGTCATATTATCCAAGACTAGCTTTTATTGTGCCATTGGTCAAATAAGATTATGAAGGTACTTTGTATCAAATCAAACACAAAAAATTTTTTTTTCCATTTCAACCCAGCAATTCATGAGATTAGAGCGTTAACCTAATAAATTTTATGATTTTAAAATAAAAGTATAAAAATCGCATATTAGCTTAGTCGGAGGACTCTCTAGATTACCGCCAGTATTCCACTTATAGTAGGTACTGTGCATTTCTTCTGGTTCGAGTTTTTTTTTTAAAACTGCTATCTTATCATCTGACTGACAGTACTGACAAAGTGTAATAAGTGACATCATCTCTTTCAGTATGAACAGCAGTAAATTTTTTATTTCCAAACAATACTAACAAAGTACTAACAAGATACTTGTTAAATCAGATATTTTTACAAGAAGCACAGCATAGAAGCCTTAGAAGCGCACAAGGCCGTGCTAGATGTCGTCACGCCATGTTGCGAGTATAGGCGTTCGACCGCCGATCGATAGCATAATTGGACTATTGTAGTATGACGTCAACAACAGAACCAAACGTTATTTATGGTAAACCTGTCTGTCATATTTATTATTTCAAGGATATCAAAGCAATGAAAATGTGGTAAGTGTGGATTGGAATTTCATTTGAAAAAGCAAAGCAAATGTCCGAAAAGCAAAACATCAACTGTATAGCTGTGTCTGTGCCGATGGTGTTAGAAATAATCATAGACATAAAAGTGACGTTTTTTATAGCGTATATTTAATTATTTACAATCATATTAAAAAAAAAAAAACTAAAAATAATGGAGATACGACCAAAAGTTATTAATAAAACAAAAAGTATCAATCAATAAAGTAGCGTGGTGTTGATCGGGATATCTATAAAAAGCTTTAGAAAATATTTAAGAATAGACTATTTAAGCAGTGCGCCAGGCCGGGGCCGGGGCCGGGGCAGACGATAGCGCGTAATGAATCTTAATTATCGACGCTGTATATAACAATAGAACCGGGTGTAGGAGAGAGCGGGAGCGGGACGAACTAGTCTTCATCTGATAATTGTCATTTATCCTAATATCTTTCACAAAACAGCTTATAAAGCTTTCATAATTTTATTTCATAAACAAATTATTATAAATGATTTCATATACCAATACAAACTCCGATTCCAAATATAATTAATATAAAACATTTGAAAGAAAAAATAAAATAACATCAGAATATAGTCAATTTAGCGGCACTATGGGAACGTTTCTTGTCAGATTGCCAGCCGCAGCCGTAAGTAGTGGAAGGCAGATCCGTGTATAATTTAGGGTAAGTGTTCGGTTCGATGCTCCGGACGTGTAATCGCGACAAGCGCGGTGGCTGGCTGGGTGCCAGGGGAATATGCAGATTCGTTTGCATTTCTGCGACTCCCTCCCAGACGGCGAGCAGTTAGATAAGTGCGTTGTCAACACGAACGCTCGACTGTTGCAGAACACTGCAAAGCTATTTGCGTCTATGGCTTGTGTCTCATTTTAAGTAAACTACTACAATGAAATTCTAATATTATCTTAATCTCTACTTTTAAGTATTTAAATTCATGTTTTCGTTTTAAATTAAAGAAAATTTTACAAATAAATAAAAACAATCAGCACATATAATTTTTTGGCACTACAATCTGTGCCAGAGGTCGTGGGTTCATTGGCCGTGCAAGACGTCTGCTTCGACGGATATTTTTAAGGCGACATGTCTTAGCATTTTCAACATTCTTAATCTATAATTGGCTAACATAAAGCGGACAGTTTGGGCTTTTGGAAGTTATTGTATAATTAATTAAGTTACTTATTTTTCCTTATCTGTCTACTAATTGTGCATCTTGAGTTTTTTTTTTCAAATGCCAAAAAAAAGTTATAGACCTTTTCCAAGCTTTAAATTTACTCAACACTGTAAATGCCGCATTATTTAAAATGCACAAGTAATTTTCAAATGCAATTTTCATTGCACACAGGCGCCAGATTTAAATCCTGACTAATAAGCAGTAACGGTGCGATATCAGATATAAATGAGTTGGTTGAATTAATTCAGTCGATGATTCAGCCCTCGGTGGGCATACAGCGACAATGGGTCTCTGCGATATGTACTAATAATGTTTTCCGGAGACGCTGATAGTCTTAGTTTTTTGGCACCCTACCAGAATTCACGATTTCCGACTCTTTAAATTCCATATAATTCTTATTGTGAATGTGATTGATTGTCGAATTAAAGTTATTAGCTTCACGCTGTATCCCGCACACAGCAGGGTAGGCAGAGGGAACCTAGTGTTAAGACACTCCGTTCCCCACTTTCTGCCGAAATCTGGAGGCATTGCGTGTTGAGTGGCAGAACTCAACGCCGCGCTTAACCTCGACACCAGAGCGAAGAAATGGAAATATAAATTTAAGTAAATATTTCATCTCCTCGAGTGGGGATCGAACCCACAACCAGTCGGTTTTGCAGTCACACCTCGTGCCGCTGCGCCACGACCGGCCTCTATTAAATTTATGTTAGGCCGAATTAAAGTTATGTTAGTAATAAACTTACGCTTATGGACCTTGGACCTGCATTTTATCAGTAGAGTACACGTAAATAGAGAAATGTATTTATAGGAATTTGTTGAAACAATTACTACGCAATCTGTCAGGAGATGGTAATTTAAGATAACGATTAGCCGAGGCCCGGCGAGTCCAACCGTTATCCGTCATTCTAATTGATTTATAACAACCTTATAATTTGGAGATACAAGCCAGATCTCAGAAAATCATAGGGCTAGAGCGCTTATTTTACGTGCTCTCGCTGTAATTTTCTATATAACAACACTTCATCAGCCAGTCACTTTGGATAGCGAAAACAAAAGGAAAAACTTCACCCCAATAAAACAAATGGCGTAGGCACTGTACAGAAAGAACTATAAATGACTCTGTAAAAGCGCGAACCACATAATAATGGCTAGAGAAAGGTCAACTGCTGATATATTGAGTCATAAATTTCTGTTGCCTCTATTACGTGATGTATGAGGGTAGCCTTACATTTTATTGTTGGATCAAGTTAACAAAGACATGATTATCTGAACAGAGGAATTAGGACAAAAATTAGGTTTTTGGGGAGTCGAAGGTGTCGACCGCGATCGATGTGAGTTGCTTGACCCGCCTATTTATATAGGCGCCCAGTTTAGAAGTGTAAACAGGCGCATGCGTGTGCTTCACGTTACGTGCCGCTACAATAAATCTTGGGTCTGGACGTGTGACACATTTCACTGTCAATTATACTTCATTGACATCGATTGTGCTTACTGGAACTCCTTGTACTTGAACTAGAACAGAGCTGCTTTTAGTAGGCGCCTATATTTTCAACTAAAATTCCAAATAATATGTATTTTTGGCTGATATAAACTTCTATACGCAATCAATAACATGAACCACGCCATTGGGTTACAGATTGAATGGGGTCAATCAAGACGAGAGACGCGGATCGCAAGCCCCTGCACAATAGTTAATTGGTCGTTCGCCTCCATCGCTAATAGGTTACCTGCAATGATCGGCTGATTAAAGATATACTGAGCTTTATACCTAATCATTTATATCTATTATATTATTATATACATTACGCAACATTTATTGTCACAAAACTACCAAATTACATTACATGTAACTTAAATGCTATCTATAGAAAAGAAGTAAGAACTAATCTCCCTAGAGAAATCCCGCAAAATCTTTTAGATATACGGATCGAAGCTAAGCTCGTGAAAGGTATTTCCGAGCTGACATCTAGTTGGATTCGGAAAGCCTGTCGTTCAATTATCCCCACCCCAACGCTCTCATATCGATCGCACCGCCGACCCCTCCCCCGTGTCAGCTGATTTGTTCAAGTATAGCATGAAGACTTCATTTTATACAGCCTACGGATTAAATCGATGTTTCTAGGGGCTGTTATACAACGTGACCTCATTAGATTGTATTGACTTAAATTATAGGAAACTCAAAGTTTTATTTCATTTCCTCAAATAGCATTCATTTTATGAATACATATTTTACATCCAATTATTAATAGAAATAATTTTTATTATTTATAAGAGATACTTTTGAAAATAGCATAATATAAGAGTTCGGTCAAAGTAATGTCGATATATTTTCACTCGGCTGATAATAAATCCAAGAGCTGAGCTGGTTTTTGATTTTGTAGCATTGTTCCGCAAATAACATTAGAGGAGCACTCCTCGGCCGCTATCTCTGTCGGGCGAGTGAACGACTCTTTATCGTGGTGTGACATCACCATTAAAATGAGTGACCTGTAAACAATTGGCTCATTTCGATAGGAGGAAACCACAAAGCTATTTAATATGAAGAGTTGTCACCGCTTATGTATTACTTAACAATTCAAAAGTTATGTTAAATATATGAATCGAATAATGATTACTTTGTTATTAGTTTAAAGCTAAAACGCGAGCTTGGTCTTATATACAATACTAAAGGTACACTAAAATATATTTGTTCCAAGCACCAATACCGATGACTCGCAATAAAATTTTAGTCGTCATAAAATATGTTATTCAACGGAATTTATGTGCAATTAAGCGGACCACTGCATTTCCTGGGCACTCAACGAGTTATACGCTCGCTATTTTGACTCGACTCCGCTTCGGCAATAACGGCATTCTTGCATCGGCGTGCAGTTCAGCGCTCTCATCAGTATGAAGTTGCTATCGAAAACTCATAAAATATTCACCGAAGAGGAGGTCAACAAACTTGGTGATGCAGGCAGATGATGCTCCAGAGGCGCCCCCGACCACGATTCTCATGGCAAATCCAACAAAGACATTTACAGAAAATTTACAAAATAAAATTGAAATATTCCAAGACAAAACTAAAATGGCAGCGTCGTCAAGAGAGAACGTAACACTTTTTTGTCAGTGGCGTCGTGGGTAGACACGTGATAAACACAGACGAGCATGCCAAATATTATATTAATGCAAATTGTAACAGATTATGAATACTAGTAACATGTGGTTGTTCTTGTAATTCTATTGATATGAATAGAATATAAAGCCGTATCTGTCGGTCGGTTTATAACTGACCGACTGTATAGTTTTACATTTAAATATAAACATTTTTAACAACTATTAAAGTAATTCTTTAAAAAGCGATTCTGAACTCATATTTGTGTACATTTTGCTTGGTCGAGTAAACACGAGTGGGTAAATTTTACAGGGAAACACGCATATATATATAGTTTTGTGGCCGTCTAAAACTGTCAAGAGTGACCGCGGGGGAGTTGTAAACAATCGTTTACGTACCAATGGAACATTAACTATTATCGCATTTAGAATGAATATAGTGTTGTAATGGAAAGTTGCCCAAACAACAGATAACGCACGCAACTTGCACGATGAAACCGTGCACTTGTGCACGATGTGCCGTTTAGTTTCAATTGTTTATAACGGTGTAACTTCCTAATTTGTGGAATATCCTGCGTAGACGACAGTGTGGTGTACATCAAGTAAAAACTAGACTACAATTGCCTTTTCTAAGGTTGCTGCTGCCTTATGCGAGCTCTTTTAGCTCTACATTCTCAAATAGAGCGTCTTTCTTTTCTATTCTTAAGAAAAACACTACTAACATATTAAGCTAGCCACACAGATTATCATCAAAGCTACAAATAAAATATAAAATATCGTTATTTTAAATGCAAATTTTTGCTGTGCAACAGATACACGTCACCGTTTGCCATTATCGGAGCAGGATAAGCTCTTTACAGGAAAACAGGCATCTGTTTATCAAGGACTCTTTCCTGCTTGCGTATACATCGGACAAATTAATTTGCAGCCGGATATGACATCGATATTGTTAGCCGCAAATGGTGTAGAGTACGTTATAATAGCCATTAAAATTATAAATAAAGTGTTGACGCCATCAATAGGACGATAGTAGTAAATTTAAATTCTGTTCAAAAGTATTTGAAATATTCTCGTCTGCTTGGTTTAATTGGGGAAATCTGGTTGGCGGCGTTAGGTTCCGCCATGTCAGAAAATTTAAAATGTAAGAAAACTAGACTCCTTTCGTTGTAGTTAAAAGATTTGGTTTCATATTTTTCTTAAAAGCAATACATTAAATATATACATTATATATTAAGTACATATAACTAAAATGGTACTGATTGCAAATGTATGCAATATACAAGGGCGTCGACGGTAATCAATGGCCGTTATCTGCTAGCTCGTGACTGCAACACTCATTAAAATTCATCCTGAAAACGCGTGGAATTTAGTTTTTTTAATTACTCAACAGATATTTACAATGTAAAATGGTTATGAATAATATTAATAAAAAATAAATCTTCTTACAGAGACGCTAACAATATAATAAATAAGATGATAAGATAACCTATGGCTTAGTGGTCAAAACGCTTGAACGACTTCCAAGAGGCACGGGTTTGAGTTAATTTTTTTTTCTAAAAAGATTCCATTGTTATTGTGGAATTAGTATTTGGCATTATAATCGAGATAGTCTTCCATATATTATGTTTTTTTTATCAGCTTCACGCTGTACCCCGCACACAGCAGGGTAGGTAGAGGGAACCTAGTGTTAAGACACTCCGTTCCCCACTTTCTGCCGATTTCTGGAGGCATTGCGTGTTGAGTATTGCGTGCATTTGCATTGCGTATATTATATGTCTTGAAAACGTGGAAAAAATACGTGGACAGGAAAAAGCAGCTCAAATTGTGTTTAGGCAATTGATGATTTTCCTCAAAACTATTTCCGAAGAGGAAACATCTAATATCCGCGTTTACGGTTCTCGTGAACGTGACCTCGGCGACAATATATTACTTAAATGTTGACTTGTTTAGAAAATATTTTTATAATATAACAACAAACATAATACAATGAAGTTCGATATATGTAGATGAAATCTAGGAGTCTCTAATGGAGTTGTTGTACTCTACAATCTGTATTTTCATTGTTTTTGCATTTTAATAAATTATATCCCTTTGTCCCAAAGTATTTATCAAAACCAGAAAGTTTAGACAGATATTCCCAAAAAAATAAAAATCAATATTGACTAATTTAAAAATAGGAGGAGGCCGGTCGTGGCGCAGCGGCACGAGGTGTGACTGTAAAACCGACTGGTTGTGGGTTCGATTCCCACTCGAGGAGATGAAATATTTACTTAAATTTATATTTCCATTTCTTCGCTCTGGTATCGAGGTTAAGCGCGGCGTTGAGTTCTACCACTCAACACGCAATGCCTCCAGAATTCCCTGGGGTTCCCTCTGGCTACCCTACTGTGTGCGGGATACAGCGTGAAGCTGATTTTAATTTTTTTTAAATAACTTGAAATATATAAAATCACCGCCGTGGCGTATGGCGGTTTGGGTTCAAATTCCACACGAGGAAATGAATTATGTTAATTTACTAGCTAGGTTTTCCCTTCCAAGACAAAGTGCGGTACTGAGGAACAGAATGTCTTCACACTACGTTGTTCTATGAGGGTACAAAAAATACCTAATAATAAATTAAAACTTATTATAATAAAAGATGAAGTACATTTAACTGATGAATACGAGTTATATCATAATATATAGTAAAAAAAAAAACATTTTCACACCATGTTAGGCGTATCTTCATACTTAAGTACAATACATAATTTATATTCTAAGAATAATATCTAAACTACACCAGATGGACATTGTGAGCAAATATTTACATGAGCGTAATCGTGACCTTTGAAATGACGTCAACAAGTGCAACTAATTATATACAACTACAAATAATGATGATGGACAGGTATCAACGACATGGTTGAGGGCAGTTCCGCGATGATAGGTATCCAGTTACAATGCACACAAACAGCGTAATTAAACAATAAAATTGTAAACTAAACTTAGGAAAGGAAGTGGCTTTTTTTGTGGATTAGTGTCCAAGAGGCACAGGTTCAAATGATGTTACATACGTAGATTTGATATTTTAAACGTTTTCGAAAAAAATATATTCAAAGCAACTTTTTATTCAAAGCAACTGTTGAGTTTGTTGCCGGCTCTGTTCAGCAGAAGTGAATATGAACCGGTGGAAGCTTTAAATTATACGACGATTCAAATGTCCTTATAAAAAAATCTATTAGATTGAGTGATATTTCGAATATGAATTGATAATCTTACGCCATCAAACTAATTGCGTATATAAATAATAAACAAACTGACAGATAGGAACACGGTTTACAGTATAATCACTCAATATATTTACAATTCTTGTTAAAGTGTTAGAATAATCATTCAAAATATTATGTAATAAAGTTAATAGCAATATATAACATTTAGATATCATTATTATTAATAAATAATTTATATTACATAAGTAATAGCAATTAGTTAGATAGTATTTCTAACAAGGAATTTCAATATAATAAACGTATCTAAACATCAACATTTGGCGCAATAATTTGCTTAGTATGAATGCCGATGACAGTGGACGAGACGAAAAAGGTACGCAGAGACCGTAACATTTGGCTGTCTGTTCTCTCTGGCTTCTCTTTAGGGTTGAAACGTGAAGATAAAAGAAAATATACATAAAAAACGAACTGATGCAGAGATTCTATGACTCATTTCTCTACAAGTCCTACACAAAAATCATAACCACTTGGCTGGCTTTCGAAGACATTTAGGAGAGCTCAGCGCTGCAATTTGGCGAACATTTGAACACTGCCAAAAAGGGCGAGATGCGCCAACACCTCAGGTGAGTGATTGTGCGTGCCTTTATAAATATGTACCGACGCGACGTATTAACAAAGTATCAATTCTTGTTTGACGCCATGTTGATCGTGTGCGATGTCAAGGCCGCCCCGCGTCGCGCCCCGTCTACTTCACATATTATTTTGTAAACAAAAACGCAAAATAACACTATCTTTTGTGCTAATTACTCGCTCTTATATTGCAGTTTTGGGTATTGGTTGATGGTAACATTATAATTACAAAGGCATTACACTGACTTCCTCCTCTGAACTCCGCGAATTTTGAATAACTGTTTCAAAATGTTGTATACTGTATAGTTTCCTTAAATTAACTTCCATGTAATATAATAATAAATAAATAAACATCTCATAAAAGATAAAACGTCAAAAAAAAAACAAGAAGCTCGCATGTTTCTTTAAAAAAATGAATGATTAAAAAACACTAACCAACTTTATATAATACCACTTCTACAGTGGTAAAAAATTACGCATAATTTTACATTTACAAGATGGACTTCGCTTTACATTATCTCTCAATGCTTATCATCACAAAATATAATAATTCTATTATACTAAAGTAAACATAATTTTTAAGATGCTCGAGTGTTGTTTTTACAGTAGTTTTATCAAGGATTCCCAGTAAAGCTACCGATGGTCGACTCATGTGCAGCTTGCTTTATTGTTATAAAATAAATAAATCAGCTTCACGCTGTATCCCGCACACAGCAGAGTAGGCAGAGACAAAAGGTGGGAATTCTGGAGGCATTGCGTGTTAAGTGGCAGAAATCAACGCCGCGCTTTGCCTCGACACCAGAGCGAAGAAATGAAAATATAAATTTAAGTAAATATTTCATCTCCTCGAGTGGGGATCGAACCCACAACCAGTCGGTTTTACAGTCACACTTTGTGCCAGTGCGCCACGACTGGCCTTGGGTTTATTGTTATAATTAAATTATTTGCTTATTTTATCTTACGTGTGCGATAAATACGGAATACATGTGACAAAAGTAAGACTTTGTACGTGACCGGAATTTTTCTCTGTAAACTGCGCGTGACACGGTCTTCAGCACTGTTTGTTTTGTTATTTTTATATTTATACTGTATATAAAACAATTTTATAGTAGCTTAAAATGGGCGCCATTTGGCTAATAATAAATATTTTGACATATTGGCAGCTAAATCTTGTATTAAATTATGAGCGGCTTAGCGACTGGCGTGTGAGAAATGTTTTCAGTCAAACAAAGATATAAATTTTGTGGCGCATTGTGCCTCGCCTAATTGGCACTGTCTGGTGTAGCCGAGGTCACCAGTTCGATTCTTTTATGTGGTAAATATTGCTAATTTATATTTTGAATTAACATTGTATTAGAATAATGTCTTAAGTGCTGGAGGCAACTCTGACCACACGTTTAGTTGGTTACATCAAAACGAGTAATATAACCTATATCCTTCATCGTTAAAGGGTCAATTTATATTTTTTTATTTTGGACCAGTTGTTCCCGAGAATAACGCGTTTAACCAAACAAATTCTTCAACTATAATATCAAATATATGTAAACTGAAAATATTAAATATATGTAAATAAAAATATTAAATATACGTAAAGAAAAATAGCTAGAATCAAGAAACTGAGTGTGCTTCGCTACGGCTATTCGTCAAGCGTTTCAAAACCATTGTTATTCGATAGTCGTCGGAATTTATAATGCTTGACAAAAACAAAAGGTATAGGAATTCTGACGGCGATATTTGCAATACATGGTGTAATTTTTAAGGAGGTAACTTTCTATATGTTTTGCTAAACCTGAAAAATACACTATACAAAAGTATATTTATTATACTGTTGTTATAAAGTTCTAGTTTGTTAGTTAGATCGCTCTAATCTCGGGAACTACCGGGTCTTTTGTATTTGGTATTCCATATATCGAGGAAGATTATAGGATAGTAAGGTATACCTTAGGACACATATGTGTTATAGCTTTTAGTTATATTCATTTGACCACAAGGGAAAACTGTCGCATCTTCTTCCTACTTTAACATTGTAAATGTGAAAGTTTTTTGTGGATATACTGAACAGATGTAGTCCAAACTTTACATATATGTGAAGATTTTGTATTCTTTGGTTATAATATAACAATTAAGTTTAAGCAGACGTAGCTATGTGTGGGTTGCAAGTAATAAAATGAAAATCTTAAAAAAAAGTCTCCTTAATAAGAATATCTACAAAAGGTGAAAAACTAAATGATAAAAAGGTTAAACTCGATGTAATCCAGAAATAAAACAGCAAAGAAGCAATTTATCTCACTTGACGTGGATATGCAGGAATCGTCTACGGTTTAGGTTTGCTTAACTGAGATTTATAGAGACAGCCAGACCCCGGGGCCCTGAGCGGGTCGCTATTCTCGCGCCCTATTTTCACAAGATTTATAAAATAAGTGTGGTGTTAGTAAGATTTTCTTTTAGATCCATCGAATTTTGTGGGAAACCGGAGTAAATCTTGGGATATCAGTTATTTCTTTGTTTTCTTGTTCTTCCAAAAGTTAAAGTCTCCGATCTTAATGCGAATGGTATGGCTTTGTGAGACATGCTTTGTAAGCATAGTTCAAGTTTGTTTTTTTAATACAATAAATCATATCCCACGTTTAAAAAAATCTAATAAAACAAGAGTTAATCTAATAATATAATACAAATTACCTACTTTCCGTTTATTATAAAACCTAATGCAATTCAATCAATCCTAACTTAAAATATAAACATTTTTCAAATTGAATTTGAATCAATGGAACGGAGTGTCTTAACACTAGGTTCCCTCTGCCTACCCTGCTACGTGCGAGATACAGCGTGAAGCTGAATTTGAATCAAAAACCGTTATTTCACACCATTTAACAAAGCCAGACAGTCCTAGCGCGATAAAAATGTTTAAAACAATTACTATATACATTTGACTGCAGCTAGGATTAGTCCATAAAATATGGCGATATCGATCGATTATCGCGCGCCATAAACGCGAGTCGACAGATAACACTTCGATTAATGATAATGCTCCATTTACCTAATGTTGTTAGTCAGGTTCATAATTACTAACTTGCAAATCTATATTATTAAACTTAGATGGTATTTTTGGGATCTCTGAAGTAATCAATAATTTTCGATTGGTATTTTTTTTTCCACAAATCGTAGCAAAATATTTTTCGAGACATGTGACATCGAGACACTGACATTTGACATCGAGACATTCGAGATCTTATCCTAAATTTATTTTCTAAAATCAAGTTAAGATTCGATTACGACTAAAAGTAAAGAATTTTTTTTTCAAAGTGTTGCCATAATGTAATTTAGACTTAACGGTGCCAATCAATAAACCTAATAAATATTTAAACGTTGATGAATCAATTACAACACTCTGCCACTAAACATCCACGTGTACATTCGATGTGTGATAAAAAATGTAATCATAAATTATAATAATCACAGATATATGACGCCGTCGCACCACAGCGAGAAGTGGCAGGCTGTATGGGATAGTTGCCAGTTCAAATACGATGAGAGGGAATATTTAACGAAACATGATGCAGCGTTGGGTTCCGACAAAATTGATGACATATACGCGTATGGGAAAATATTGATTAAAAAAATAACTATGTAAGTAAGATAAGTAATCTTATGAAACACTTAATATAGCACAAACTATATATTTTAATGACTAGTCTAGAGCACAACATTGAAAACAAAAACCCAAAGAAAATTGTAGACCACGTGTTCCATACTATAATATTGTAAATGCGAAAGTTTCTGAGAAAGGATAGATTTTTGGTTCACTTTCACGCAATAATTACTCAACGGACTTAGAATAAACTTTACGGAAATATAGCTTATAAATCAGAGTAACACATAGGCTACAAATTAAGAAAATAAAAATATATAATTTGGCTATAATATATCAAATTGAACTTACCGTCCGCATCAACCTCGTTGATCATGTCCTGTAGTTCAGCCTCTGTGGGGTTCTGTCCTAGCGAGCGCATCACGGTGCCCAATTCTTTGGTGGTGATGGTGCCGTCGCCATCTTTGTCGAACAGTGAAAACGCCTCCTTGAACTCCGCGATCTGTTCTTCTGTCAGCTGATCCGCCTGCAAAATGCCGTGTTACTAGTTAAAGTTAAGCCTAGACGGTTTAATATTCACGAAAATCATTCATTTTTTTTTATAAAATACGGCGTCAAATTGCGACAAAACGCTTGCAAAACAGCACAGAAACCTTAGAAAAGGACAGAGGACACTAAAAAAAGTTCTAACCCATTCATTTTTACAGTTGAAATGTAATGTAAATACACAAAACAAGTCGACGCATTACGACCAAACGACAAAACTTAAAAAATCCATCCTAAAGAGAAAAAAAATAGTTTCTTTTTCGAAACAAAAAAAAGACCACCTACCACTGTGACCACCATTTTGAGTGTTATACAACAGTCTTAGACGGAGTCAGGACAATTAGTGAGACAGTCCGACTTGGGTGATAAGATTAGAAGTTAAGATAACGTGGTAATTACTGTTTAGTTTGCCTACGTCACACTGCGGACCACTCGAGATAAGGGTGTGATAGTGAGTACTGCAAAATTACAATAAATAATATCAAATGATAAAATATTTTATTATTACATGTGTATGTTGAGATCGTTGTGGCGTAGTGTGGGTTCGTTCCCCACTTGATGGAATGATATTTCAATTTTTATTACATTTTCCATGAATGAATTCAGCCACGCAACACGCATTGACTCGAAAATTAGGCCCGAAAGTGGGGAACTGTGGGGAAGTGAGTAACTTTACACTACCGTCTTCTGTTTACTCTGCCGTGCAGGAAAAAGCATAAATTTATTTTTTTATTATATATATATATATATATATATATATATATATATATATATATATATATATATATATATATATATATATATATATATATATATATTGTACGTTATCAGCCTTTTTAAATTCTTTCGTTATTGGTAAATAATATTTTTATCAATTGTATATTAAAATTAATGGCTGTAATATCTCTTTAACTTAAAATCTGTATTAGTATCGTGGCTAAAAAAAATATATTAAATATTATAATAAAACTTAAACAAATGCCTATTGAGTATTATCTTTCAGGGCTATTGATGTATGTACAAACTAAGTTATAATTATAATTTATATTATATTTTTCACTGCTTTATTTAAGTTTTTTTTTTCAACCTCTCACTGTATAGGAGTGTAAGCAGAAAAACCCTAGTTTTAAGTAACTCAGCCCCCCACTTTTCATTTAAATTCCGTAAATTTGCGTGTTGAATAGCAGAACTCACGCTCAAGCCGCGCTTTCAATTATCACAGAAATCACAAAATGGAAGTAATTCATACTCCAGAGTGGGAATCGAACACACAAACGTCGCAACTGACGCTATGTAGCTGTTCCACGAAAGCCTTTATTAAAAATAATAATTTTGACTAATTCAATAAATTATTACACATATATCGTAATCTACAGACATGGATTATAAAATGCTCAATAATAAAAAAACCAAACCAATAATTAATTGTGATTAGAGTCTTCAGACTAGATATACTGTTATCAATATAGCAATCTAAATTTCAATATCAAATGTATATGTACTCATTTTTATTGTTAGTACACTTTTTATTTAATTTGAGATACGCTGTAGTAGGAGTCCCGCATATAGCAGGATAGATAAAGGGTATCTATTGTTAAGACACTTAATACAGCCCCATTTTCAGCCCTATTATACTGTTTCAAAAAATTGACCACACAACCAACAGCTTTCATACCAGAGCAAGGAAATCAAAATAATTCCCTACCCCAAGTGAGAATTGAACCCATAAATATTGCTTTTCCAGCCTGATGCTATCTAACCACAGTACTTCAATTAAATGTATGTGATTAATACAGTATATATATGATAGGTTCTAATTTTCATGTATTTTACACATTTATTCCAAATGTGTAAAATTCATGAAAATCACTACATTCATACACATTTTTAGGATATATCTTATATCAATGAGAACAAAGATTGAATATTGTTCTGCCCAATATTCAATTTAGGAATTAAAAAAAAAATGTTAAAAGATTTTGTGTTAAGTCAAAATATTTAAAATTCCGTAAATATATATATTACAACAAATAAATTTCTCAACAGAATAATGTAAATTCTATACAAAACAAACATGTCAAAAGTTAAACATTTACAGTGAAAAAGCCTTCTGGAACTTGTGTACTTATATGACACATTTCAGGATTAAATTATTCATATTTCTTAATAAAATGTATAACTAAAATTATAAATTTCTACTAAAACAATGTCACACTCACATAGAAATCAATTTATTGCAGCTATCATTAAGATAAAGGAAATGACAAATTATAACTGGAAAAAAAAATGTTCATGGTTTTCCACTCATATAGCAAGGCAGGTAGAGGGAGCCTAGTGTTAAGACACTCTGTTCCCCACACATCTCCCAATTTTCAAGACATTATATGTTGCTTGGCAAAACTCAACTCATTCCCCCAAGTGGGTATCAAGCCCGAAACTATTTACAGTCACAGGCTGTTAAATGAATCGATAAATTATTTTCAATAATTATAAGGTAAATTAATTTACCTTATTATTATAACCGTTAAACATTGACTTAGTTCATTTAATTTTTCTACTTTAGTATAAAAAACTTAAGCTATAAAACATAGTTTTCAACAGAACAATAAATATTTAAATTACAAAAAAAAAGATAAAGAATTGTAACAGAAAAAATATAAGATTTGTGAAAGATAATTTATGAGAAAATTCTGTAAAATCATGTCCAGTAATCTTTTTAATAAAGAATTTCTAGTAACTATCAACATGTGTGTTAGGTAAGTAAATATTTTTGGAGCTTTTTGGACCTTATAAATATTTTTGGAGCGGACTTCATTTATTTAGTAATATTATAATTTAGTATTAATAAAATATAAATTACTTAGTATTAAATAATAATTTACTTTTGTATAAAAACAATTGATATAAAAAAAATTAAATCCTAAATAATACTAGAATAGAAAATAAAATAAATATATTAACAGATTTTTAAATACATACTAAAATTGATAATTTTGTTTTATTCCCATAGGACTTTTTAACTTTGAATTAAGCAACATTGCTTTAATTCAAAGGTTCAAAAAACTGTTACTAAATAAAGTGCATAGAATATAAAGAATAATTTTATCAGGGGTAACCTTAACAATACATTTCTAGATCCTGTTTTTTATTTTAATTTTTTTTTATATATTTAAAGGGACAAGCAGCTGCTTTTAAAATCACTTATTAAAGCCTGGGAAGATATTGTGAAAAGATTGTAATGTTAAATACTTGGAGTGTGTATTATTGTGTTCAAATAACTGTCAGTCCATTTTTAGTAGACTTACCTTTGTTTCTTTCGTACATTATATTTTGCACTACCTCAAAATCGCAAAATTTAAAAAAGACCATAACGTTCAAATTCAAATAACAGCATCGGGAATGACATGGCTTTCAGCGAAGACAAAGTAACAATAAATATTCACAATATATATGTATGTAATAGGACATACCATGGTTGCCACCGTCTGCTACTTTTCGAGGAAAGCTAACGGAACTCGCTCAATGAATTGCGTATGAAAAAATGTAAGCTACAACGATGCGATGAGTCAACGGGCGTTTGACAGGTGCGCCCGGTCCGGACGATCGATCGCACCACCGACCACCGAGCAGGGAGCGAGCAGGGCGCGTCGAGACAGCCGGGTTCTCCAACACCACAGGCCCTTATAGTAAATAGAGCAACGACTGTGGCTTTACTACAGCAGAAACGTCACTGAAGCGGTGTCGTTAGATGTCTAACGGCCTTTAGCGACCGATGTTTCTCGGACCCGAACGACGGTTGTCACAAAACACCCCAAACGCAAAGTTCCTGCGATACGAGGCGACCCATTGCTCCGAGCCCCGGCCCCGGCCGCTCTAACTCCGGCGACGTAGACGATCCGCAATGCGGTAAAAACCGGCCATCACAATAATAATGGAGGCCGTCATCACTATAAACACCGATGCACCACAAACGAAAAATATACCCCGCGGCCGACCCACGGTGATCCCCCGATGCCACCGCAGGCCTTGCTCCGGCGAAGGGACACTCACCATCGTAGATTAACTTGGATTATCTGGAGCTACACTAAAAAATCACAGACTACGCCGCAAAAGCGACCGCACAGACCGACGTTTGCAACGATACTGCCGCCCTCTCGCGCGAGCGGGCGCGCCGGGAAACTCGCGACCGTGCGCCGCGCGAATCGTTCGGAATCGTTCAATCGAGTAGCCGCACTCTCATGACCGTTCTCGACTCTCACTCGGTTGTGTTTCGATTCAATGCACGTTTCGAACGTCCAAGTCCATGTCTCGGGACGCACGCCACGGGATTAGATTTGAGCCGCAAAGGATAGTCGGTTTTATATCGGGCGGGTGCGGCGGCGTGGAGCTACGGGCGGCGCGCGCCGATTGGCCACCGCGCACCTGCAATGCGTCACTGCGGGTCGCGGCGGTCGGCGCGCGCGGCGTCGGCAGCGGCGGGCGACACCCGCTGCCCCAGTTGCCGCGCCCGCCGCCGCCCGCCCGCCACCGCGCGCCCTGACTGCGCAGGCCTCCGAAGCCGACATGGCATTGCGTCTATGCATTATATCTATTATGTATGATTCGTTTGATTGCAGCTAATGTATCATAATATGTCGTACAGGGTTGGCCGTAGGGACAAATTACCGTTAAGAGAAGACCATGCTTTTCTTTTTAGAATACCATAATAAAGGATTCATATACTAGTAACCTTGACAGAGACTAGTGAACGTAACGAACGCTAGTGCGATCAACAATTTAGAATACATAAATAATAATTTATTTAGCCCTCGTACTATGTTATAGTAACATTATTTACTTGCTTTCTAATATAGATAGATTTACCATATTTAGAACAAAATTTTATTAGTTAAAATTTGTGGTGCTGGGTTTGACCTAGAAAAACTCTTTAATAAATTGAACTCAACTATTGCATTTGTGCTCGTTATTAAATTATTTAATTACAGAAAATAGCTACTTGTCATGCATTTTAGATTCAACATATTTAATGTCCTTTTTAATATAAATTTATTAATATTTAAATTCGCCATGTGTTTACCTAACTACAATTCATTGCTGTTAAATATAGTCATTATAAATATAAAAAAATAATTCTTTAACGATTTTACTAAAAATCGATATTTATCGATTCCTTTTAAATTATCTGTTAACTGCCAATAATAATGACATGCATAATAGATGGCGCTGTTTATTCATTATTGTTCTAAGTCTTAAAAATTTTAAACTATTTACGAATTTCAAGATAAAACCTTTAACATAATAATATAACTGAGTAAAAGTAAATGGTAATAATATGTACATATGTACATCTCTATCTATAATAAAATCATAACGGTTCGGAAGAAAATTGTTGTTGGAGGTATTTATTAATATAATAGACAGGATAGGATCAATGGTTCTTAAAATTTTTGTCTGTTTGTCTGTGCGCTTGTTCACTTTACTGATTTAGATGCAGTTTTCATTATTATACTTTGGCAGGCATCGATTAACCTTTAGTGTTTGCATTTTATTACAATCGATTTATAAATAAAACAGTTATATCAATTTTATATATGTTGTCCGACAAAATTATTTTTTGCTAAGAGTTATTTCATACATAGAAAAAAATATGGAGTGTATGATGATAAAAACACCGAGATTTACATAATTAAACAAACAAAAAAATCGGAAAATTTTAACTTTTCTTAAGTTTCTAAAATTATAATAGATATTATATAATTATAAAATAGGTACAAGACCTTCAGTGTGCGAGTTCGACAATGGACTGGTTTTTTTTAGCGACTCGGTACAGTCATGTACTCCTATACGAATGCTTATTATATTATCTTAAGTCTGTATTATTACCAACTGTCCGTATTATTCATCTTATTTAAATCGTGATCAACATTTTTTTTTTATTTAAATGAGTCGGCAGGATTTTGGAAAGACGAAAGAAGGTCCATTGGCAAGTCCCTCCGATCCCTTTTATTTGCGATATACATATTTCCATTGCGGAGATTGTTCAAACATAATATAAACGTAATCGCGTTCAGTTATTAACTGCGCCACGAACATGACATATATTCACGCATAGCAGGCAGGGTAGGCAGAGAGATCCTAGAGTTCGTACACTTCGTACCGCCCGTACACTTACATATAAATATTATATACAGTGTTCGATCCATTTTAGTTAGTTACTTATTTATAAATGTATAAAAATTATCCCTTTGTAATATTTGTATAATAATATTATATTATATTTTGTTTATCAAAAGTACTATGAACTTTTAAATTAATTACGTGCAGAGTTAAATATTATGATAACTTAAAATAATATTTTATAATAAATATAAATATCTTAGATACTAAAATGGAATGGGGTGATAAAGAGAATCGAATCGCTGTAATTGCATTACATAAAGTTGGTATGGAGACACATACATTTAAATCCTTCATACGCTTGGTATTAGTCAAATGATTGTGTACCAGGCTATTGATAGGTAAAATAAAACCTTCTGTTTGATACAGAAAAAGACCTGGCCGTCCACGTAGTGTTCGTACGAAAAAGGCGATCAAAGCAATAAGAGAAAGAATTCGAACGATCTTTTGCTTTCCAATTCCTGTCCGGGAGATGAAGATAGCACCTAGAACCATGTCACGTATTTTAAAAGATGACTTACTAATTGCAGCCTATAAGAGATGCACTGGTCATTTCTTAACTGATAATTTAAAAAAGAATACGCAAAGGGACATCACAGAATAAAATTGTTTACGATTGAGAATTTTTTTATAATTAAGCAATATTTTAAGAAACAAAATGTCCGTATTTATACTGAAAGCTTTTTGTCAAACTTCCCAATTAGTCAACAGAGTACAACGTTGGCATTATCCGATTTCAGTGTGTTTGGCGGGTTGTGAGCTAGGAAGGAGTGACTAAGGCACAAGTGTATCAAGATACCATTCATACCATTCATTCACAAACAGGTCCTTATAGCAAGACTCGGCGCTGAGTCATAAGGCTCGATTCACCCAATCTTGGTTAGAAACGAATGTTCCGGACTTCATCAGAGTTGAAGAATCGCTTTCATCTAGTCCTGATCTTAATTCACTGGATTATGATTTATGGTTTACGGATTCAGTTTGAGAATGTAAGGCTTGCTATAAACGCCATGATAATTTAGAGTCCCTAAAACAATCCATAAAAATGAAGAATTCCCATAGAAAGAGTGCTGCTATTGGTAATTGGCCTCGACGTTTAAATTTGGCTGCAATACAGTCCGTATTGCAGCCAAATGACACCACTTCGAATAAGCTTTATTATTATATTTCCTCTAGTGGGGCTCGAACCCACAACCAGCCGCGTTTACGTCACACTTTTTATCCCTGCGGAACGACTGGCCTTCAAATTTAGTTTTATAACATTAATGAATATTAAGATAGGTAGAAATGAACATTATTAAGTATTGAAACTTGAAGTTACAACCAATTTTAGGGCGCCCCAAGTAAGAACCTACAACACCAAAGATAGCAAGCCGTTGTAATATTTATAACATTTCAAAATTATCCGCAAATATTATACCTCCCTATACGTATCGTTTGAACCAATTGTAATACGATTGTAATATACGGCAGGCACGCGGGGACGGCGTCGTCTTATATATTGAAATTCCTTACTTTTCGGCGATAATTGTGTATTGAGCGTCTTAAATTCTAATAAGAAGAGTTTTTACCCATACGCGGCACAGCATCTAACTGTAATTGACAGTTATGGGTTCGTTTCTCAATTTTTGGTAAGGAGCTATTTTCATTATCGTGCTTTCGTAAGAATATAAACTGTGGTTTCTTTACGATTAAGTCAGCCAGCCAACACGTACAGTCTTAATATTAGGTTCACTCTGTTCACTTTTTATACGAGTATAAAAAGTGTATAGATAGAACAAAAAGTATACTAGTATAAAAAGTGTATGGACTAACAAGTATACATTTTTATACATTTATCTACGCTTCGTAAATACTTCTGTTTTTAGGGTTCCGAACCTTTTAAGGAAAAAGGGAACCTTAATAAGATCACTTCGTTGTCTATCTGTCTGTTTGCCATGAGCCTTTAACTCTGGAACGCTTGGAGATATTGAGTTGAAATTCAAATCATGTACTCAGACCTACGGCCCAATGATTTCCTAAAATAACATATTTGTTCATTTACTTAAAAAAAAGACCATTAATATCGCAAAACATGCGTATTTCGACACTATAAAGGAAATCAAAATTCATAGGGTACTTCCGGTAGACCTAGAATTATGAATCAAAAAGCTTTTGAAAATTACGACAAATGACTTTGACTTCTTTATAGCATATGAAACGTCACTTTAGATTTTTTGTATAAAAAAAAAAATTGTATCCTATAACTTGTTATAATTATAACTTATTACTATTGTAATGAAAGTATCACAGAGTATTTGAATACATTTTAAAGTGTTATTCATATTTCTTTAGGTTCACGTTGTATCCTCAACATTGCTATGTTGGGGATAGGCAGAGAGAACTTAGGAATCTGGTTTTTTTTTCTTGGGAAAGACAAGGCAAACGAGCGTTCGGGTCACCTGATTGTAAGTGATCACCGCCGCCCACGACCCCGTGCAACACCAGAGGTGCTACAAGTGCGTAGCCGGCCTTTAAGGTGGAGATAGACGCGCTTTTTGAAGGTACCTGAAGAGTATTGAGATTATAGAGTTACACCAGAATTAATATTGTTTGAAAATAATAATTCTAAACACGCTACGAGTATGTCAGCGTCCTAAATTTATTCCCAAAAATGCAATTGTGAAGTTATTTTGCGCTATTGTTTTGTAGCATATAAATAACCAAATTAAATATATAATAAATGAGTTGAATATTAGGTCTCGTCTCATTAGCATCGTCGCGCAGCCCTAGCCCACATACCCATGTCATATCGACCTGGAAACACTGCCGCTGGTAGACATTCCACTGTTCCGTGGCGCGTGGAAGGAAGTTCCTACGAAACCGCACAATAGTGAAGTGCCATCTATCTAGGTGGTAAGGATGATATTTAAGCTTATGACGTATTGTGCGGTTAGAAGGCGGCAAGTAACACGTCAAAAAGTTTCTCAGAACACTCACCATGATAAATGCGGTAGAGAACGCACAGGAGATGAATGGGTCCCCAATGATTCGAACGGCTCTATGTTATATACGATCAAATGATTCAAACTGATACTGGGATGTACCAGCCCAGAGATGGGTACAGTACTCCATATGAGGCTGGGTCCTATATATGGCCAATGGGTCTTTTGGGATAAAGTACTGTCTATCTCTGCTGATGATCCCCAGCTTCTTCGAGGTCAACTTGGCCTTGCTTTCTAGTGAATTTGGCCTTGCTTTCTTTCTTTTCCTGGTGATTCACTTTCATATATTCTCGTGAAGCCCGAACCATAGCGGTAGCCATATTGACTGTCATTAATCAGTCGGTAATCTGGCTATTGATAATATTTCCATCACTTTTGAGAGCAAGAAGGTGACAGCAATAGGCCTGTAGTTAAATCGGAACTAACGCCTTTCTTCGGGATTAGGGTGGATAAGAGCGCTCTTCCACAAATCTGGGACCAGGTCCACTGAGTAAGGGTGCCGAAACAAACGCGTTAGCACCGGTGTCAGCTCAAGAGCACAGGAGTGGAGTACTACACGCGAAGTTGCGGGTGTTCTGCCAATGCCGCGCTTAATGTGCACGTCACTTCATACCAGGCAGTGGTATGAAGACCCCAAAGGGACGTCGACAACAACCTGGTACTGTTCCGGATGTGAAGTAAGCAGAAGGTCCAATAAGGAGACATTGTGGTTGTCCACGTCTGGTAGTCGCGTAGGCGACTCAACCAATTTGGACAATCCGTTCGCCATAACAAAATTGAATTCCCTCCCCGCGTGGTCGGTGGTGCAGGATCCAAGCCAAATAGCATTGCGCGCATTAAAATCACCAAGTATACCTCAGCGATGGGGATTTGCGAGCATACCGTCGATAGCCGATTGCATTTACTCCGTGAGCCAATTCGACGGGCGGCCTGAGTTTCAAGACATTGCGTTAATTGCCGGTGTTAACCCTAAACGATGGTTTTTAAAATTTTTCTGTGTGTGTTTTTCTTTGCATTTTTCACTATTTAATTCTGTAAAGCCTCACTTGACACGTAGTTTTTCTTTTATTTCAATAAGTTATTAAATAAAAAAGTTATTATATTTAAAGAATTTTGTTCGATCATTTTGCCATAACTGCTTAATTAATTTAACTGAATATTTCAATTTTCAATATCGATATTGTTTTTAAAATGATATTATTTTTAATAGTTCATAAATAAGAAGGTTATACCATTTTAAAAAATGTTGTTTGACAAAATTACTATAGATAATTGTGTTATTAAATTATCTTGATAATTTATTTCATTCAAAATTCATTTTAGTAAATAAAAAATTGTGTAGTTCAGCGGGTGAAGCCGCGAGCGAGGTCGCTATTTACTAATAAGATTATCACCTGATTGCGAGATAAGCTGACCATTGTGTATTAACGGATTGTGTCGGGTAATCATTTATATGTTTAATTGACATATAAATAATTCTCTTTAGTTCTTTTTCCATACCAGTGTCTGTCAGTGTCTGATTGTGATACGTGATGGATGTAGGTTCGACTCACTTTAGGAGGAAAGTATATGAGTAAAATATTTTTGTCTTCGCTCTGGTGCAACAACGTGTCATTGTGTTTATTTTCCATAAAAAAGATGGTATTATTAGAACTTCCTGGGAATCTCCTAGAACGAAGAAATCAAACTAACGAAAAAAAACAATATTACAAGAAACATCAGTTTGTTTAAGGGTTGATTCCCATTACATAATGGTCATTATATTGACAAAACTTTATTTGGAACTATATAGAAATTAGAAATTTAAAAGACAGCAACTTTGCATATTATTTTTTTCTAAAAGGTATATTTACTTTTAGTTTTGATATTAGACTATGAAATAAAACAAGAAAACTGCAACACTGTATTAATTAACATTGATTAGTAACTTTAATAAATTATCTAATTAGCTGAGGCCTGTCGTTGAGCATGGGTATAAGCGCGCGACAGTAAGCGTGACAGGTTCAGGCCCGAGGTAATGAAATATTATTTTTTTTTTACTTTCATCGCTCTCTTTTAATATTTTTAAGTCTCTTCATCTGGTAAAGAGCCAAAGTGCGGCGTTGAATTCCGCCACTCAAGTAGTATGGATTCGTTGGTTCTGGCGCAAGCGCCAGAACCAACGAATGCCAATGTGCCAGACCCCGCGAGTCGATGCGTCGGAACTAAAAAAAAAAAAAAAAAAAAAAAAAAAAAAAAAAAAAAAAAAAAAAAAAAAAAAAAAAAAAAAAAAAAAAAAAAAAAAAGGTTTAGCCCCCCATTTGAATCGATTGCGCTGGGTCCCAGAGCTCTATCTCTAACCATTCCAAAGATAGCTTTTCGATTAATTCAATCCCACTAGTCGCTTATTAGTCACCCTCATTAAGCTCACGCACAGCCTAATCACTCACTTCCCCGAATTGCTAACGAAGAACCTACGTCACAGTGCAGTGTTGCTGTCTCTTTCTTGCATTACTCATCACCTAACGACGTCACAGTGCCTGTCTCTTTGTCGCTATGTTAAAAAATAAATACTTGCAATTTCTCTCATTTTAATGTGAAACAATATTTTGTTTATTAAAAACTTCCCATTTAATATATATATATTCTTATGAAATCTAAATAGTTCTATTGTATTTTTTATTATACAATGTTTGAAATAATGGCGCGCCGGTGAAACAATATTTTGTTTATTAAAAACTTCCCATTTAATATATATATATTCTTATGAAATCTAAATAGTTCTATTGTATTTTTTATTATACAATGTTTGAAATAATGGCGCGCCGGTGAAACAATATTTTGTTTATTAAAAACTTCCCATTTAATATATATATATTCTTATGAAATCTAAATAGTTCTATTGTATTTTTTATTATACAATGTTTGAAATAATGGCGCGCCGGTGAAACAATATTTTGTTTATTAAAAACTTCCCATTTAATATATATATATTCTTATGAAATCTAAATAGTTCTATTGTATTTTTTATTATACAATGTTTGAAATAATGGCGCGCCGGTGAAACAATATTTTGTTTATTAAAAACTTCCCATTTAATATATATATATATTCTTATGAAATCTAAATAGTTCTATTGTATTTTTTATTATACAATGTTTGAAATAATGGCGCGCCGGTGAAACAATATTTTGTTTATTAAAAACTTCCCATTTAATATATATATATATATTCTTATGAAATCTAAATAGTTCTATTGTATTTTTTATTATACAATGTTTGAAATAATGGCGCACCGGTTAAACAATATTTTGTTTATTAAAAACTTTAGTTGTTATTGTGAAATTTTAAACCTGTTCAAACTTCTAACAGATTTTGTCATTATTACTAATGGCATTGTTTCTTTATTACTCATAAGTCATAAGCATTAGTTTGAATATTATCGTTATCATTTGCGGTAGTTTAATAGGTTTGTTCATTTATAAAGAATCTATATAAGCCAAAAACGTTTCTAACATACTCACTTTTAAACCGTCTTGCGGTACATTAATTCGTGTTGAGTTAAATAGTAGTTGAAAATGTCGAACTGTGATCATGTTACTAGTGTGTTTTTTACTAAAGAACAGGAGATTGAAAGTAATTGCTGGACTGACAAGGAATTGGATGAAATTTGCGAGATTGTTGAATCAGCAGAATGTGCTATGGAAGTTTTCAACGATAAATTCACAAGTATTGAGTCAAAGACTTTTGATTCACAATTTGATGAAGCTTTGTTCAACATAAGAGAAAGTGTGGAAAAGCAGTAAGTAATAATGATTATTAATGTTTTTTTTTTTTTTTATTTATTTCTTCTTTTTCCTGTTTAAATTTATGAGATATTGAATTTAAAACTTATTTTTTCTTTGTTAACCAGCTTACAAGTTGGCAGAGGCTTGAAACGCGTAGCTCAAGATAACAATAAAAAAGTTGTGAAAATGAGACGTCCAAGCGAACCTTCAACTTCGAGGGATTCAGAATCATCAGTTCAACCATTAAACATTGACATGATCAAGTGTGAGGTATGCAAAATACTTGTTAAAAGGAGATATTTAGCAAATCATTACCGAAGCAATACTCATAAAAATAATGCATTACGCATTCATCACAGTTTTCCTAATGTAACATTAATCGAAAAAGCATTTGGAAAACGTGTTTATACTTACAGAATAACTCCACTCTCCGTTAGTGATGAGCTTTTAGATTTTAATTTGTTTTTAAATTCCGTCAGAGATACTCTTTTTACTTTAGTTAGTGAGAGTATAGTAGCTTTGAAAACCTTTAAAGTTAATTTTATACTCCAAGCTAATTTTATTCAACAATGTAAAGAATTGACAAATACTTTTGATTTTCAAACTCCGAATGTCGTCATTAACGAATCTGTTAATCTAAATGAATTTCTCGATTCTTTAAATGAAACATTTGCAAACAAAATAACTGAATTTGAAAAGAAAGACAGCGGTTGGTCTATTCAGAAAATATTAAGTTTGGATATGAATGTGAATAAATTTAATCCACTTCGCGGATCTTCATACATTGATTTGCCTCACGACATACGAAACAAAAAGGCAGTAATAAATGTAAAAAATAGCGATGTTCAGTGCTTTAAGTGGGCTTTACTCTCAGCATTGTACCCAGCAAATAAAAGTTCAGATCGAGTCTCTTCATATTCAAAATATGAAAACAAGTTAAATTTTGTTGGTGTTCCTTTTCCTGTGAAGTTAACAGACATTCATAAAATCGAAAAGTTGAATAATTTGAGTGTTAACGTTTATGGACTGGAATACAATGGTTTGAGTAAGTCTAACTCTGTGGTTGGTCCATTATATTTTACAAAGTGTCTCAAACCTATTCATATTAATTTACTTTACATAACAAGTGGAAGTAATGGCCATTATTGCTATATAAAAAACTTATCTCGTTTAGTGAGTCATCAGGTTACATCAAGAAATAATGCCATTTACATTTGTGACGGCTGCCTTATTTATTTTAACAGTCAGGAAGCTCTCGATAGACATAGATTGAATGATTGCACACATGTCAGAACCGATCTTCCAAATAAAAATATAAGTAAAAAAAACTGGCGTGGTGAAAATGTACCAAGTGATAAGATAAAATTCGAAGGTTATGAAAAGAAAAAGAGAGTACCCTTTGTGATTTACGCAGATTTTGAATCTTTTCTCAATCCAATCGATTCATGTTCCAATGATCCTTTTAAATCTTTCACTACCAACGTTCAAAGACATGATGAGTACAGCTTTGGTTATTACGTCAAATGTTCATATGATAATAAGCTTTCTAAATATGTTACTTATACCGGCGAAAATTGTGCTAACGTATTTTTGACAAGTTTACGTAAAGATATAGAAATTATTTGTAGAGCTAATTCGTTTCAAAAATGTCCTCTTCCTCTATCAGAAATAGACAACAAAACAATACAAGAAGCTTCTATATGTTACATATGTGAGAGTGAATTAAAGGACGAACGATATATCGATCACGACTGGCATTTAGGTACTTTTATAGGTGTATGCCATGAGAATTGTAGCAAAAAAATTCATAACACCTCATTTATTCCTATAATATTACATAATCTGAGCAATTACGATGCTCATTTTATTGTACATGCATTAAATTTTGTCGAAGGTGAGGTACAAATCATTCCACAAAATAAAGAAAAGTATATTTCTTTCTCAAAAATTCTGAATGTAAATGGTAAAAAGGTTAGTTTGAGGTTTATTGACTCTTTTAAATTTTTATCGAGTAGTTTAGATTCACTAGCTAAGAATCTTAATGACGATGAGTTCCGAGAAACGAAAAAACAATATCCCTCCGATAAAGACTTTCAGTTGTTAAAGCGGAAAGGTGTTTATCCATATGAACATATGACTTCGTTCAAATCATTAGAATTATCATCTTTGCCATCAATTGAGTGTTTCGCTAGTACATTGACTGGTGAAAGCATTTCAGTTGATGATTACAATCATGCTCAAAAAGTATGGTCTCATTTCCACTGTCAAAATATGGCTGACTATTCTAATCTTTATTTAAAAACTGATGTAATACTTTTATGTGATATTTTTGAAAATTTTAGAAATGTTTGCATGAAGACTTACGATTTAGATCCTGCTCATTACTATACCGCTCCAGGGTTAAGTTGGGATGCTATGTTAAAATATACCAAAGTTGAGCTAGAATTATTAACAGATTTTGATAAAATTGCTTTTGTCAAATCCAGTATTAGAGGAGGCATATCGCAATGCAGTAATCGCTATGCAAAAGCAAATAATCCACACATGAAAACTTTTGATAGTAATGATCTTATTTCATATTTAATTTATCTTGATGCAAACAATTTATATGGGTGGGCTATGTCTCAATATTTGCCTTTGTCTAATTTTGAATGGGAAGATCCTTATGTAAATTATAATGTACCAATCACCTCTGATATTGGATATATTTTAGAAGTAGATCTAGAATACCCCGATAGCTTACATGATGCTCATTCCGACTTTCCATTGTGTCCAGAAAATATTTGTGTAGGTAATTCGAAAGAATCTAAATTAGTTACTAATTTATATAACAAAAAAAAATATGTTATACATTATAGAAATCTTTTGCAATGTGAGAAATATGGTTTGCGAGTACGAAAAGTTCATAGAGTATTAAAATTCAAGCAAAAACCTTGGTTAAAAAAATATATTGAATTAAACACCCAATTACGAACTTTAGCAACATCCGACTTTGAAAAAGATTTTTATAAGCTGATGAATAATTCTGTATTTGGAAAGACAATGGAAAATATTGAAAAAAGAGTAAACGTAAAGTTAGTAACACACTGGAAAAATCATGGAAAAATCAAAGGTGTTCAGAGTCTCATTGCTCGCCCCGAATTCCACAGTCTTTCCATTTTTTCTGAAAATTTGGTCGCAGTCCAACTTCGCAAAACTAAATTGTTTTATAATAAGCCCATATATTTAGGTTTTAGCATATTAGAGATATCCAAGACTTTAATGTATGACTTTCACTATCAGTACATGAAAAATAAATTTACCAACATAAAATTGTTATATACTGATACTGATAGTCTGATATACCAAATATTTTGCGATGATTTTTACAAAGAAATTAAGGGAGATTTAAATTCATATTTCGATACTTCTGATTATCCTTCAAATAATCAGTTTCACTTTCCTCAAGTAAATAAAAAGAAATTAGGATTTTTTAAAGACGAGAACAACGGTAAAATTCTTACTGAATTTGTTGGATTGCGATCAAAAATGTATGCAATGAGTGTTGAAGATCGTACTATCACCAAAGCTAAAGGGGTTAATAGAAGTGTAACCAAGAAACTAAATGTTAGTGACTATAAATCATGTTTATTTAATAAAAAAATACAACTCGCTGAAATGTATAGATTTAGAAGCATCAAACATATTATATTTACACAAAAAAATAATAAAATTTGTTTGTCATACAACGACACCAAGCGACATATTTTGCATAACTCAATGGATACATTAGCTTGGGGTCATTATAAGTTAAGATAGTATTAAGATATCATTTTTATTGTATTAGTTAAGAAAATATAATAAAATGTTATGTATTTTTTTATATGTACATATTTAGTTTTACCTTTTAACTGAATAGACGTATCCTACTACATTTAACATGTTTCATTTTGAACACCCTTTCACTGCTATTATAGCGGGTCCTAGTGGCTGCGGAAAATCAAAGTTCGTATGTGATTTTTTGAAAAACATAAATCATGTTTGTAATCAAGAATTTAACACTATCTTATGGTGTTACGATGAAATGCAACCATTATACAATTTAAATGGAGTTAATTACTATCAAGGAATTCCTGACTTGAACATGTTTGATGGGAAGTATCCTCAATTGATTATAATCGACGACCTTATGAGAGAATCTGATGGGCGCATAGTTGATATTTTTACTAAAGGGAGTCATCATAGAAACTTGAGTGTATTCTATATAACGCAAAACTTGTTTCATCAAGGGAAAGGACAACGTGATATATCGTTAAATTCTAGCTACATCATTTACTTTAAAAATCCTAGAGACAAAACTCAAATACGTTTTCTTGCTCGTCAAATAGTACCTGAGAATCCTAAATATGTTGAAGAAGCATACAAAGATGCCACTAGTAAACCACATGGATACTTAATGATAGATTTAAAACAAAATACAGATGATATTTACCGAATGAAAACTAACATATTTCCTGATGAATATACTATTTGTTACATTCCTAAGAAGGGATATAAATACAATAACTCTAAAGACAATTCCATCATTATTAAACAATGACGCATAGAGTAAAGGCACATAAAGAGTTTTTAAGAGCGTTACATTGCTTAAAACCAAAATATAGAAAAGTTTTACTTGGCGCTTGTAATAAAGAAGAAATCGATTGTATTTGTGAGTGCATATACAATGTTTTGAAAGGGAAAATTCCACTGCAAGACGAACACAAAAATAAATTAGATAAGTATAAGAATGTTTTAAGAAAGCTTGTTTCAAAGACAAAGAACAAAGCTAGAAAAAATATTATAATACAAAAAGGTGGAACTTTCTTACCAATTATCTTGAGTACAGTTTTGGGTGCACTATTTAATTCATTGATTTAGAATAAAAATGGAGAACGCAAAGAAAATGATATTAATTGAACCTGAAGCAATAGAGAGACTTAAGAAAGATAATGCTAATACTACCGTTAACAATTTATCACAACTTGATGAAGAAATGAGTAAAGTTTTAAAAACTAAATTAGACGACAGAGAGAAATGGTCACTTTATCAACAAACTCTTCAGAGATATTTGTATTTTATTGCTAAAGATCGAAAACCAATAGAAATACCCTTAGTAAATTTTGGTGAGTCGGGAAATTATATAAAAGAAGATGTAACAACAAAGAAAACTGCAGACATTAAAGAAGAGCCTATGAAAACACACGAAAGACCGATTAATGAGAATATTCCACACAAAAGTAATGACTATTACACTAAATCTCAACTGCTTCAACTCATACCAAAGACATATAAAATAAAAGGTGAGCTGTTAATTGATATTTTATTGAAAAATAAAAATAAGATTAATTGGAACGATGACGGTACAATTTTTATAGACAACAAGAAAGTTTATAAAAGTAATATTGTTGACTTAATCAATGATGTTGTAAGACCACTCAAAAACAGTTCGCCACATGGTTGGGTAGAATTTTCGCAAGTTTTGAAGGATTTAAAAGTACCATTGAGTTATATAGGAAATCCAAAACGAGCGACTTTCATAAATGTCATGTCAAAGACACCTGATTTTGGGAAAACATCACAAGCTGTGACAGAATCTTCAAGCACCGCAAATCAATTAACTCCCCAAACATATCCAAAATCGAACGAAGAAAAAGTAAAACGAAAAATTGCTTGGGAAAGATGGACCCCTTATTAGAAATCAAAAATATTTATTATGATGTTTCTAATCCTGCTGGTTATAGTAGTTTAAATAAATTATCTAAAGCAATGAAAAGTAAAATGACTAAAGAAGATACAAAAAAATGGTTGGAGTCTCAAGAAACTTATACCCTACATAAACCTGTTCAGCGACGATTTTCGAGAAATAAATATGTTTTATCTAATATTAGCGATCTTTGGCAAGCTGATTTAAGTGACATGAGAAATTACAGTGAATGTAATGATGGAAATAAATATATTTTATGTGTTATCGATGTTTTTAGTAAATACGCATTTGCTAGACCTTTGCAAAAAAAGAACTCTGAATCTATAAAAAAATGTTTTTCAAGTATATTTTTAGAAGCTAACACTATTCCCAGACACTTACAATCTGATAAAGGTACTGAATTTATATCGAAAGATGTACAACAGTTTTTAAAAATGCGAAATATTAATTACTATACGACGAACAATCCTGATATCAAAGCCAGTATTGTTGAGAGATTTCAGAGAACATTGAAAATGAAAATGTGGCGATATTTTACACATAAAAATACTTATCGATATGTTGACATTTTACAAGATTTGCTTTATTCATATAACCATAGCATTCATCGAAGTATTAAGATGCGTCCTTGTGATGTTAATCAAAATAATATAATGACAGTTTGGCGTAATTTGTATGGTAACACAAATAGTCAGTATAAAACCATTCCTAAATTTCAAATTGGTGATCATGTTAGAATAACAAAATATAAACACATATTTCAAAAAGGATATGAAACAAATTGGAGTGATGAAATATTTATAATTACATCAGTCATAGAGAGATCACCGTGGTTAGTGTATACTTTAAAAGATTTAAAAGATGAACCTATAATAGGAACATTCTATGAAAAAGAGTTACAAAAAGTAACATATGATCCCACTACAAAACACAAAATAGATAAAATTATACGTACTCGGTATTCAGGTCTCACAAAGGAGTTGTTCGTGAAGTGGAAAGGTTATCCGAATAAATTTAACAGTTGGATATTAGCATCGAGCTTAGAGTCATGAATAACGAAGATTTTTATTTAACGCTACTTAGTAACAGCTCATTTTTATACTTTCCTGATAATAAGACAACACACTTTTCAACAAAACTTCCAAAATCTATCAAACTAGAAGGAGAATGGTCGGTAGGAATTGTTGAATTTCAGTATCCATGTACTATGTTTACTGTTCAAAGTAAACAAAATATAATGTACATAAGTAAAAAAGCGCAGGTTCCCAATGAAGCTGAACCACAGATTGTTACTTATAAAAATCATATCCCAGCATCTAGTTATGAAAATATAGATGATGTTCTATCAGCACTGAATTCTAGAGAATCATTTAAACTACGCTACGATAAAATTTCAAAATACATCACTTTAACCGGAAATATCGATGACCTCATTTCTCTTAAGTTTTCTTCAAAATTAAGTCTTCAGCTTGGTTTTGATCCTAATACTGATGTAAGAACTAAAACTACAGGTAAATTTCCAGCTAACCTTTACTTAGGTTTACCATCACAACTATTAATTTACTGTGATATCGTAGAACCTCAAATAGTGGGAGACGTAATGTGTTCATTGTTACGGATTATTTCCTTGGATCCAGTTAAATATGCATATGGATCGAACAAAATGCACGTTTTTTCGCCACCGCACTATATTCCAGTAATGCGTAGAGAGTTTGATACAATTGAAATAGATATAAGGTCTAACACCGGAGAAAATATACCATTTGAATTTGGAACGAGCTGTGTTAAGTTACATTTCAAACGCAACTAATTTAAATAAAATGATGTATGAGAAACGTAGTGATAATATTTGTCCATATCAACAATATTACATGCATCAAGCTGGAACTGGAATTGGGGTTATCTATAAAGGTACAACACATCAGCGTGGTCATGGTATTGGAAGTTTTTTGGGTGGATTGTTTAGATCAATTCTACCTCTATTGTCAAATGGAACAAGAGTGGTTGCAAAAGAGGCATTGAATGCTGGTGTAGGACTTTTATCAGACATGGTACAGGCAAAACCATTAAATGAATCAGTGCAAGAACGTTTTAAGAAAGCTACTTCAAATTTAAAAAGAAAAGCTGATGATAAAATAGATCGAGTGATGACAGGATCAGGTAACAAAAACAGTAGACGTCGCCTACAAAGTCTCATTCAGTCGGAGAATCTAAAAGGAAGAACATTAAAAAGAGCTAAAAGAAATTTTAAATTAAATTACAACGATATATTTTCAACAAATAAAAATAATGTCGTTTTTACATAATCATTCTTGTGAATGTGCCAAATCCGAACTGGATTTATTCGCTTTACCATCAACTCAAACAAGCATAGAAAATGGACAATGGATTCACTACAAACCAATTTCATCACTCAGCGACGATGGACCATTAGAATTTCAAATTCCTGGATCTGGTGATGATTACATTGATTTGTCACATACATTAATTCATGTCAAAGCAAAAATAGTAAATCAAGATTTAACACCTCTTGAGGATACAACTGTTGTAGCTCCAGTCAATTATTGGCTTCACTCTCTTTTTAGTCAATTAGATGTCTATTTAAATCAAAAACTTATGTCTCCACCAAATAATACATATGGATATCGTGCTTACATAGAAACTCTATTAAATTATGCTCCACATGCGAAACAATCACATCTTACATGTGGATTGTGGTACGAAGACACTGCTGGGAAAATGAACAATACTGATGAAGCAAATAAAGGATTCACAGAAAGACAAAAATATGTAAAGGAAAGTAAAGAAGTGGAAATGATTGGACATTTACATGGAGATATTTTTAATCAAGAAAAGTTTTTGATAAACGGTGTTGAAATGTGTGTAAAACTAGTTAGATCAAGAGATTCTTTTAACCTCATGGCTTCAACAAATGATATAAAAGTAAAAGTATCAATCACTGATGCTACTCTTATGATTCGTAAAGCTCGAATAAATCCGAGTGTACTGCTTGCTCATCAAAAAGTTTTAGCATCTACAACTGCAAAATATCCAATCACAAGAGCTGAAGTAAAAGTCTTAACAATTCCATCTGGTGTTCAGGGTAAAACACTTGACAATGTTTTCCTTGGACAGATACCTAAACGGTGTATTATTGGATTTGTTAATAACACAGCTTTTAACGGTAGTTATACTAAAAACCCATACGATTTTGATAACTTTGGTATTAATACGTTTAGTTTATATATCGATGGTATGCAAATACCATCAAAAACTTTACAACCAGCGTTTAGTAATGGAGTTCATACTCTTATGTATCATACACTATTTACGGGAACTGGTATTCACTTCTTGAATGAGGGTAATGGCATCAACAGAGATAGATATCCAAAAGGATATTGTCTGATGGCTTTTGATCTAACTCCTGATTTAGCTGCAAACACCTCTTCACATTGGAATTTAATCAAACATGGGAGTGTTAGGTTAGAAGTAAGGTTTGAAAATGCTCTCACTCAAACAATAAATTGTATTGTTTATGCCGAGTTTGATAATTTAATTGAAATAGACAAGAACAGAAACGTTAGTGTAGATTTTAGTAGTTAATAGATTGTAGGTCTTCTTATAAAATAACATTCTCCATTTCATATGTTATATATATTTGATAACTTTTGTGTGCTGTAGACGTAAATATCATGAATACTTTAGAGATAAGTAAATGTTTAAAAGCAATACATCCCACCTTAACGTCAAATGTTTTTGCTGCTAATCGATTGCCGGTTCATATGTCAACTCCTGTTTATTTGATCAGTAATTTAGATCCTGATACAAAACCAGGCTCACATTGGATAGCAATTTACATAGATACAAATGGAATTGGAGAATATTTCGATACTTTTGGTCGAAAACCAAATAGTTATCATTTATCATTTTTAAAGCGAAATACAAGTAGATGGATATATAGCAATAAGATAATTCAAAATGTTTTTTCTTCTTTTTGTGGTGAATACTGTCTTGTATATATATATCTTAAGCGTAGAGGTATGTCTCTCACTAACTTTGTTGAAATGTTTAATCAAGATACAAATAATAATAATGATCTTCTATTAAACGATATGTTCAAATCTTTTATAATATTTTAAATAAGGATAGCATTATGTAAAAAAATATGTATGAAACATTATTTATTATGTAATAAATGCTAATGTAAAAAAATATTATTTGGTTTTATTAAAATGCCTTTAAAATGAAAATAAAACAGTTTTTAATAAACAAAATATTGTTTCACCGGCGCGCCATTATTTCAAACATTGTATAATAAAAAATACAATAGAACTATTTAGATTTCATAAGAATATATATATATATATTAAATGGGAAGTTTTTAATAAACAAAATATTGTTTCACCGGCGCGCCATTATTTCAAACATTGTATAATAAAAAATACAATAGAACTATTTAGATTTCATAAGAATATATATATATTAAATGGGAAGTTTTTAATAAACAAAATATTGTTTCACCGGCGCGCCATTATTTCAAACATTGTATAATAAAAAATACAATAGAACTATTTAGATTTCATAAGAATATATATATATTAAATGGGAAGTTTTTAATAAACAAAATATTGTTTCACCGGCGCGCCATTATTTCAAACATTGTATAATAAAAAATACAATAGAACTATTTAGATTTCATAAGAATATATATATATTAAATGGGAAGTTTTTAATAAACAAAATATTGTTTCACCGGCGCGCCATTATTTCAAACATTGTATAATAAAAAATACAATAGAACTATTTAGATTTCATAAGAATATATATATATTAAATGGGAAGTTTTTAATAAACAAAATATTGTTTCACCGGCGCGCCATTATTTCAAACATTGTATAATAAAAAATACAATAGAACTATTTAGATTTCATAAGAATATATATATATTAAATGGGAAGTTTTTAATAAACAAAATATTGTTTCACCGGCGCGCCATTATTTCAAACATTGTATAATAAAAAATACAATAGAACTATTTAGATTTCATAAGAATATATATATATATTAAATGGGAAGTTTTTAATAAACAAAATATTGTTTCACCGGCGCGCCATTATTTCAAACATTGTATAATAAAAAATACAATAGAACTATTTAGATTTCATAAGAATATATATATATTAAATGGGAAGTTTTTAATAAACAAAATATTGTTTCACCGGCGCGCCATTATTTCAAACATTGTATAATAAAAAATACAATAGAACTATTTAGATTTCATAAGAATATATATATATTAAATGGGAAGTTTTTAATAAACAAAATATTGTTTCACCGGCGCGCCATTATTTCAAACATTGTATAATAAAAAATACAATAGAACTATTTAGATTTCATAAGAATATATATATATTAAATGGGAAGTTTTTAATAAACAAAATATTGTTTCACCGGCGCGCCATTATTTCAAACATTGTATAATAAAAAATACAATAGAACTATTTAGATTTCATAAGAATATATATATATTAAATGGGAAGTTTTTAATAAACAAAATATTGTTTCACCGGCGCGCCATTATTTCAAACATTGTATAATAAAAAATACAATAGAACTATTTAGATTTCATAAGAATATATATATATTAAATGGGAAGTTTTTAATAAACAAAATATTGTTTCACATTAAAATGAGAGAAATTGCAAGTATTTATTTTTTAACATAGCGACAAAGAGACAGGCACTGTGACGTCGTTAGGTGATGAGTAATGCAAGAAAGAGACAGCAACACTGCACTGTGACGTAGGTTCTTCGTTAGCAATTCGGGGAAGTGAGTGATTAGGCTGTGCGTGAGCTTAATGAGGGTGACTAATAAGCGACTAGTGGGATTGAATTAATCGAAAAGCTATCTTTGGAATGGTTAGAGATAGAGCTCTGGGACCCAGCGCAATCGATTCAAATGGGGGGCTAAACCTTTTTTTTTTTTTTTTTTTTTTTTTTTTTTTTTTTTTTTTTTTTTTAGTTCCGACGCATCGACTCGCGGGGTCTGGCACACTGGCATTCGTTGGTTCTGGCGCTTGCGCCAGAACCAACGAATCCATACTACTCACTCAACACGCAATGCCGCCAGAATTCGGCGGGAAAGTAGGGAACGAAAGTGTCTTAACACTAGGTTCCTAGGCTTTCTCCGCCTACCCTGCTATGTGTAAGTTTAACAAATTAATAAAAATATATATATAAATAGTTTATTTCGACCAAAATTCATGGGCTCCGCTATTGTTGAGGTTCTTATAAGCGATCATAAAAAATGTGATGAAACAAAACTAAACATTTATTTAATAAAGTTTTTATGGTAGTTTTGTAGTTTATTTAGAGGTTGGTTCCCATTATATAATGTAGTTATATATAGATAAATTTAAATTAAATTAGTGTTGCATTAAATCGATATCAAGAGACGCGCCACCGTGTCCATCCAAGGTAAGAAGTTAGAAATGCGCAATGTGTATTTTATACAAACTATTTAAAGCTACTAACCTACCTTCATAACTCCTAAGCCAATTAGTTTACATACATAAAATTTTGCACATTTGAACAATTTAACTCAGACGTTTACTTATTTAACGTTTAAAAACCGGCATTTTTCTGATTGACTCATTCACTCATCAAAAACCTAATCTACTCCTAGGAGACCTAGAAACTACTCTCTGGAGGTGGCCATAGGGGATGACTTTCGAGAAGGTGGCGGCGGAATGGGAGAGCAAGACTTCTGCCGAACTCGCCATCCGCCGTAAGAAGACTCTGAGCAGGCCGCCGAGGGTGACCCACCATCCTACCGGCTCGAAGAATCATTGGCTTCTGTAGCCTCGGCCTATGGCAGTCAAGGAAGAGCATCGTGAGGTTTTAGTGAGTATTGTAGATGGCCTACATCTGTCGGTCCATGAGTCCTACTACCTACTAGGTACTATTACGAAAGAAAAAAGTTTAGTATGAAAGTCAGATGAAAAAACGTAGGGACACGAGTACTACGATTAAAAAAATTACAAAGAATTCATAATTAATAGTAATAATTTCTTTTCAAAAAGTTATAGTAACAAAAGCATGAACGTGAAATGAAGGCTAATTTAGATGTTAATAGTGATGTAAGATTGACACGCTTAAAATATGCCTCTCCTTCCTTCCTACCCTCATAATATCTCTATATATAATAAAAGGATAGAAAAATCAATTCTGTACATGAAAGATATAAAAAAAATAAAAATTTGGTCGGTTTATATGTCGATTATAGAACCTAAAAAACCACTCAACAGAATTCTTGTCTGTCTGTCTGTCTGTCCGTCTGTCTGTCTGTCTGTCTGTCTGTCTGTTTGTTTGTTCGTCAATCACGCAAAAACTACTGGACAGAAATTGATGAATTTTTGCATGGTATTAGCCTAGGGTCTCAAGGTACATTTTTTTTGGGTTTCATTCCGAATTTCATTATAGTTTTATTTAAAAAAAATAAAAACTGAAAAATGTAAATTACTTAAAATACCGATAACTACTGTATGAAATTAATTTATTTTTAGCATGGTAATAGTTCAAAACCTAATGCATCTTATAGAATAGTTTTTATCATAGAGTATAAAGAAATTTTACCAGAAAAAATAACATAATTATATTTTTTTATAAAAAAAATCGACTTCTTCAATTTCAATCGGATTTCATACTCTGAACTTAACCAAACTTTCACCAAACTACCCTTTATACCCTTTGTACCCTTTCTAATAAAAAAAGAATCATTAAAATCGGTTTAGTTGATATTGAGGTATTAGTCCATTTGTCGCGCACATACATAATGTAAATTTGAGATTTATATGATTTTTTCATAGATACCATTGTCGGAAATGAACTAAATTAAAATAGGACTACACGGGACGTACTAGCTTCCAAATAAAAAAAGAATCATCAAAATCGGTTCACACAGTCAAAAGTTCTGAGGTAACAAGGATAAAAAATACAGTCGAATTGATGACCTTCTCTTTTAAGAAGTCGGTTAATAGAAATTTGGCATAATTAAATTACGATTATTGTATTTAACCACAATTTAAAAGAAGAAAGTAAATTGAGGCCGTTCGTGGCACAGGGGCACAAAGCATAAACTGGTTATGGGTTCTATTCTCACTTGAGGAAATTAAATATTTATTTAAATTTATATTTCCATTTCATCGCTCTGGTGTCGAGGCAAAGTGCGGCGTTGAGTTTCACTACTCAGCACGCAATGCCTACAGAATTCCGCGGAAAGTAGGAAACAGGAAGTAGTGTCTTAATAGTTGTTTAGTCTACCATAATTATTATTTTAAACGTCAAAGTTGGTGACATTAACAAAAATAATTAAGTAGGTATATTTTTCGGGACTAGCTCAAATGGCGATATCTGCAATAAAAAGTACAGTAATACCCCGACTTACGCTACCCCGTTTTACGCGAATTCGGAGATACACGGTTTTTCATTTTGATTGCCGCGCATCGGCTCTCTTGCTCTGCCCACTCAGTGTTCAGTTTGTGACACGTTTAAACATGTTCCGCGTGAAATTGTTTTACGTGCGCAGTGCGTTTTACTCATAATCTCTAATTATAACGTCTAAAAGAACGAAAAATGAGTCATTTGAGCATAACAAGAAAAGAAAACACTGTCTTTGGAGTGAAAACTAAATATAATTAAAGACTTTGAAGTAAAAATGAAAATTCGTGAATTGGAAAAGAAGAAAAATTTAACTCGGCAGGCAACTTTGTTAGAATATATGAAGCCTTCCAGCTCAAAATAATTCCGGTTTAGGTTACTTTATTCATAACAATGTAATTTTTTTTATTATCCTACACTTTATTAAACATTTTTCTTCTAAATTATGTTTTTTTTTAAACTCTGGTCCTGATTAAAGAAACTTTATATGCAAAGTTGAACACCGACTTACGCGAATTCGACTTACACGGCAATCGCTCGGTCCCACCTACCGCGTAATTTATATATATTTCTCAAGACTTTATATATAAAAAATACATTAAATAATCATGTTAGTATCAAATATATTAATGTCATCTGTTAAAATAACGTGAAGCTGACTAAACTTAATGCTATATTCAAAACAAATTAATTGTATGTAAATTTATTAATACGTTTCAAGTATGAAAAAAAAATGCAATATAATTACGTTTCTTCTCCTTTTTTTCCAATATTTTATATTTCTATTATTTATATCGATATATCAGGGCCGTAAATGCGAGAACAGAGCTGCCATCTTAGTACAAAGTAACCTCAAAAAAATGTATTTACGTGTTATAGTTAAATAATAAAAAGAATGTGTGATTCCTCTATAGAATATATTATTCTACATTATATCATAAAAACAGGTTTAAACAGTGCATATGAAGGTATCCTCCTGTAGTATAACTATTTTCAATTACTATCAACACTACAATGTCAATACTGTTTGGTATTATAGTGTAATTTTGAACATTTTGAATATTTTCCCATCAATATGATGAAAAACATAGACTATTTATAATTTGAAAAAATAATTTATTAACTATAAAAATATTGGTAGTTTTTCAAAAGGTATAAGAATTAAAAATTGTCTAAAATATGCTTCCTTCGCAAGTGTTGTAATAACTACTGGTATTAATTAACCAAAAAAATACTATAAATATTAAATATGCTCAATTATACAAAGTTTTTTTGTCAGCACCACTTTAAATAAAACCACAGTTTGAACTACTCTATAAAAAACCCAATAATAAAAGAGTTATGTTTTCAAACAAAATAAATAATAAAATTATCGTTGTAAAATAAAATATAATATGTCGAGAACGACGCACGCACACATAAACCTATCAAAGGGAAACCGCCGCATACGCCTCATTCTGAAATCGAGTCGTAGATATTGGCGGCAAAGTTCAAAGTTCTAAAGATTTTAGTAGTATTTTTGTAGTAGCATGTGTTTACGTTATTGGTATCTATCTATGCGTAACTGCGTCACACGAAATATAGATATGAATAAACATCGTGAAATGAACAAAAAAATCTACGTCTTCACTGTTGATGTATATTGCTTAATTTCTTTAAAAAATTTTACCCTATATGCTGTTTCCATAAAAGAAACGCTGACGCTTCTCATCTCTTCTTTGTTAAAGGCCGTCGCGGCACAGAGGCACAAAGTTGTGGCTGTAACGCGACTGGTGTGGGTCCGATCCCCACTTGGAGGATTGAATTATAATTTAATAATATTTTCATTTCGTTTAATAATATTTTCAGTTCGCACATCAGTCACACATTATACGCAATATCTTAACACTAAGTTGCCCTGCTAAAGGCGGGATAAAGCGTGTATCTGGTTTTAACTTTGTGTGAACCGATTAAAATAAAGTCCAGTCCAGTTGAGGCCAGTCGTGGCGCAGCGGCACGAAGTGTGACTGTGAAACTGACTGTTTGTGGGTTCGATCCCTACTCGAGGAGATGAAATATTTACTTAAATTTATATTTCCATTTCGTCGCACTGGTGTCGAGGTTAAGCACGGCGTTGAGTTCTGCCATTCAACACGCAATGCCTCCAGAATTCGGCAGAAAGTGGGGAATGGAGTGTCTTAACACTAGGTTCCCTTTGCGTGACCTGTTGTGTCCGGGATACAGCGTGAAGCTGATTAAAATAAAACTAATACTCAATATTTAAGGGCAGTTTGCCAAAATACAAACAAAAAAAGTATTTAAATCGGTTAAGCAGTTTCTGAGATTATCGTGAAGAAACGCACAGACAAGCAGACCAACTGACCAAGTCTTATTACATTATTAATTGTAATATCTTCTATGTACAGACACTGATGAGTTAGGATTTTATTGTACCTAAGTATCGATAAGTTATATTTTTATTTCAAACATTCAATTGAAGATTTTTATAGGAGATACAAAAATGCGACCTAAAGTTTTAATAACTTTCTCATAAAAAATCTTCATTGCGTTGCAAACATACATAATAGGTATATCAAAACACAAACATATTTCAGTGTGTTAAGTAAATAATTCTGTGGTATAAGCGGGCGAAGCCGCGAGCGGGTCGCTAGTAATATATAAAATTCTTTAAACGACAATATAAATAAATAAGTATTTAAAAAATATACCTTATTCAATCTTTGTATTTTATTAAAGCAAAATTTTATCCTGTAAGTTAATATTTAAGAAGGTTATAAAAATAGATAACCTTAATCCCAAGATGCTCTTACATCAGACTCTAGGCTCGACTGAAGGCCCAATACCAAGTAAGCCGCTTCAAATGGCTGAGCATAGGTACTACGTATCGGATTAAGGCCTATAATCCATACGGTTTTTAAATATGAAACATCCAAAATATTCAGATAATTCCCCTTTTTATAAATATTTAATGTTAGTCATTTGAAGATTATATAATATGACGTGTATTAAAAAAGGCTTCATGCTATTGCCATTCGAAGAAATTAATTAATTTTTTTCATTTCCTCGCTCTGGTAACGGAGCGTACATCGGTGTTAAGTTCCGCCGCTTAATAAGCAATACCTCCAGAAACAGAATTGTGTTAAAGGGAACAGAGTGTCTTAATACTAGGTTCCGCCTGCCTACCCTGCTATGTGTGGGATAAAGCGTAAAGCTATGAAAATAAAAAAAAATCTGCAGTTATATGACAATTAAAATTCAAATACTATTATAAAAATTATGGATGAATGCTATTAAAATAAGGATTGTTTTTAATTCATGGAAATTTTAAACTTTTATTATTTGTGGTACAGATAACTGAAAGAGGGTGTGTTCAGTTGCCACTCCATTGTTAATTTACAGGTTCAGGTCTAGTGAGTAGACACCTGACGTACCTACATAATAGCAAACCGAGGTATAAAATATCTATAGGATAAATAGAAAAAAATAAGTAAAATCAAGTGACTAAATTAAATGTTGTCTGTATGATTTTTTGACTTAAAAAAATACACAGAGTTAAGAACAATAGTATACATATTTGTAACAAACAAAATTAAATTTACGGAATAGTAGAATAGTAGTGTTAAAACACTCCGTCAAGTAGTCCCCAAATCCCGTCCAATATTGGAGATATGTTTTGTTGAGTGTCAGAACTCAACTCTTAAGTCTCGTCTTGTTATTAGAGCGAGGAAATGAATATTATAATTTCTGCGAGTGGTATTCGAAAGCAGAACTACCGCGATAACAGTCAGACGGATTGCATTTATGTCACGATGGCTCCAAAAAAAAAATTGCAAGTAATTTTATTTTACAATATTGAAACGTACTGGAGCGCCAGTCTAAGCGATTAACTTTGTTAACACGGGATGACAGGGCGAGTGGAGCTAATGTAAGGGACTGAAAGCAAAAACCCGATAAATGTTGTATTAATGACATGCTTGTTTCTGCTTAAGCCAACATGATTGACAAAGAGGCGGGTAATGGCAATTTTCAAAATCCTATTATTCCCAGGCAGTTATTAACATTAACTAAACTTTGTATTGTAAAGTAAGGTCAGTCGTGGAGCAGGGGCACAAGCGTGCGACTATAAACGCAAAAAGTATGGATTCGATTGCAATTCGAGGAAATGAAATATTAAATACTTTCATTTCTCTGCTCCGGTAACGAGGCAAAGCGTGGCGTTGGCTTCCGACTTCCGCCACTCAACACGCAATTCCTCCAGAATTCGGCGAAAAAGAGGAACGGAACTATCTTAATGGGATCGGACTGTCTTTGCACTAGGTTCCCAGTTTCCAGGGGGAAACTGGTTACCCTGCCCTGTACAGGATACAGCGTGAAGCTAAAAAAATGTAAGCTCTTATTGATGTTGTGTCGAATTCCACTCTAAGTATTTCTCCCACCGAACAGACAAAGAGTAACGTTGGCTTCTGGCAAAATGCAAGCTTTTTATAATATGGGAAAGTTATGTGAGCTGAAAGTTTCCGTAAAGGTGATCTCTGCGCCTCATTGAAACGCGCTCACCTTCAAATATCATGTCTATGCTAATATTATAAAACTAAAGAGTTTAAGTTATATTTAATACCATAAAGATAGCTATAATTATGGAACCAAACGGAAACGCAACGCATTTTGTCTCTCCAGATCAAAAACTATGATATAAATTTTTTATGTTCTAGTATCGTATATTTTTATGAGTGCTACTCCCACAAATACTGATATAGCTATAATCCATAGTCAGGCGCCGACAGCATGATGAATGAAATTTTAAACACACAAGTCACGATTTATTGTGCGTTTTTAAAAATGAAGGAAGTTTTCAAAGCAATCATCTTGTTTCCCCCAATTTCCTTGACTTAACACGCTACGGGCTACGAGCTACGATCTATATATTGAGATTGTAGATTAGTTTTGATGATTTTGCAATTTAATCATATTTATATATTTTTTTTATTTAGCTTCACGCTGTATCCCGCACACAGCAGGGTAGGCAGAGGGAACCTAGTGTTAAGACACTCCGTTCCCCACTTTCTGCTGAATTCTGGAGTCGTTGCGTGTTTAGTGGCAGAACTCAACGCCGCGCTTTGCCTAGACACCAGAGCGAAGAAATGAAAATATAAATTTAAGTAAATATTTCATTTCCTCAACAGCACTCTAATCAACTCAATCTGTACTCACTCACTAGTACCCAATCTGTACGGCAATTAGTGTCTATCCAAAGCAACAAAATCTGCCCGCTCTTCGCTCTCTTCATCACTACTTACCGGTTCCATCTTCTGGCAATATACACTGCTGTGTTTTCAAAAGATTTACCACTTTAACACACACCAACACTTTAAGATTAAAATTACAATATGATTTTATCTAAAAGACACTCTTTTACAGAACGTGATTTTTTTAAACTTATTTGAGTTTACGAATTACAAGAATGCAATGACACTTCGCGGTGAAGTATAGGCCCCTCTCTGATGCCAGAAATGTAAGGTATACCTTATATTCGTTTGGGAATCAAGGTGGAATTATTTTATTTCTATAGAATCATTAGAACTGGTTCTTAATTTCATTGCTGTGTTTTCGAAGGCGTATAATATTATATATTGCGGAATATGTAAGAGATGAAAACAAGTGTAAAGTGGATGTTAGTGTAGTCATAAGTAGGCGAAAATTGATTTGTAGGAATTAAAGACATAAGTGGATATATATGTACGATTCGATTCATTTTAGGCCTTCAAGGGTGGTTTAGGAGTTTGGTTAGGTTCTGATTATGGGGTCCGGTGGAACTCGGTGTTTTTTTAAAAAAAATTGTAATAAAAATATAAAACGTTGTTTATATTGACCCACACATTTGAAAAAATCTTCATCGCGCATTTGGTTTTTTTTGGGCATAACAGGACAGGACATAAGACTGAGATATTTTGATATATGTTTAACAATTACATCCTTTCACTTCTGCTGCTGAATCCATAATACGTTACGAATTCGTTTTAACTTGCAAAACAGAAGTTATGAAATGGAATCCATAACTTCTGTTAACGCTGTCATGGCGCAGCGGCTCATCATCTGACTGTAAAGTTCTGGTAACAAAACAAAGCGTTCAAAAAAAGCGTGTAAGTTCCAGCACTCATTACCCTACCCTAAATATGACAAAAAGTAGGGAACGGAGTGTTATAACACCAGGCTTTCTCGCCATCCCCTGGTATATGCAGGTTTCTAATAAGCTAAAAATACTTCTGTTATTAATATAACGCATCATCAACTACATGAACAAAATATTATATCAGTCAATAAGCGAATTCGTAGAGTACTATACTATAGTAGCATGCAAACACCTCGTAGTTGCATCCGGCGATCATTTCCGGTGACCTTATTAGCATTTACTCTTTATATATTTATTAAGGAAATTTGAACGGAAATGTATATTAAATTGCTTTTTAAATATTTATTTTAGCTTATCAAACCTTTTTGGATTAATTTAGGCTCTCCAGGATAGGTTAAGAACAACACAATCGAATTTATTTCTGCATATCAGAATGGTCAGAGGAAAACCAGTGTTACACACTTTATTTTCTGTCCTATATTTGAAACATTGTATGTTGAGTAGTGGACCTGAACACTGCGCTTTATGTACCTGGATGCAGAAATGAAAATAACTTAAATATAATCGTTACCCTGAGTGGAGTTTGAACCCATAACTATTACGCTTATAGTCAGACATTGCCTCACCGTGCCACAACGGTGAAGGTAAAAAATAATAGGGGATATAAGCAAAGGTACTGAAAATAAATTATAATGATCGAAAACTTTGGCATAAAAATTTGAAACATTTATACAGACGATATGAATCTCGACATTAGGCGATATTTATTATCGCGATTTCGCGTTTTTCGTTCACTTTCATTTTCTGTATTTACAGTACATGCGCGGAAATCACAGTCATAAAGAATAGAGGCTTTGCCTGTGAATGTCACAAGGTCGTACGTTCCATCAATCTTCGGGGCGCCAAAAATACTGTAATGTGGAACAAAAAACGTATTGTTCTATTTGCAAGGGCAGCCTTAATGTTGATATGTAATATATGTTTGAAGATAGAGAACCTGAGCTTTGTAGAGGACATTTGAAATTATCACAGAAGTGTTCATTTCAGTATTATATGGATATTTGGATATGGATTTCGATTTTAGTATTATATGGATATTCGATTTTGGTCATAATTATAGGAAAAATTATCAGAAATAGATATGCGGGGAAGATTTTGTCACTTCGTTCTCTCTTTAAACCACTCTATCCCCACACCTTTCCCTTCGTCAGGGTGGAAGCCAAGGGAAAATCATTCACGAAAACAGCAACAAGAAATTATTTTGGATTGTTTATATACGAGAAGTTAGCGTAAGTAAGCCCTGGTATGCAAAATGGTAGCTGCACTAATTTTTATCATTAGCTTATCAATATTTCCTACCTAACTACTAATTAACCTTTCAAAATTGATAAATTTTACGATTATAACAAGAATTACTAAGAAACCATAGGATGTATTGGTATCATTAAAAATAAGAATTGTTAACCTACTATAACTAAGTTCGATGGAACTTAATCAAGAAGTACCTATAGCTTGCGTGTCAATCTTTCATCATATTAATGTTAAGTAGAATAATATTATAATTATTTTTATATATTGCAGTACAAATATTATTTTAACTAAAATTATGTGAACTCGTCTAAAAAACTGTATGCATGCATTTTTACGTGACTCACACAATGTACAGTATAAATAAAAGTTATGTTACATATTTTCTTTTCGTGGTTTTTAGATTCTATTGGAGTTCAGAGAAAATATAAAATAAATCGCTGCGTTCTCAGTTTTTAAAATTTTAGTAAAATAAATACATATAAACGAGGACAAGATATGTATGTGTTTTATATACGAGTATAGAATACATTAGGTTTTACGTTGCCCGTAAATATAAATATTCTTTCTTGCATTTTAACATAAACATTTAAAATAAATTAATGGTCAGCCTCCGTGAATTTATTTCTAAATCAACTTGTGGAAAAGGGTGAAAGAAAATAAAGCAAAAAGACAAAAATATGCAAATGAAAGAGAGTGGAGGTGTAACAAAAGTTAAGTAAACAAAAGAAATAATCATGATTATTATTATTATTTCCTAAGCTTAGGTCAGTCGTGGCGCAGGGGTACAAAGTGTGACTGTAAACGCGACTGGTTGTGGGTTCGATCCCATTCGAAGAAATGAAATATTTATTTAAATCTATATTTCCATTCCGTTCCACTTTCCGCCGAATTGTGGAGGCATTGCGTGTTGAGTTCCGTCACTCTATACCCAACGCCTTCAGAACTTAGCAGAAAGTGGAGAACGGAATGTCTTAACACTAGGTTGCCTCTGCCTTCTCTACTGTGTGATAGCACGCAAACTTGTGTCTTAGGGTGTTAAATTGAAACAAATTTTAGGTCGAGTGATATGCAAGACATGAAATAGCATGTTGGTCATAACCGAATATTAACATTTCATTTTAAAGAGAAAGTAAACGGGTAAGGAGTTCATTCAGAAAGCAATTAAGAGGGTGTTCATTTATTATCCAGAGTTCGTGAATACCAATGGCCCTCGTATCGTTTATTGCCTAATTTGTAAAACTGAGCGCTTCTTACTACATAATTGGTTTAGCTTTTTACTATATTGGTTCAGAGTCTTGTTACTTTATTTATTTTGTGTTTGACTTGTACGCGACGTGGCCGTTAAATGGGAAAATGGCGTTTTTTCCCGTTCCCGTAGTAATTTCTCGAAAAGATTTCTAGATTTCTCTCTTTCTCTTAGTGCTTGATTTTTTTCTCTTTTATTTGTACTTAGTTCTGTATGTCCTAACCTACATGTACATGACAAATTTTACTTTCTAAGTCTTGTCGTTTCGTCGGTGCGCTGCACGCTAGTCACTCAGTAACGGAACACTTTTTTTATAAGATATATAACGAAACTTAATCTTATTTATTATATATTTTAAATATTGATTAAATAGTCTTATATATGAACATACTTGTTTGAAACAAATAAAGAAAAAAAAACGGGGGTACCCGTTGCCGTAATTTTGTAAAATTCAATTTGCTGCTCACGAGAAACTTACAAATGTTTTATACTTTAGAAGATTTAGGTTTTCTTTCTTATTTTTTTTTGCAAATTGCACTGGACAATTTTCCAGTTGTAGCAGTTGTCCAGTTCCAAGCAATCCAGTTGCAAGAAGAAGTTCTCCTGGTTTTTATTTCTTACATGTCTCATGCTTAATAAAGAATATATAAAGATTGCAGCTATTAATATTACTTATAAAAATAACAATAAATTAATATTTACATACAGAATGTCGAAAGCTGGTGAAAAAAACATAAAACATTAAAAAAGCAATAGATCAAACGACAAGTATCCTGCAGTACGATGTTATCATAGTAATTATCACGTAGCGGAGCGAAGGCTGGCAAGTGCTCGCAGTTGGCCGGCTTCCGATGCGGCGGACTGCGATACAGCCGTTTCATATAATATGTACCTATGTAGGTATGTTTATGTAGAAAAGATGTATCTTATAAAGATTTTTTTTAGCTTAATACTTTATAAGGGTAGGCAGAGACAATGTAATGCTAAGACATTTTTAATTTTAATTCCCAACTTTTCGGTCAATTTTCGAGACATCTCGTGTCGTTTGTAAAGTAAATGAGCTGGGCTCGACCACCGAGGCTTCCGTGAAAAAATTGGAGATCTCTGGGAGGGAAAATCTGATACCTCATTGAACTAGCGGCTTTAATACCAAATTTTGCCCCCTTTAAGGCTATTATTTTTTACTATTAAATCACAACTGTATAGTTTTCAGGTCAACCGGTCAACTGGAAGTATCATATTAATATTGCCTTTTTTGCGATATACACGGCCATATCTTTTTTTTAATTAATGTAGAAATCATGGGGCCGTAGATCCGAATATCTTATTCAGATGGTTTGAATTTCAACTCGATATCTCCAAGCATTCCTGAGATAAAGGCTTTTGACAGACAGACAGACGAACAACAAAGTGATCTTATAAGGGTTCCTTATTTCCTTAAAAGGTAGTGAGTTTGAATACTTGTTAGGCAAGATCGGGTACTGCTCGTTACCTCAAATACAGTGCAGTTGCAGTATACGGTTTAGAATAGTTAGGTTGATTTATACATTCAGATACTTACTCATTTCTCTACTTGTATTGTACAAAATATCATATTTAGTCATGCCACATTCTCGAAGTGAGCATCGAATCTCCCACCATCGTGTATACGGTCAGACAACTCAACTTAGTATTTGATAAACAAAAAAATATTCAAATGCTAATATATATCGCATAAGTTATGGCATAAGTGAGCTTTGCGGATGTAAATCTTAATGATCTCTGTGATGCAGTGCCAACAACCAAGTAATTTGGCGGCCTCGATCTTGCATCATCTTATCAGCTTAATAAGCATAATGAAGTGGAACTGACGCCGTCATGGCGCATGTTTGTATATACGTGGCTGTAGGTTCAAAGTGGGAAATTCTTAGGGGGAAATGTACATATATTGAATAACACATAATAGATATAAGCTATTGTGATGTTGTATAGTGCTTAACTGTAAACGCCATGGTTGTGGCTTCGATTCCCACTCGGGGGAATGTTTATATCTAAATTACTTTCATTTACTTGCTGTGGATCACACAGCACAGTGTTATAGGTTGATGGTAGGGATGCATATTTTACAGTTTTTATTTATATATGTATACTAGATAATATGTGTTAACTTGCTATATTTACTTATCTGTAATATTCCATAGCAAGTAAGCTATGGAAACATTGTTATTTGATAGACAGCCATATTTGAAAGCAAATAAAGTCTACACATTTAGTCGCAAGCCCCAGGCACTTTTTCAAACTAAATAATATATTTTATTATTTTACAGTTGTGAAATGTAGATTTAATAAAATACATTATACGAACTGCAGTTTTCTTTACATCATTCAATTGTTAAAAATCGGAAGCGGGTAACGTTTTTAAAGAAACACGTTAAAGACACACACCGTCTAAATGATTCTAAACTATTTTGAAAGAGATACTATGTAATTGCAATAAGTGATATGTATCACCTACTAACAATACTTCACACTAGTTTCCTTCCAACAGGGGCCGTCACTTACAAGCGAGTGCCCCCGATTGACACAATTCCACTGCTTTTATAGTTATTTTCCACCTAAATCTACCCTCTTTTACACGAGTACGCTAACACGGCCATCCTGCATGGTGCCCGCCCCGGGCACCCCACGAGTCGGGATAAATCACTGTGACAATAAACAGCAGTTAGTCGTGCGCCTAAACTATACTGTATCATAAAACAGTCCCATAATGGAATTTTGCTCATTTTATCATTCTTTACACTGAAATAGCTCGACAACATGACCCAAATTAAAAGGAATATGCCGCACTTAGGAAACCCTAAAGGGACTATGCCACACTTAGGAAACCTTAGAAAACCCTAAAGGGACTATGCCACACTTAGGAAACCTTTGGAAACCCTAAAGGGACTATGCCACACTTAGGAAACCTTTGGAAACCCTAAAGGGACTATGCCACACTTAGGAAACCAGACTCATAGCTCAACACAACTTGCACTTAAAGAGCATTTACTCACTTAAGCGTACCAAGTTGTTAAAGTCGTCTCCCTCTTAAAGAGTATTTTTCTCACTTAAGAGTACCAAGATCAACTTTGAGCCCACATGTCAACATTATAAAAATTGTAAAGTGTGGCTAACTTACTCTCAAAGCATTATGCACAGACCTGTATTTTCGCTCGGTCTAACCTGACACTTGCTTATTATTCATCCTTGATTCGATCCATTTCTCGAGTCTTTATGACACCACAATAAAATCACTAAAACAATAAAATTATTAGTAAAGTAGTCCTTCTATTTTTCGATAATAATTTCAAACAGCAAAGATCTTATAATAAGAAATAGCTTTTAATTTTTAGAATACCAAACTTTCAATCCAAAATACCAATGGGGCGAAGATACACATAAAGATATGAAAACTTCATGCGTATCCCACTTCTGATGTTAAAAATCGGAAGCGGGTAACGTTTTTAAAGAAACACGTTAAAGACACACACCGTCTAAATGATTCTAAACTATTTTGAAAGAGATACTATGTAATTGCAATAAGTGATATGTATCACCTACTAACAATACTTCACACTAGTTTCCTTCCAACAGGGGCCGTCACTTACAAGCGAGTGCCCCCGATTGACACAATTCCACTGCTTTTATAGTTATTTTCCACCTAAATCTACCCTCTTTTACACGAGTACGCTAACACAATACAGAAGATAATACTTAAAAATACTTTATAATATAAAACAACTCTTTATAGAATATGTTTCTATGTTCTGTATTATGAAAATGAACTCGTGAGTAGTTTTCTTAATATTTACTATTTATTTTTTCAGCATAAAATTCGGCTTAAGATGTCAACTCTACTTATTTTTGACTGTTAAGCTTTTATAATTTAAAAATACGTTTTTCATTCTATGTATTCATAATTATTTTTTCTTCTGTTAACATTCATTTGGAGCAATTAAAAATTTCCTTAACCTAAATTAGTGGTATGATTTTTTTAAAGCCTTGAGCTTTATTTTAACTCACGCAATAATTATTGATTACGACTATGGTTTCATAAAAAATATAGCGATTCGTTTAGTGGTAAATCACTTATCATTTATCACACAGATACATACATATATGTAGATATACATATATATGCCTTATGTGTGATTGTACAACTGCGTCATAAAAATTTAAATCAAATTAACTAGCTTCACGCTGTATCCTGCATACAGCAGTATAGGCAGAGGGAACCTAGTGTTAAGTCACTCCGTTCCACATTTTCCGCCAGCATTATTTCGAGAACGGAGACTCTTATCACTAGGTACCCAGGTTCCCACTGCCGACCCTGCCATGAGCGCAACACATCGTGAAGCAAGAAAAAAAATCCAAACATACTTTACACACAAATACATGCCTATCTAATATCTGTATCACATAAAACATCCCAACTATGACAGTATCACAATTCACGAGCATGATGAAGTACATTAGATGAATTAATGCGGATGGCAGTCCCGCTACGACGCGACGCCATCCACGAGACGGCAATGCCGACTCGCATAGCTAAGTAGGCTTCGCCGAGTGGCGGATGAATAGCTTGTATGTTACATAAATACATTGTATGTATGTATGTATGTATGTTTGTGTGGCTTTTAACAAGTATTTTTCTATTAAAATAAAGATATTTTTTTGGCCTTTTAAGGAAGCCGATTTTTTGCCGTGTTTTTAAATAATTGTACAAAAATCGTCGTGCGTGATTTCGACTCGCATTTCGCTGGTTTTTTAAACGAAGTATATATTTTGTAATTGTCACGTTATGTTATTTTAATAGAAAAAAATATGTTTATCACTCTGATCGATATGTATGTGATATTGTTTGAATTAGATTATATTTGAGTATAATCTATTCAAAGGCTTCCAAGGATTTTTACTAGATTTAATAAGTATGTATGTTTGTCCACTTTCTCGGAAACTAAAAGTTATATCGAGATAATTTACAGTTTAGGGAACAGTGCAAGTTTCAACAACGTCCTAGATTTTGAGACATGGCTATCCATGAGGAGCATATTTAATATACCTACTATAGTTTTTTAAAATGTATTACTAATAATTAGTAATAATATTCAAAAACTAAGAAAAGGCATGTAATCGCTATATTATGATTATTCATGTACACGCTGTACTGTACGTAATACATAAAACGACTACCGCAGTGGAGACGCTAGTAACTTCAGTATGCCGTAGTGTCGAAGTTCTATTCACTTCAACCGTACTGGCTGCCAAATTCTCGCTTGGCAAGGACATTGGTAAACGACTATTTCATATATTAGAATATATTATTTATTTTTGTTTTATATGTCTAGATAAGACCGAATATATGTTTAATAAAACTAGCTTAGCGCATTTTCATGCATATAGCAGGAGTCCTGAGTGCAGACGTCTACGCTACATTCTGTGGCGTTGAGTTCCGCCTTATTTTTTACCAGTATGGAATTCCCACCCACAACTGTCGTATTTACGGTTAGACTCTGTGCGGCAGCGCTAATACGGCCCGTAGATAATATAAATAATATTATGTAATGTTATCATTGGTAAATTAAACCATTCCAACATTATCATTATTGTTATACTATAATATTTTAGATAGGACTATACACGAGCTTTAATGAACTAAAAAATATCATAAAATAAATACTAACACTGAAAAGAATTTCAAATTGACTCTTCATTTGGTAAAGAAGCAAGAAGTTATTTTGCATTTTCACTGTACTTTTGTGCAAGAATTGGGAAGCAAAGTTACATTCTTTGTCTTTGTAGACAGCTTCTCTACGGATTTAAATAATATTTTTCCTTGGTTAAGTTAGTAGATCGGAATTGGATGGTAAATTCGGGAGATGCACAAAGCAGAGAAAAATCAAGTCCATTGCGCGTCGTACTTGTCACCCAGGTATAGTGCAACTTATAAAGGTAGATCTAAGTTAGTATGCACGAATTTTGTATGAAATGAATTACAAATATAATGTAATGATTTTTTTTTCTGTGAGATACGTAAGTTCTCACTATTCAGTTCTCATATCATAATTCCAGTTTTACAGGAAGTATTCTATAGGTTTTTATCACGCAGCGAGTTTCGGCGTAATCGGCAAAAATGAAGTAATGTTTTTTTGTGCTCTAAGGGAAATCTGATTTGATATTAATTTCAGCTTGATACCTCCACGTAATCTTGAGAACAATTGCCTTGGTAGACATTCTATCAGAAATCGATCATCCATAGACAGACACATAGTCAGACGGACGACAAAGCGATCATATATGCTTATATTCTATTCTTGGATTCAAGAATCGTAACTAATAAAAACTTAGTCAGAAATATATTAAGACAATGTAGCACAGTTGTTTCATATTTGATGAACGATATATATGTATATGCCAACGGAAATGTATGTAATCCGTTATTGTATATAATTCCTAGAAAATTTATATAATTCCTGAAATCACCCGGCGATGTGTGAAATAAATTATATTAGACACATGTCTTAGGAAATCATTTAAATTCAATCAGCTTCACGCTGTATCCCGCACACAGTAAAGTAGGCAGAGGGAACCTATTGTTAAGATACTCCGTTTTCCCGTACTAATTACTACTTACAGCCGAATTTTGGAGGCATTGCGTATTCAGTTGCGGAACTCTACGCCGCGCTTTGCCTCGACACCTGAGCGAAGAAATGGAAATATAAATGAAAATAATTAAATATTTCATTTCCTCGAGTGGGAATCGAACCTTTACACTGTATGCAATAGGTAAATGCGGGATAAATGAAAAAAAATCAATAAGTTAAACGCTGGCAGCGTTGACTCGTTACTTGACTTGTAACTGTGAACCGTGAGTCATGTTGTATTTCCCGCCCTTCACTCAACACCTGTCGACGAGTTATACTTACACATTTAGGTTAAAACAAAATTTATGATTCTGCCAGAATACGTCGTTGTAAGTTGAATTTCCGTTCGAGAGAAAAATCCCGGCGTTGAGGTCCGCTGTACAATATAAGAGACAATATAGTCAAACTCTTTTTCTATGTGGAAACAGGCGTAAACCTTCTTTGTTTTATACAACTAAATATTTTATTTAATACTTTAATATAAATACCACAATACAATCTGCGCTTTACTTGAACAACTATTAATTTACATATATATATTATAATAACAAATTTCTATGAATTTAATACATTTATTTCTACATTCACGGGATTTTCAAGTACTTGCACATGAATACAATGTACGGTTGACACGAAGTGAAATAATTGGAAAATTATTCAAATGAACGCTACGCCCTTTACGTGTAGCATAATGAGGTAGTTACTGTGTTTACTTCCGGTGGACGGCGGCGGCGGCGTGCAAATATTGATATTTTTTTATTGTAAATTATTATTTATTTAACATGAGGGATTAAGTTAGTTTTTAAACTCCATACAGTATTCCGTATTCTAATATATAGGCAGAGGAGACTCAGTTGTCAGATATTTCGTTCCTCACGTAAGGCTCAATTTTGGAGACAGTGCTCAACGCCGCCCTTTATCTGTTTAGCTCTTCTTCTCTTCTCCTTTGAAATATTGTAGGTATGTTAGGTGACCAAGCCCAAGTAACCTAAGACTTTTATATATATATATATATATATATATATATATATATATATATATATATATATATATATATATATATAAAAGTCTTAGGTTACTTGGGCTTGGTCACCTAACATACCTATATATATATATATATATATATATATATATATATATATAAATAGATATAGGTACTATTACACCAGTACTCAAACAAGGATTCTAAAAACATCGTTCAATTAATTTTACAAAACTTTTCTCGTTTTGTTTCGTTTTACATTTTATAATAAAAAACAATTTACTTTTATACGGAATGTAACGACGGGCTTTACGCTATGTTCAAAGTTTTTGTTATTCGGCCAACTGATCTCACTCCCTGTACAAAGTATAAACATAAAGTACTCGAGCTTTTACATTTTAAATATTATTTGTTTTCTAAAGCTGTCACTGAAATATTTTTTATTTGAATTTATAGTACTTTAATGAATACAATATAAAAACTCATTTTATCAGGCCAGTCGTGGCGCAGAAGCACAAAGTGTGACTGTAAAATCGACCGGTTGTGGGTTCGGTCAACACTCGAGGAGATGAAATATTTATTTAAATCTATATTTCAATTTCTTCGCTCTGGTGTCGAAGCAAAGCGCGGCGTTGAGTTCTGCCACTCAACACGCAATGTCTTCAGAATTCGGCAGAAAGTGGGAAACGAAGTATCTTAACATTAGGTTCCTTTTGCCTACCCTGCTGTGTGCGGGATACAGCATGAAGCTGATTTATTTATTTTTATTTATTTTGTATCATGAATTTTAGAATCGTCTAAAATAAAAAAAAATACTCGTCTTTCCCTATAACCTTTTTTTAGCCGCCATTGAGGTTGTCGTGACGAGTGTGCCACTGTAAACGTGACGGTTGTGGGTTCGATTCACTCTCAGGGGAATGAAATATTTAATATTTTTATTTCGACGCTATGGTAACAAGATAAAGCGCGGTATTAAGTTCCTCCATTCAACACGCACTGTATCGAAAATTGGGCGAGAAAGTGGGGAACAGAATGTCTTAACAATAGCTTCCCTTTAACAACCCTTAATCTACCATACCACCACTTCGATCAGTTACTGATCGAATGAGATAGTGAGCTAATCAGAACCGACGGCCATATTTCACCGATTAGTTACAATTGACCAAGTATACAAAAGCATAATAATTCCCAAATACAACGAAGAAAAGTTATACATTTTACGATTCTTCAAAAGTCCATTAGTTCCATATTAATTTTTGCTAATTTCCATAGTATTACCGAATGTTGGAGCTGAGGCTGAATCCAGCCGAAGCACTCTCACTGTAGTCGATGACGCTTCCGTTTCGCTTCGACAAGTTATGAGTGGTAGCGGTTGACGTCAAATTGATTGAAGACATGTTTAATAAAATAAAAACATGTTTAATATACTGTGGAATTAAAACTACATTATAGAATCCCATGAATTTTATAAATTCTACGCGATTTCCTTCCTAGTAGGGTTATATGGACGGACAAGTCTATAAGAGTTCCATTTTTTGATATTTGGTTATGGTACCCTTAAACCTTAACGAGGAAATAAAAAAATATAATTTATGGGTACAAATTTAACTTTATAAATCAAAGCAGTTAATCCAATACGAACGTTTAATGTCAGAGTATCAGTTTTTACGATGCTACCAACAGCTCCGAAGGCAGTTCTACTAAGAAAAGACAGCAACAAACTCAACATTATATTTATAATTTCATAAACTATGTTCTATTTCGACAGTGACTAAGTAAGTAACTCTACCTTTGAAATATATCAAAAACATTTTAAGCCAAATACACACAGCTCTACATGTAAGTTTAAAACTTTTACGCCTTTCATTTGATCTTACATTGTGCCAAAACGGCTTCCGAATATCCGTTAGTCGGAATATTATTAAATTCAGCGTCGTCGCCGCGTCGAGCCACCCCTACCCCTATACTACGTTTCCTGCGCCCGTAGTCTGTACTCAACTTTGACAATTGACTCTATCACTTTTTAAACTTTGGCTAACTGGATCTTCTTAAGTCTATATCTACACGGTGTATAATGAGTATTATCTGTCGTAGACAGACAGACAGAGAGAACCTAGTGTTAAGAAACCGTTCTCTACTTTTATCTCATTTTTATGGCATTGCATGTTGAGTGCAGGAATTCAACATCGCGCTTTGTCTACCAGAGCAGAGAATTGAATATAGTTATACGCCACGACTGGCCTCTCTATATATACATGTATGTATATATAGAGAGGCCAGTCGTGGCGCAACGGCACGAGGTGTGACTGTAAAACCGACAGGTTGTGGGTTCGATCCCCATTCGAGGAGAAGAAATATTTTTAAAATTTATATTTCCATTTCTTGGCTCTGGTGTCGAGGTTAAGCGCGGCGTTGAGTTCTACCACTTAACACGCAATGCCTCGAGAATTCGGCAGAAAGTGGGGAACGTAGTGTCTTAACACTAGGTTCCCTCTGCCTACCCTGCTGTGTGAGGGATACAGCGTGAAGCTGATATTAAAGATTATCTTTTTTTACAGAATTGGCAACAGAAGCTGGTAAGTATGAGTAAACATACATTTGAACTGAAAAGCTTGCTTTTAGTTACAAAGTTTAAATGTTTATAAAGGCTACCCACCCTTCAATGTCGGAAAAGTTACAAAAATAGATAAGTATATATTCATTTATTTTAAACTTTTGCGTAATGTCCGAAGATGAAGTCACCCGAATAAGATTTGTTTTTGTTTGCTGAAAATAAATGTAATTGAGTCAAATAAATTTAACTACCTTTTGTTTCAAAGAAATATTTATAATACCCTACAGTCCCAATTCAGCGTCAGCTTCAAGAACTTCAATTGTTTCATTTATATAAAAAGAAAGAATGTGTATTATAAATAAAAAGTGGCCAAGTTCGAGAAGAACCTTTTTTAGATCTTTTTATATATAGACAGTAGATATCCTATTTTTTTTTCAGTTCCATGTTTGGGGCTATTAATTTTATATATTTTTTAAATTTCTTTCTAAAAGTCGTGAAACTGCTGACAAAATGCATCGACCTACCACGTTTCAACTCTGGTCTCTACTGTGTAGACACAATAGTTACGAAGTAAAATCACTGTGACATACGGACAAACAGACTGAAAGACAGGCCAAATGACAAAAAAACTCTCAAAGATTCTTAACCTATGAGGGTTCCATTTCTTACCATTCTGCTAAGGAACCCTATACAAAAAACAAAATAAAACAACGCTTCAGAATTTAGCAATATCATATTCAAAGGATTCAGCATTCAGTGAAACAAAATTACTTTGAAGAATGTAAATTGAATGAATACTAAATCAGTCTCTCGAAATATCGCAAAGAAATCGGCCGAGCAATTTTACAAAAGCGTCGACAATATACTTTTTTTTCCCATTGCTTTATTTTATTATTTATTATTTGAACACGACTGGTGCTCTCGTTTTACCAAAAGAAAGGAACATTTCCGTTTAATTGCATTTAGTTTTTTTAGCAAGAATTAGGCAGCGGGAGACTTATGTTGAATTTCGAGAATTATAAAATACAGTCTCCTTGATACTGGAGGAAGTCTATGTTGAAAACATGAGGAACTCGAGAGGTATTTATTAAGAGGTTAGTGACAGTGGGCGAGGTGAAGGAGGTACATATGCAGAGACCGTAGCGTTTGGCTACGCCGCTAGGGACAAAGCGTGAAGCTAAAAAAACTATAAAAAAGACTCTATCTTGGTTTGGGTATAACGTGTATTAAATATGCTGATAATGTTGACGGTTTTGGGTTTAATTCCATTTGATAATTATAATGATTTATTGATACATTTTAATATAAATTTTTGTTACTTCTTTTAAGTTTTTACGCATTTTTTTGTAATTTTACTAATATTATAATCTATCATTATATCCATTTAATCATATGCTAATTTCCTGTATCGTCTCATATCACTTAATTTCTTGTTATTTACCCACAATTTGTTGAGCTAACTTATTAAAACTTATAATTAATGTTAACTTGATTTGACAATATGTCAATATTGACAGGTCCTTTTGCATCTGACATATTAGTGTTGTAAAATAATATGGCCTATAATGTTGCGTGTGTAATTTACAGGATTTTATTTTGCTTGTAACGTTTCTCTCCACGCTTAATACTGTTGTTATTATTATTATTATTTTCCTAACTTTATAGGCTACTTTTGGTTGTTTTATCGAAATTACTATTTTTGTACCTATTTTTTATGTTTATTTGATATCATTTTAAGATGCTGGCAGAGGTGTAATGTAAATTTGTTAATTCTAAACTTGAAATAGTATATATAGCTGATACTATTATTATATTTATTTATCATTATATTTATTTATCATTATATTTATTTATAATTATATTTATTTATCATTATATGTATTTATCGATATTGCGGAAATATATAATTATATTTAAATTTTAAAATACTTAATATACTACGTTAATATATTTTTATCTTAATTTATTTTATATTGTTATTTTTATTTATTTACTTATTATTATTTTGTTTATAATGTATAATTTAGATACAGACAATTCTGAGGATGATACATTTTGTGAGTGTACATCTTTATCGTCAGACGCCAGTTTCCACAGTACTTCTGCTCCGTTAAACACTATTTTGGAGACAACCTTTGCGAACACTGCCAAGCACTTCAACGTGGTACATATCAACGCACAAAGCATTCCTGCCCATTATCCCGATCTCTTAACTACTTTTGATGTTAGGAACATACACGCGATCCTAGTTTCTGAATCATTTCTAAAACCTTCCCTACCATCCACATCCTATGCATTACCCGGTTTCCATCTCATCCGTAATGACCGTACAGGAAAAGGCGGTGGTGGAGTCGCTATCTACCTACGTAGCCATATACCGTTTTCTATTCTCGACAAGTCTCCTACCTTATACTCTAATTCTTCTGAGCATATTTTTATTGAGGTGCTTTTCGGCACTTTAAAATTATTGCTTGGCGTATTTTACAGCCCATCACTTCACGTTAATTATTTTGACACCTTAGAAACTCTGCTGGACAAGTATATGCCAAATGTCCATCATACTATTATAATGGGAGACTTTAACACTTGTTTAATTCGAAATGATTTGCGAGCTAATCGACTTAAAAATATTATAAATAGTGCTAACCTTAATCTTCTTCCCACTAATGCTACCCACTTTTTTCCTAACACCACTCCATCCCAATTAGATTTAATGATCGTTTCTTCGCATGAACGAGTCGCCACTTATGGCCAGCTATGCGCTGAAGCGTTCTCGTATCATGATCTTGTGTACATGACATATAAAGTTCGTACTCCGAAAATTAAGCCCACAATTATCATGCGCAGGAGTTTTAAAAATTTTAATAACGTAGCCTTCCTGCAAAATCTAAATCATTTGGATTGGGATAGTGTATTAAATGCTCCGTCCATTAACGAAAAAATTAGTATATTTAATTCCCTTTTGATTGAGCTCTTCGACGTGCACGCCCCACTCCGACCTATAAAACTTAAGCACATTCCTGCTCCCTGGCTAACGGATGATATTAAGAAACTTATGGCAAAGCGCAACTCAGCCAAGTCAAAGTACAAAAGAAATCCTACAGAAGAAAATCAGAATAGGTTTAAAAAACTAAGGAACCGATGTAATAGAATTTGTAGAGATGCACAGCGCACTTTTATTCACAACTCCATCGAAAATAGCAATTCAGCTGGAGTTTGGAAATTTCTCGACTCGATGGGTATAGGAGGCTTTCGAAAAACTACTGCGGTTAGCGACAGAACGGATCTTGATGAAATGAATAAACACTTCACACATGTCAGAATATTAAATCGTAGTACTAAAATAAATACCATTAAATCTATTCCTTTTATTTCCGATACTTCTTCTTTCTATTTTACTTCTGTTTCTTCTGACGACGTAAAGAAACATATACTCGCCATTAAATCTGATGCTACTGGTAGCGATCAAATCAGTCGAAGGATGATTATTTTAAGTATCAACATTGTACTTCCTGTTCTCTGCCACATTTTTAACCATTCTCTTTCCTCAAATTCTTTCCCTGACTCCTGGTGCCAGGCGATAGTTATTCCCATACCTAAAGTATCTAATCCCTCCTCCTTTACAGACTATCGTCCGATCTCTATCCTGCCCTTCCTGTCTAAAGTACTAGAACGTATAGTCCACCAACAACTCTTATCCTTCCTCACCAAGCATCATATCCTATCTCCCTTCCAGTCTGGATTCCGCCCTGGACACAGCACTGTCACAGCATTAAACAAGGTAAATGATGATATTAGATATGGAATCGACAATCAACAAATCACTATTCTTACTCTTCTGGACTTTTCAAATGCTTTTAATACTGTTGATTTCGATATCCTTTTAGTTGTCTTAAAATCTATTAATATTTCCTCACAGGCTATTGAATGGTTTTACTCGTATCTACATGGCCGTGAGCAATACATTCGGTTAAATGATAAACAGTCGTCTGTGTGCAATCTTAATGCTGGTGTTCCTCAGGGTGGGGTACTTTCTCCTTTACTTTTTTCCATCTTCATCAATTCCGTTGCTAACCTTTTATCCCTACCGTTTCACTTATACGCTGATGACTTGCAGATTTACACGACTACCAACGTAGATGATATTGCGAGGGCTATTAGTCTAGTTAACTCCAATCTGCAAACCATTAGTACCTGGAGCAAATCATATGGTTTGTCTGTAAATCCTAAAAAGTCTCAAGTGTGTATTCTTGGCAGTCCTAAGCAACTTAGTAAAATCAATATCCCTTCCCTTCCACCTATAATCTTCGACGCTTGTAATTTGGAGTATTGCGACAATGTGAGAAATCTAGGTATCAAGGTAGACAGCACTCTCTCGTGGACGTCTCAAATATCTGAGTTAAGCCGCAGATTGTACTACGCTATGGGTAGGTTGAAAAGATGGAAGAATTTGTTACCAATAAAAACCAAAATAACCCTAGCACACTCACTTTTACTACCTATAATAGACTATGCTGACACCTGTTACCTGGATTTGTCACAGCAACTGCTCAACAAATTGGAGCGCCTTCAAAATCTTGTCATAAGATTCATCTTTGGTCTGAGAAAATTTGATCATATCAGTCAGCATCGAACGAAGCTTGGATGGCTTCCCATTAAAGAACGTCGGAATGTCCACACCTTGACTCTTCTCTACTCTATTCTCTTTCATCCTGATACTCCCACTTACCTTAAAGAACGCTTTACCTTTCTCGGCTCCAACTCCCGTCTTCCCCTAAGTCTCCGCTCCCAAAGTGATAATGTCCTGGAAATACCTTTGTGTCGTACCCGTTGCTACAGTGAATCATTCACTGTCCAAGCTGCGAAGCTATGGAATAGCTTACCACGAGCTATAAGGCAGTCTAAATCCATAAATATATTTAAATATAAAGTTAAAAATTACTATCTTAGTATGTAGTCTATTTTATATGTTTTTATGTATTTATCATGTATTTTCTATTTATATTTTTCTATTATGTATGTGTATTCTATGTAGTTTATGAGATAGTATTTGTGTAGGTTTATAAATAAATATTATTATCTATATTAATATCTGTATATGTAATTGTCTTGTATCTTTGCACCGCGCCATGCCCGTTCTTTTAAATTGATTCTTTGGATTAGGTTGCCTGGAAGAGATCACTCTTAGTGATAAGGCCGCCTTTTCACATTTTTTATTTTGTTATATGAATTTATTTGTTAATTTTGTAATTTTCTGGTGTGAAATAAAGAGTTTTTATGTTATGTTATGTTATTGGAACAGGTGACTTTAAATTTATTTATCACTTATTTTTAAATTGTAATTAAAATAATGAACTAACTAAACCTTTCAGATAAATATAAAGGAAAAGCGGAAAACTTCCAAAAAGTGTGCGACTGCAAAGGCTACAGGTCGTAGGTACGATTTCCACTCGAAGAAATGAAATATTTAATATTTTCATTGTCTCGCTCTGGTAACGAGGCAAACAGTAGCGTTGACTTCCGCTTTCCAACACGCAATGCCGCAAGAATTCAATGAAAAGTGGGGAACGGAAAATGTCTCAACGGGAATGCAATGTCTTAACACTAGGTACCTTCTGCCTACCCTGCTAAGAAGCTAAAAAATCTATTATACCCATAACTAATAGTATATTATACCAACTAGTCTTGGCTTGTTATATTGACCGATAACCGGCCGGCAACATTGTACTATGCTTAAGCAAGTTAGTTGGATAAAATGCTACATCTGATTAGAATGTATTCGCCATATTGAGTTCAAACAATGAAGGCGAGTGTTAATATAGTGTAAAGGAGTCACCTGAAACCTACATTTTGGTCATAAGCACCAGGTTAATAAAGGTCGTGGCCAGTCGCGGCGCAGGAGCACAATGTGCGAATGCAGACGCGACAGGTTATGCTCTGGAGTTGAGGTTAAGCGCGGCGTTGAGATCCGCCACGCAACACGCAGTGTCTCCAGAATTCAGCAGAAAGTTGGTAACGGAGTGTCTTAACACTAGATTCTTTTTGCCTACAGCGTGAAGCTCATATATTAATAAAGTCCTTCGCCTTAAAAGTAGTTTCCTTCATTTAAATACAAAATATAACAACATATTCATAGTGTTTGTCTCAATTGTGCAGTATACAGCACAATACAACACAAGTACGTGGCATAAGGGTGGTATTTTATTACCGAAGTTCAGAACGAGGATCGCGCATGCGTTAGACGCCCTCCTCGTACATGTAAACAAATTCTTATTTCTGTTCATTTCCCTGACCGGGTACTTAGATTTCAATTTACTTTATTAAATCAAATAAATCAGCTTTACGCTGTACCCCGCACACAGCATGGTAGGCAGAGGGAACCTAGTGTTAAGACACTCCGTTCCCCACTTTCTGCCGAAATATGTAGGTAATGCGTGATGAGTGGCAGAACTAAACGGCGCGCTTTGCCTCTACACCAGAGCGAAGAAATGGATATATAAATTTTAAAAAAATATTTAATCTCCTCGAGTGGAGATCGAACCCACAACCAGTCGGTTTTACAGTCATACTTTGTGCCCCTGTGTCACGACTGGCCTCAATTTACTTTATTCATTTATTTTATTATGTTTGGTTACTATAAAATTAATTATAAGCCAAGTCCCGGGAGATGATAGAGATGATATAGGATAGAGCGAGGACGCTCTGCCAATACTACGTGCAGCGTTGAATTTTGTACGCAAACCACAATGTCTCAAATTTGACCTAAAATTGGACCACGAAGTGTCTTGACGCCTGGATCTCTTTATCTACTCTAATATGCAAAATTGAAAAGCCATTGATCTCTATCTACGACGTCTTGCTATCAGTATAAAAAATAGTATATAAACTACTATTGATAGAGTTACTTTAATAATATAAAATATTATACACAAATATTTGTACGCATACTTAGCAATTACTTAATTTCTACAAAATTACCGTTTATAAGTAATAAATGAAAACACTAGGGGTGCGTCGGTACTACCTCGTGGGCGGGCGGTAGGGCGCGGGCGGTGCCCGGCTTCAGGCAGTAATTGCCCATATCCTCATGGCATCCTCTACCTGACACCACTTATCGTATCGACATCGACAATGTAATTTACTTCTACGTTTCAACTTAATTTTTATTGTGGTCTTTTCATGTCTTTAGATTTCGATGTAATTTTATTATTTGTTTGTATGTTAGTTTCTGATATGTGCGTCTGTAAGAACGTTTGTACGTATGCGTGTATGTTTCTGGCAGCATATCTCTTAAAACATTGAATTTATGTCTTATAATTTATAACTTTGATAGCTAGAAGTCTTTTTACCCACTATATTTTAATAAAAAATATTTAACTACTCATAATACGATATATATGTAAGTATAATCATTCTTGCGAGTGGGGATGGAACTCACAATCCTCGTGATAACAGTTAGTAGCTACTCCGCCACGACGGCCTCAACGAAATTTACGATTTCAGTCTAACAAAATAAAAAAAATATACAAGGTAGGAAGGAATACCTATCTCTATCTATCTATATATTGAATTAATAAAATTAACAAAATGATTACCTTTTGCACGAAAACTTGCATGACTTATAACAAATTGCCTGTAATTGCCATACATATTAATACCATTATGGCCGTCGTGACACATGGGCACAGCGTATGACCGTAAACGCGATGACTGTGAGTTCGATTCCTACTCGATGGAATGAATTATTATCATTTCTTTTCTCTGGTAAGAAAATGGTGGTTTCACTAAATTGGATGGACAGTGAGAATCGGAGTTTCTTAACGCTTTTTTTTCTGTCTATCCTGCTATATGCGGGATACAACGTGATGCTAATTAAAAAAACAAAAGTATTACTCATTTCTGAGGTTCCTATAGGGATCTATACATTCGCAAAATGTGAAATATTTCGAGTTAATATAAAATCTAGAGCAAGCCGTGTTGCCAAGATGGAAAGGAGAAAAGGAAAGGCTTATTACCTACTGACATTTTCTACTCCTATTGTGATTGTCATTAAGTAAAAAGAGACATAAATGTAGATAACATAATATAGGCAGCGCGACGACATGATTTATACTTGTTAAGGCAGAGCCAAGTTGCGACCAATCCTTTGGCGTGAACTTCCCCCGTCCTCGCCAAAAAATCCTCTTAATTGCGCGCCTGTCTCGATCAAGATTTACTTGGCACCGTCGCGCATTGTTTCACTCGCGATGTACGGCTACATGTGACCTCTTTAAGAATTATTTAATATTTTTATGTGAGTAGTCATATATATATTTACTTGGAAATATATCGGCCATGGTAAGAAATTATTTAGTCTTTTAGATATATTGGTAACTAACGGATCCGCGCGGCTTCGTCCGCTTGAACTATACGAATATTTCTTAAATATTTTATCAGACAAATATTTTTACTGTTTTATTGTATATATAGATTTATATTGGAAACTAGTATTTAGCTTGATTTGTGTGAACCTTAAGACGTAAATTGACAAATCCCATTATCTGTCGCTCCCGTAAGATTTTAGAGAATTTCTCTCTTAGGGGAATCCTTACACTCCTTAACTTTCATGTAACGTTTCAACATGCAAGTCCAGTTTATTAGTATTTTGTTTGTCTGTCGATCATTCAATAACTACTAATACTAGATATTAGTGCATCTTATATTTCACAGGGTAGAAAAAGGCTAACGAGATATCGTCTATAAAATTAAATATATTGAAAGTATGAAATTGTTAATAACTTTGAATGAAGCCAAAAAGATTCTTCGTTTCATTTTGATTTTCATTTTTCAATTAATATACCTAAGGCGTTTTGTGTTAAATGATACACTAATTTCACGGTTTCTAATAATTAATATTTTCCACAATAAAGTAATAATACTTTAATAATATTTTCCATAGCCACAATAAAGTCATTACCTACAATATATTCCGAATTTTGTATTATACGAAAGAATAAACTTTTTTTAGTAGCATTTAAATTTATTTCTTGAAAATTATTTTCTAGCAATACAGAAATGTCGTTGAAAAGTAAAACTTTCATAAACTATGAAACACATTTCAGAGGGCCAGCACAGTTGACGAACTCGACAATCCGACGAACTCTACGAGTCCGGCTGATCGCTCCAGCGCACCGTAAAGCTAATGAGACTTTACACGATGTAGCGACGAATTTTTCCATACAGGGATAGATGAAATTTCAGTTTTTTTCAGTTTACAATAAAATTGGATTACTCTGAAAATGTGAAGTTTATTTAGAGCCACGGAATTAGTTTGTATATAATGCTTTATGCACATATATAGTTTAATTTTTAAGTATAAATACTCTCTTGAGATATCAAAATATTGTATCATTTTTTTTAAAATTTTTACATTTTTCCTACAGAGCAAGGAAGGCTAAAAGAACTCAGTGTAGACATTGCTTTCTGCATTTTCTACTTGAATTTTTAGATATTGAGTATTGTGCGGTAGTATACAACGCTCTGTAACCAGTACGAATAAATGACAATAATTGATTCCTGCGAGTGAGAATCGAACCTCCAACCATCAAGTTTACGTTCTGATGCTGTACCGCCGCGCTACGCCGGCCTCGAGTTGTCTTTTTGAACCCATATTATATCTGTAATGTTCATAAATACATATAAACATAATATGAATACATAGCGGATGCGGAGTTGACCTAATGGCTGTATACAGAGGCTCATCTATTAATATTCATAAGCTTCAGCTTTCCCTTCACAATGGCTCCCCGTCTGTTTTAAACTAGATCGCTCCTCGCTTAGATTAACTTCGGAAGTTCTTGGATTTAGTAGTTATTGTATTTATTTAATAACTATGTATTGTTGGATGTGGAAGTTGGCGCGTGTGGCCAACTAATGACTTGGACATAGAATTTTGTGAATAAGGATTGCTGTTTGGATCTACTTATGATAAATGAAAGTTGATAATTATATCAAAGGTTTTTTTAAATTTAGTTTGAAAAATATATAGATTTTCAATTTTTAGATTAGTTTTATTAATGTTACTCTAATACGAGAGTCACGGCGTTTGCGCTAGCTCTGTTAGAACAGTTTAGTTTTAAGAATTAGTTTGTTAAATAAAAATAGAATCCTCGATGTAAAATACAAAAAAAAAATACTATACGTAATGAATAAGCTTTTTAAATATTTATATTAAAATGTAAAGTTTCCCCATTTTGTTTGGAAGCGATCTCACTGAAATGGCGCCTCAAAAACTTCACTAGAACCCTGTTATGCGTGAACTCGCGCATTTTATTATTATTTACAGCCATTTTGCTCTAAAGTAATATCAAAGGCGGTTTTACAAGGAAATTCTTGAAAAACACGAAGGCTAGGCGTTATAGAGGGTGGCACGCATACAGATGCGTGACGGATGTGGGTTCGATTCCTACGCGAGGAAAGAGTTATATTTAATTTATTTTCTCTTCCCGGTTCTGATAGAAAAAGCGCATGTTGAGTTCCTTCGAAAATTGGATGCGTGAGGAACGGAGTGTTTTAACATTTGGATGTCGTCTGCGTGACTGAGACCAAGCGGAAGGGCAATAACACTACCGATTTACCGGGCAGACGGGTCGCTTTCTGGGCCGGCGTACCAGAGAGCGAGCGGGGCTGTCAAGGTGTCGGTGTGTTGTTGTCCTCTCGATTGGTTAGTGCAACGGTTGAATACAAGGCGATCAACCCGAGACTGCTTTGGATTCGCTTCAAGCTGGGGATAACAAGAGTATTCTTGTTAGCGGCGTATGCGCCAGTATCCTCAGCTCCATTAGGCGAACTCGAGGAGTTTTGGGAGAGTGTCAGGGATGTTCTAGGTAGCGTTAGAGGGAATGAAAAGTTAATAATATGTGGCGATTTGAACGGATGGGTCGGAACTGCGCGAAGCGGTTACGAGGGAGTGCTAGGTCAGTATGGTGACAAGAGAATAAATGAGGCTGGAAAGCTTATATTGGAAATTTGCAAGGAAAGGAATTTGTTTGTGGCAAACACGATGTTTGACCACAAACAAATTCACATGTATACATGGGAGCGAGAGGAAGGGAAAAGTATGATTGATTTATTCCTAGTGGATCAGCGTATTCGAAGCCAAGTTATGGACACGCGAGTGTTTAGGGGTCCTGAGCTGGGAACAGACCACTATCTAGTCGTAACTAGAATAAGGGGTCTGTTTACAGGTTGGCGCAACTACACAAGGTGCCCAAACTTGCAGTCGAATTATCGCATAAGAAGCTGGAAGCTTCAAGATCCACCGGTTAGAGAGGAATATCAAGAAAGAGTTTCCAAGAAGCTAGACAGCAGCGGATCTGGAAATGAAAATATTGAAGTATGCTGGCAGAACCTTAGGGATTGCATGAAGGAAGCAGCAATAGAGGTATGTGGTAAAGGGAAAAGAGGCTTTACCAAAAAGCGCGACGAATGGTGGGATGATGAAGTGCAAGATGCTATAGAAAGAAAGAAGAAAGCATGGCAGGATTATAAAGCCTCAGGTAAGGATAAAAGTATGAAAGAAATTAAAAAGAAAGAGTATAAGCTGCAAAAACACCAATCGAAAGTACTGATAAAGATGAAGCGTGAAAAGGCAGAGAATGAAAGAGACGAAAGGTTAACGAACAACTTCAGAGAAAACACGAAGCTTTTCTGGCGAGAAGTTAGTGTTTCTCGAGGTTGCTCGCTAACCCGTAGAATGAAAGGGGTGCTTTCGAAGGACGGTGAAATTTTAACAGAAGAACTACACGTTTTGCAGCGATGGGCGGAATTTTACAAGGAGATGTATGAATGTGATGACGCCTCAGTCTCAAGTAACAGCGAAACGCTGAGTCTTGATGAAGCTGATGGCGAAATCAGTGTAAAAGAAGTTGAGAGTGCAATACGAAGTCTGAAATGTGGTAAGTCAGCGGGAGCAGATGGAGTTACTGCCGAGATGATCAAATATGGTGGGCCACGCGTCTTGGACTTGTTCTGGTTTTTGTGCAATTTGTGCTGGAAATCAGGGGAGGTCCCAGACGATTGGCGAGGTGCGGTCATCGTGCCTTTGTATAAAGGCAAAGGTTCACAGATAGACTGCGCAAGCCACAGGGCTATCAGTTTGATTAGCTTAGGTAGTAAAGTTTATGCTAAAGTTTTAGCGAGAAGAATGCAGGAGACATCTGAAAGGTTATTGTGGGAGGCCCAAGGGGGCTTTAGACCTGGAAGAGGGTGTATGGATCAGATCTTTTCCCTCCGCATGATCACGGAAAAATTTTTGGCCGTTAACCAAAAAGTTTACTGTGCTTTTGTGGACTTGGAAAAGGCGTTTGACAGAGTTGTAAGAGCGAAATTATGGGAGATACTACCCCGGTACAATGTGAGCGGACCCTTGCTGCAGGCTGTAAAGTCTCTTTACAGAGATCACTCAGCCTGCGTGCGAGTAGGAGCTGGCATGTCGCCCTGGTTTGACATCCGATCGGGTGTTAAACAAGGTTGTGCCATGTCAGTTTGGTTGTTCAATTTGTATTTGGATAGCTGTCTCCAAGGAGTGAAACAAAGTGAAATGGGAGTGAAAGTAGGTGACCTGAATGTGAATTGCCTGCTGTACGCAGATGATGCAGTGCTTATTGCATCATCAGAATGCGAGTTGCAGGCATTGGTCACCACTCTGAAAGAAGGGTGTGAATATAATGGTCTAAGCCTCAATGCGAATAAGACAAAGGTTCTGATTTTCGAAAGAGATGAAGAAAGGACGGAATTCAAGATCAGTGTAAATAGTAAGATATTAGAACAAGTGAATGAAGTGGTATACTTGGGAAGTATGTTCAGTAGAGATGGAAGATACGAGATGGATGTGGAAAGGCGTATTGCTGCCGGTAACAAGGTTAATGGGGCCTTAGCTGCATTGATGAGACGGCGAAACGTCAGCACAGCTGCGCGTTTGGCCGTACACAATGCAGTTTTGGTACCGACTCTGTTATACGGCAGCGAAACGTGGGTATTACAGAAGAAGAATGAAAGAAAGATGAATACTGTGGAGATGCGATCTCTTCGTAGGATATGCGGAGTCAGCTTAGCTGATCGAATCCGCAATGAAGAGGTACACAGAATGGCAGGTACTAGCGAGGATGTCACGGTGAGAATGAAGAAGAACGTGCTCAGCTGGTTTGGGCACGTCGAGCGAATGAGTGATGAAAGAATAGCAAAAAAGATTTATGATGGAAAAGTGAGCGGTAAGAGAGGTAGGGGGAGACCTCGGTTGACCTTCGAAAACACAGTATCGAAGATACTGGAGGAAGGTCACGTAAAAAGCATGAGGATCCCCCGAAGGGCATGTATGAAGAGGTTGATGACAGTGGACGAGGCGAAAGAGGTATGTAGAGACCGTAGCGTTTGGCGCTCCGTTCTCTCTGACTACCCCGCAAGGGATAAAGCGTGAAGCTAAGTTAAGTTAAGTTCTCTATTTGACAATATTACTAAATGCGGAAAAGAGTGCAGCTGATTTTTCTCTCACAAAACAGTCTTTTAATCTGTATGTAATAATTTAAGTGTTATAAATTGACCGGAAAATGTCAGCTGCACTTCTTTGTTCCTTCGAACTCATAATTACGTTATGAAATTATAAAGAAACGAGGATTATTAAATATGTCGGTCGGTGGACGATGTTATTATTCTTTTTATTTCATTAGGTATGTAAATTTCGTTCAATTAAAAAGATTTGCTTATCTTTTATAAAATAAATCCTTTTTTCTCTACTGTCTGTAAAATTTCGCTTTTAGTGATAAGGCCGCCATTGTACATTTTGTCTTTTTATAATTTTTAGGTTTTTTACTTATTTGTACAATAGAATATTATTATTATATATTGTTTACCGGTTTGGTCCGACAAGTGCAATATTGGCTCTTTACAAAATGCTATTTGTTTAATATATGGTACCATAAAGAAGTAATCTTCAACATAGAATCGATACTCTTTGAAGTATCGCTTTCAGTTAACACGGTTCGAAAATTTAAAATCCACAATATTACTTGAAATGAAATCCACCTAGGTGTTAGCTTTTCCCTATGCCATGATCAAATAGAAATGACAAATTCAAAGTGTTGATAAAAATAAAAAAAATAAGATCAAAATATAGTTATTTCAGTTTCACATATTATAAGTAAAGAGACCAGCCTAGTAAATTACTAGTATTATACTAGTACTTCTAACAGGAGGTCCCGCTCTTCCATAACACTGTATACATTCCTTATGGAAACAAAAATAAAAGAAATATGTTATAGCTATATACTTTACAATATAAAATTTATAAAAAAAAGGAAATTTCTGTATATAGATCAATTTAAACTAAAAAGTGAACATGTGTGTGTTTGTCTGTGCATGTGAGTGTTTGTGTGTGTATATGTCCGTATTTATCTTATGTATGTATGTGTGTAGTGCAAGTTCAACGTTGCATCAAGTCTTTTATACAATCATAGATTTGATAAAGTCACACTAGATGACATATACGATCAACGCGCAAAATAAATTGATACAATATAATAAATATTTATATCCATGAAGCACATACGTTTCATGGGTGGTAATCGAATCTTCGACCTCTGGCTTAGTATTTTAATTTAAATCCATACTTAACTTATTTTTAGTCTGTTGTTCTAGTAGAACAACCATATTCATTAAAAGTGGATTACAGTGAGCGAGTAACACAGACGAGATTGAAGTGTAAAGTTGCTACGGCGGGTATAACAGCTTTATATTTAGCTATTAAGATAAAACTGTTAATGGGTATTATATACCCCTACAATCTAGGTAAGTACAAAAGTTGAGTGTGTTGTGTTTAAAAATCTATAATATATATAAGAAATTTTGTGGCCAGTCGTGGCGCAAAGGTATAAAGTGTACCAAGGGTGTGGAAATGAAATATTTATTTAAATTTATATTTCCATTTCTTCGTTCTAGTGTCAAGGCAAAGGCGTTGAGTTCCGCCAATCAACACACAATGCCTCTAGAATTCCACGGAAAGTAGGGAACGGAGTATCTTAACACTAGGTTCCTTCTGTCTACTCTGCTGTCTGCGGGATATAGCGTGAAGCTGAATAAAATGATAATAATAATAATATAATATAAAAAATCTTCGTTATTGAGTGATGTACAGAAAACGTACAGACGAAACTATTATTGATAGAAAGCTGAAATTTGGTATGTTGATTCTTTTGGGAATGTAGGGGAGCACTAACGAGGATTTCTTGAAATTCATATTAGAATGGGAAAAAGGGGATTAAAACGTACTGAACAATAAAACACAAATTTAATTCTTCATTAAAATAAAATTGCAGGCGGTCATTACTTATTTATACATGTATATTATGTAGTTAAAAATGTTTAATTTAGCTAAGTGCTAATGATTTATTGTTTTTAACTATAAGTAAACGGCCACTCCCAGTTTTATTAACTTTCCGATGTCATGACAATTTTTTAAATTACGCCATTAAAAGTCTAAATATAGTTATTTTTTTTAGCTTTACACTGTATCCTGCATATTACAGTACCCTGCAACCCATAGAGGGAACCTGGTGCTAAAACATTCATCACCATTATCTAGATTGCGTGGTGAAAGCCGCGTTTTGTCTTGTGACCAGAACGAGAATGAAGATGAGTGAGAGTCGTCGTATTTTGTCAAACACGGTGCCGCTTTACCACGAGGGCTTCAAAGATACATATAATATAATATATGAAACAATATGTTCCTTTGTGCCACCGCAATGTAATAATTACCCCGACCTGATTACCACACCCACCCCGCCCGACTCGCGATCTCGACGAGATCAACGCTCAAATATACACTATATTTTAATTAGCCACCCGAGCTTTTGTTGTTGTGTTGTTTTTTTCTTATTTCATGGAGAAGATGTCGAAATTGCTGTAAGCACTCGTAGCGTAACTTCGATTGCATAACAAGTGTTTTTCTTTATTTTTTTTTTTAATATTATATTTAAATTTGTCTACTTCAACGAAAACCTATAGGGAATCCCTATAGACCTACAATTATGAAATTTGCCAAGAAGTGAGAAGTTCCAGTACAAATAAAGGAAAAATTCCGAAAAAAGGAAATTTATATTTATATTACACATTAACATTATTCATCGTAGTTCATTTCATACAAAATGAGCGCATATGCAAAAGGCTCTATAAAAAAATAAAAAACAATATTGTAACATTATAATTACAATAAAAAAATAAAAAATCACACTGTATCCCACACACAGCAGGATAGGCAAAGGGAACCTAGTGTTAAGACACTCCGTTCCCCACTTTCTGCCGAATTCTGGAGGCATTGCGTGTTGAGTGGCAGAACTCAACGCCGCGCTTAACATCGATATCAGAGCGAAGAAATGGAAATATAAATTTAAACAAATATTTCATCTCGAGTGGGGATCGAACCCACAACCAGTCGGTTTTACAGTCACATCTCGTGCCGCTGCGTCACAATTGGCCTCATATAATAAAATAGTATACAATAGACATAGTAAAAAGTATAAATAATTAAAAAATATAGACGAAACAAAAATGTTCATAACATAACAAACAATGAAGTAACGTATAAGCATGACATCAATTTTGCTGTCATTAGAATCAATGTTCTCCAATAAAAAAAGTTGTGGAGTAACTGATGACGATGCTATTAGCTCATTCAATCTACGATGGCTTAATGTACCTATTAATCGAACCCACTATCACTCATGAACGGAAATAACCCCTAAATATATACACATAAGGTCTAAGTTTACCCCAAAATTGTTTGGCGAACGTTGATCTCTATCGATTTTCTTGCTTTTACGAGGTCTTTCTTCTATTCCCTTTACAGTTATTGTCGCTTCTGCTTTTTTATTATATGACTAACACGTGAGTACTGTAATAAATATAGGATAGGGATGCTCACAAAACTTAATATCTTATTTTGAATATTTGAGACATTGTGCGCAGTTGTATCGGGGGAATGCCTATATCAATAATATACTTGGAGTGATTAATTTATTTTTATATTCCTTTTATATTATTACCGGAGAATAAGACAAACCGCGGCGTTGACTTCCGCTATTCAACACACGTTTCAAAAAATTGCATGGATTGAGCGGAGTGCCGAGTTAACAGTAGGTTCCCTCTGCCCACCCAGCTTATACGAGATAACAGCGTCAAACCAACAAAAATATAAAAAGGATTCAAGTAAGCATCCCTGAAGGGACTTTTTGTATAAAAATATATTTTTAAATTGAGTAATCCTCACACATTGTCATGCAGATGTAAGAAGGGCCGACGTTGGGAGCGTCGCGCTATGAATAATGTATACTTAAATTCTATTATATTCTAAGATTTAACATTTTCTGATTCCACGTGTATACCATACGTGAGTGAAATTAGTAGGAACGTGATTCTTACTTTATCTGTACTTTATTTAAAACTTGCGACCTAAATTCGGCTTCGCCCGCTAAAGTTTATTGTTATGTTATAGCCAATTAAAATAAAATACGTAAGTAAATAATAAAAAAATTAATAAAAAAAATAAATCAGCTTCACGCTGTATCCCGCACACAGCAGGGCAGGCAGAGGGAACCTAAGTCTTAAGTCACTCCGTTCCCCACTTTCTGTCAAATTCTGGAGGCATTGCGTGTTGAGTGACAGAACTCAACGCCGCGCTCAACCTGGACACCAGAGCGAAGAAATGGAAATATAAATTTAAATAAATATTTCATCTCCTCGAGTGGGGATCGAACCCACAACCAGTCGCTTTTACAGTCACACTTTGTGCCGCTGCGCCATGACTGGTCTCAGTAAATACTAATATATGTATATATTATTTTGATGTGTAAGTTGCAATGTTTTATCTAAATCCGTTTTGCAATTTTTGTGTGAAAATAGAACTAACGTCAATCCTCACAAACTTTCACATTTATAATATTAGTAACATTTATTAATTTAACAATATATGATAATAAATTTGTATATTTAAATGAATATTATGGTATGTGGACGTTATCCGGGTAAAAGCGTGAAGCTGACAAAATTATATAACATTTTTTAAATTCTTATAACACAATTTAAGTTCAAAACTAAATTTTAGAAATACATGACCTTACTATAAATATGTAAATTTACTATAAAAAAGAATAAAGTAGAGTGATCTACCACTAAAAAAAATATAAAAATAAAATAAACAAAAGGACTAAAATATATAATTATAACAAATACCGTTGCATAATTTATGCAACACTTTGTAAGCTAATGAGATGCAACGGATATAAAACGGCGCGAGTTCTACTACAATGCAATCTATATGATAACGAGACGTTGGCTGAGCTCCGCTTATTTACTAACATTTTTAGTATTATTTTTTCTTAAATTTAGTTACGATAAGAAGGTAATAAACAAGACTTTCTTAATACATGCAAGAGAATATAAAAGAGACCACTGTGGCCCAATGGGATATATTCTCACTGTAAATGTGATGGTTGTGAGTTCAATCCCAATTCGAGGGAATTAATTAAATGACAGGCTGACAAAGTGTTACGTTGGCTCAGGTTTGTATATACTGTTTACTCAAATAGATGCAACAAATAAGCGAAAATTAAAACTATAGTAATCTATATCTATTATTATAAGCTGAAAAGTTTGTTTGGTTGACTGCGCTAATCTCAGAAACTGGTTTACATTGAAAAAATATTTTTATGCTGGATTGCTTTTTTTATTTGGATCTATCGTCAAATAAAAATGACTGTTAATTAATTTCATTTGGTCGCGAGGGCAAAGTCGCGGGTCAATGAAAGTCTCATAACTTTACAACCTTGTTGAGTAAAATTTCACGTACTTACTAATCTACTCGGAGCTGAGACAACTGTAGAAACACTTTGCCCTAAGTACTTAAGTCATTTAACAGTTTTTGCGCCTCATTCTGTCTTAGAATTAAACTTTTTGTTAACAAATTAAGTTTATGTAGATAAAGAAACTAAATCACTTAAATTAGGTTAATGGTGATAATGATAATAGTTGACTTTATTTTATAGGATAAGTAAAGGTAAAGTGAGGCCGTCGTGGCACAGTGGCACGAGGGTGCGACTGCAACGTGATATTTGTGGGTACGATCCACTTGAGGAAATGAATTATTATTTCTTAACATTTTAATATCTTTGCTCTGGCACCAAGGATAAACCCCGGTGTTAAGTTCCGCACCTCAACATACAATGCCTCGAAAAATTCGGCAGAAAGTGTGGAACAGAGTGTCTTAACACTAGGTTCCCTCTGCCTACCCTGTTGTGTGCGGTACAGCGTGAAGCTTATTTAAATTTTTGAGGCTATAATGTCGCAGTGTGACACGACGCTCACTAGGGAGAATATTTACCATTCCGTCGTTCTGGTAAGAAGACAAAAAGCGGCGTTCATTCAGTCAACATGCAATGTCTCTCGGTGCTTGGAGAATGGAGTGTCTAAACACTAGGTTTATTCTGCGTACCCTGTTATTTGGGGGATTAAATTTGAAGCTGAAGTGCATATTGTATGATTTGAATTCAAGTTTAAAAATAAATAACCATTGAATTTTATTTCTAGATGTAACGAAATACGGCAAAGATTTGTCTATTTCGTGCAATGTTTTGCTGCTGCCTCTTGCGTCGCTAATAAGTGCTTCGTGTATTTTAGTTTAGACGAAACCAGAAAATAAATTTATTTTGGGAACAAAAATATTGCGATGTAAGTACGCTGCCATCGATTTCTTCTTTAACAATGTAATATACACAAGACATCAATGGTAGCTATATTTTGGAGATCACTCAAAAACAAACCACGTTTTCAGTATTTCAAATCGATAAGGCAATTTTTTTATCTTAATACATTTTGCTTATATGAATTCTTTGGATAAAACAAGAGTTTATATTGTTTACTTTTTGTTTACTTACTTCAATAATCCAACATAGTTATACCCCTGAGGTAAAATCAAACCCATAACCACATCGAGTTTACAGTCAGACGCCGCCCTACTGCGCCATAATTGCTCCTTTTAAGTTTATAGCCCATTTAATATATAATTCTGTACAAATTAATTCGAATGTCGGCTGATTAACTGAGCAGTATGAATAATGAATACAAATTCAGATTTGACTGAATTTAGGTCGTAATATCTTTGACGCTAAAAGAACGCAATACTCCATTTTCAATGACTTTTAGTTCCGTTACAGTTCGCCGAAATTAGGGCGAAACTGTATGGCCGTGACCTACTCTAAAAACTGCATTTTTCCGTTATATCTACATAGTATAATACAAGAACTATAGAATAATGCAATTAATCTTTACTGTTTTATTTTATGTATTATGGATCGCCTTTAGATATAAAAAATTGACCAAAAGCTCATAAATATAAATATATATTCTAGTAATAATTTTATTGTATTCTCAAGTAGCTAGATACTACGAGACGTGGCAGATGTTGCGTAGTCAGGTTGTAGCAGTCTCACATCCGTAACTCCGTGAGGCAGCATTACTTCCCAATTAGCGCGAGGCGAGGCGCACGTCGATAAGGACATCACTCCGCAGTCCGCATTGTTATTCATCGCGACCTCTATGTGACGGTCCTCCGCATCTACCCTCCTTATTACACATGCCTACAAATCCGGACGAGGAAGCGAGACAAAGTATCTGGTATCGTGGAATTTCTGCCATGCGCTGCCAGTGGAATCCTTTTTTCCATCTCTTTGGCGAATGGATTTTTGTATTTGTAGGAAAGAGAGAGGCTTTGTGCGCAACAGTTGTCGGGAAGGTATCGATCGCGCGGCGGACACGTGCGGCGCCTGGGTGTCATACCAGACTTGAATGATTACAGCAAAATATACTCTATCCATTGCCGTCTTAGGTTGACGGTGATGCTATTTCAAGAAAAAAAAGCAGCAATGGAATTCGTTCATGTAAAGCATAGTAAACCAGTCTACATTGTAATAATTGCATTTTTCTCGGATCTTTCTAGTAAAATAAAACAGAATGAACTGTAGTAAGAATATTGACGCAATAAACTAATCGATGTTTGATCAAATCGTGTATATGTTATTAAGTGCCATTCATAAAGAAATCTAGTTTACATAATGAACTTTTTAAACTTTGCTCTTTTAGTTTTCATAGTGGTGGGTGGTGGCCGCTAGTGTAGGTCTTTATTTAATCTAATAATATTCTTTTAGTATCATATATTTAATAATGGAAAGGCCAATGGAAGCGATTGGTCAGCTAAATTGTCGTATTCATCTATATATATAAAAGGACTTGTGCTGACTGACTGAGGTAAGACGCACGCAGAGCCGTAACCGCTGATGGTAGAAACGTGAAATTTGGGCAGATGTTTATTTTCATATTCTGGACATCCACTAAGTGAGGCCGGTCGTGGCGCAGCGGCACGAGGTGTGACTGCAAAACCGACTGGTTCTGGGTTCGATTCCCACTCGAGGAGATGAAATATTTACTTAAATTTATATTTCCATTTCTTCGCTCTGGTGTCGAGGTTAAGCGCGGCGTTGAGTTCTGCCACTCAACACGCAATGCCTCCAGAATTCGGCAGAAAGTGGGGAACGGAGTGTCTTAACACTAGGTTCCCTCTGCCTACCCTGCTGTGTGCGGGATACAGCGTGAAGCTAATTTAATTTATTTTTTAATTTAAAAATATTTCATTGAACACGTGTTTCATGGTTTTTAAGAATTCACCCCCTAAAGGTTCAAATAAGGGGTTGAAATTTATATGGAAAAATTGCCACCGATTTTTATAAAAACTTAAATTCAGACTGTTAAAAATATTTTATTGAACATGTGTTTCGTGGTTTTTTTAGAATTCACTCCTAATAAGCGGGCGAAGCCGCGCGCGCCCTCTAGTTAAATATAATATTTTGAAGACTACTGTTAACGATTTTTAAAAATTTTTTTTTGCAATACGAAGGCTAGTTACAGCGTATTTATTTTTTATAATTTGGTAATTTGAACCTATACTCATTGTATAGCTTCATGTTCGTAACTTTATTCGATGATTTAAAAAACGCTTGCAAAAATCTACTTCTATTTATACTATAATATTATAAAACTGAAACATTTTTTTTAATTGAACGTATTCAGAGGAACTACTGGTTCGATTGTAAAAATGTTTTGTTTTGGACATTTATCAAGTAGAGCTATCTAGAGTTAGCTAGAGGTAACTAACGTCACTTTAGTCGATTTTAAAGAATATTTCGAAGTATACCGTATATTAAGGCGTAATACCGTCATTATAAACAAAGTGATAATTCAAACGGTAAACTTTTGCATGAAGCTTTTAAGCTTATACAGAACTTCCCCAGTCACCAGGGATTACCGTGAAGTGGTACTATCGCATCAGGTGTGACTTTCAACGTTGATAGGTGACTATAGGAAGCATAGCAAGTCGTAATAATTACTATGTAGATTGTTTTTGTTCTTTTTATAAAATAAATACTGCAGCAGCACAGCAGTCAGACAGAGACTGTAAATACAATGGTTTTAAGTTCATTCTCTGACCTGGTTCCCACTTAGTTAGTGGGGCGTTGGACTCTACCATTCATCTTTTATTTCTACACGCCTACACAATTAAATATTAAAATATAATAATTAATTTAAGCTGTCTCTGTCTATCCTGTTATATGGAGGATAAAACGTGAAGCTAAAAAATCCTATTATTCCTTGGATTTCGAATTTCCTGACACTAGAAGCGTATGCCTATGAACGGAAGCCTATAAGACTTAGAAGGTATCATTTTTAGCTTGTTGCTGATCCGTACCGTGTAACATTATTCCCAAATTATAACTAACCTTTAAGCCCCTATAAGTTGTCTTCACAAATAAGCTATATAGTTGGCAGTTCCAAAAATTCTATTTGAAACTACTCATAGTATGATCAATTTGTAAACGCAAAACAATTTATTATTAATTACTTTTGTTTTTGATTGTTATTTATTTTGTGGACCAATAAAATGACATTAAATATTATAATTTCCGTTACCTATTACTCATGATTTGGTATCATTTAATTTCTGAAACATTATAAGTTGAAATGTCTTCGAATATAACCACCCCTTTCTCTAAAGAGATTTACAAATCTTAATTGGCTCTATAAATTCCAACTGTAGTTTTTTATGGGCACACACTCTATATTATTATATAGGTCAAAAATAAAAATGCCAACAATTACTGGCAGACGCCCAAAATGAAAAATAAATAAATAACGATACATATAGGAAGTAATAACCGTACAAAAGGGATATACAGACGCGTTACGGTCATGCCACACCTACTACGCCCTGGACTGTAATTTGACTTTAAGCGTAACAAGGCTTTTCCGTTTCATTAACAAATTGAATAATTTATATGGAATTAAAGTAATTAGTGTTGGAACTGGTCAAGGACGTGCGATTTGACGGTTACTTTAATATTTACTAGTCGTCACCTGCTGTTTCGTTTGGATTGGTGTGGATTTTTAAGGTAAAACGAAAAATCCTGTTTTTACCCGTTCTCGTAAGAACTTCGAGAATTTTTTTCTTAGTTTTTAATTTTTCACCTATCTATTAAATTCAACTCTAAAAGTCCAGTAATTTCGTCTGCTTTGTCTGTCAGTCATTCAGTATTGTCATCAATATATACTTTTATTACATAAGAGAAATAATTTTTACATTTTTAAGTAAAGAATGTTATAAAAAATACATTTTAAAATATTAAAAAAAAATCTCTTCCGAGAGTGCGACAAGGGTCAAAGCCATCAGTAGCTAGGGCTCCAGAGAGAGGAACCGCGTCGCAATACGCGCAATCTCAAGTAAAATAAAACTGCCTTCCTCATATTTTATGTAAGATAAGGCGGAAGCAGTATCCTCGTCCAGGCCCACAAAGGCTCTCTGGAATCTACAAAGTAGTTGTAGTAAGTACTACAACTGCTACCACATCCTTGTGCATATCTACGTCAATCTTTAGAAAAAATCTGTAAAATACCATACCTCGTGATTATGGAGGTTCTTGATATTCAAAAAGCCCCGACCTCCACATGTACGCGGGATATAAAGTCTCATTACAAACGAACGTGGATTATTGTTATTATTAGAGGATGCAGTGACGCAGTGGGAGAAAGTTTTTTAATTTAAAATTTCTAACAAAAAGTAAATCAATCTATCGCAGCACGTTGCGTTACCAGGCTACTTGCTGTCTGGTAAGGCAACGCAACAAAGTATGTACGGTAAGGCAGAATTGGTAATGATTTAAAAACCAATAATTGTTGTGAAAATACTTGCTTATAAATACAAATATTTCTACTTAGTAATGAACTAACAGTCAAATTAGGTGTTTGGCTAAGCAGAGGGAACCTAGTTTTAAGACAGTCTGTTCCCCATTTCCCGTTTAATTTTCGAAACACCGAGTGTTGAGTGGTAGAACTTAACGTCGCGCTTTGTCATTAATGCAATCAATTTAGAATGAAATTGTCATCACAAGGTTTCCATTTAACTAAAGTATGATTAAGTTATTTTGTGATATAAGTTTATAAAACAAGGTCTTGTCCGTGACTCCGTTTGCATAATCTGTATTGTGTAACGTAAAGGCAAAGCCTTTCCCTCAAGTAGGGCTTCTTATTCAACTGTCACCTTCAATTCTATACTTATTAACTTATTTATTAATTACGACATTAACAAGATTTTTATCTTTTACTTTTTAAATTATATTGATTACCCTTTTCTTATAAGACAAAACACAGTGTTGAGTTATACCATTCAGTAAACAATGTCTCTAACTTGGACGCAAAGTGAAGGATAAATTCGACACAATTGTCTCTATTTTTCGTGCTGTGATTGTTTCAAACATATGACTCTATTAGTCTATATAATTGATATATAAGCTTTGTTCTTTGCATTCAGTTCTTTATTTACGATAATATGGAAGCATCAGATTTCTGAAGATTTTATCACATACGAGTATAGTAGATTATTCAATTATTCTGTTTTAATTTTTCTGCCCGAAATTTCGGGATATCGCGATCGCGGGAATTCGGGATTTCGGGATCGTGTGATAAGAGGCGGAACTCAACGCCGCGCTTTGTTGTGTTAATGGAGTGAGGAAATGAACATTATTTATTCCCTCAAGTCGGAATAGACACAACAACCGTCGCGTATTAAATGTAGACACTATGCCGCTGCGCCACGATGGCCTCAATTTTTTTTCAGCGCCTATAAAATTTATTAGTCACCACTGAATATTACTGAAACTACACTAACAATCTCTTCTTGTAATCTACACAGGCAACGCCGAGTCACGCAACTAGTTGCTACCAATATATCTTTCATGTCATCGCTTCGTAATGTACCGAGGATGGCGTGAGTTCTTCGCGTGTGGAAGTAAGCTTACCCTTCTTATATTGTACTTGTTCTTATGAAAAATTAAAATAACATCATTTTGATTGTTAATTATTTTATTTAGTTTTTTAAATGAAGATGTATTTAGTAGATTTTTTGATACATTGCGTGTTCACTGGGATTCAACGTCACGTTTTGTCTCGTTACCAGATCGATGAAATAAAACTATTATATAATTCGTTATAATAAACAAGTCATACGCTACGCCATTGCGCCATAATGGTCTTATCTATAAAGTAGTAGTAGTGATTTAAATAGTCGATACATCGTAGGTGGTATATTATAGGTATTTCTGTTAGGATAAATGATACTGCAGTTAAGCCCCCAGAATGTAGTAAATAGCTGTAAATAACGGGAAGATGGTACGCAGTATAAATTAGTAAAATTAGTTAGGTAGTTCAATTAATATTTATTTCCCAAAATGGAAATCGAAGCTTCACTCAAACTTAAAGCTATCGCATTTACGCGCTTGTGCCATTACGCCACGCTGGCCTTATCTTGACTGACTTATCAGTAGGTCTTTTGCCTACTATTCAAGATGAAGATAATTATTGGTCGAAATTTATAACGATAATACTAAAACTTACGTACAATACTATGTGTGCACATAAAACCCGTCACTACAGAATTCATTTCATAAAAACAAATCCAAACACCAACACCTTTTATTCTATCTTTAGAAGGCTTTTTCAAATGGAACTTTCCTTAAAGTTCCACATTATTCCACTTCCGTTGCACCAAATCATCGACCGACTTAATATCCCAGAATAACTTGAGACGTTATTACAATGAGAGTCTTAGCGCCGCTTGACCCTCATTTATATTATAGTGTGAGTGGGAACTTATTGTTTCGCGAGTGTTATTGGAAGTGGTCCGACTGCGGTGGGTTTATCAAATAAATTCTGTTTGTTTTTTTTTGTTTGTTTGTTATTGCTGTTGTTTTTAATGTTTTGTTTATGAAAGATGTTTAAAGTTTAGAACATTGCTATGGGATTTTGTATTTATAAACAAAATTTTGATTTGAAATCAAGTTTTTTAGTTACTCGAAAGCAATAATTGAGATTTAATTTTTTTTATATTCTTCTTGTAATAAACGTACTTTTAAACGTAAAAATATACTTTTAAAACGTAAAAAACGTAAAAATGTTTTTTTTTTAAATATATATTACAATATTATATTAAGAAGGAAGATAAAATCTTCCGCTATATAAAAAGTTATAAGTGTTGAATTTTTAAGTAGTCGAAAATATACGACTTGTGTCTATGTATACGATATTTACAAAATTCAATAATAAAATGAAATAAATTGACAAGAAGTTTTATTTATCTACTTCTAGGATCATATTAATACTTAAGGCCATTGTTGCACAAGTGCGGCACCGTCTAAATGTGGCAGTGGAAATTAGATATTTAATATTTTCATTTCTTCGCTCTGGTAACGAGTATCATGCATCACATTTCCGCCACTCAACACGCAAAGTGGGGTACGGAATTGTCTTAATGGGAACGGAGTGTCTTAATATTAGGTTCTTAGGTTCCCTCTATCTACCTTGCTGTGTGCAGGATACAGCGTGAAACAAAAAAAATACATAGAAGATACACAATTTTTAAATATGTATCCTATATGACTCATGTAATTTTAAATATCGCAAGAGGAAACGCCATAATTTAGCCTTTATTTTTGTACAATTTAATTTATATGACAATTTATACTGCGTAAACCTAAAAGGCCATACATATAAAACCTTTATATAATAATAATATTATCAATATACTTAATCCTATTTCATAGGAGCACGCATGGCGCCGCGTGACTGCGCCTGGTGCCAGTTTACGCCAAACCATAACGACTCTGCGAAATACAACTCTATGACATTAACTTTAAGGTTTAAAATGAATTGGTTAAAGTATTAGTACAAATAAATCGATTTTCAGTTAGCGGCTTTAAGAAGACTATGTCAACTCGAACCGCATAAGGTTAACGAATACACGATTCAGTCGGTGGTTTTGTTTGTTGAGAGTTGAACTACAACGTTTTGTAGATTACTAAATAAAAATAAATCAAATAAATTAGCTTCACACTTCATCACGCACATAGCGCGAAGACAGAAGGAATCTAGTGTTAAGACACTCCGTTCCCCACTTTCCGCCCAATTATTTCGAGGCATTGCGAGTTGAGTGGCGGGGTTCAGCGCCGGGATTTTACATGCCAGGGCGGAGAATGAAAATTGAAAATATTAATAAATAATATTTCATACCCCCGAGTGGGGTTCGAACCCACAACGGTCGAGTTACAGTCACACCTTTGTGTCCTTGCGCAACGACGGTCTAACTATTAGAAAACAACAAATTAATTGTAGTCATGAAGAAACAGCTTAATTTTTTAGTTATTTTTAACTAACTATATGCTGGATTGATCATTATACGTTGTAGGGTAGGCAGTAGAAACCGTCAAGACACTCCGTTCCCCATGCAATTTTAAATTTTCGAACGGTGAAACTTAACGCCTTGTTTCTCTTTGTAAGTATTTTTCGTCTCCCATATATGGTGCGATGGGCAGAGGGACTCTAGTGTTATGTCTTTACTCACCACTATTCATTTGGTCGTGCCACATATGAGATCCTTTTAGTACGCAAAGTAATGCAATGGCAGTGGAACAGCATCAGATTGTAAATGTGATAGTTGTGGTTTACTTGTACTAGATGAATGAAGTATTTTCTTTTTTTCGCTTTGGTAAGCACGGAGCGCGGCGTTCAATTGCACAACACGCAATGTCTCGTTTACTCTACCGCGTATTATGGCATAAAGGTGAAAAAAAGCAAAAATAAACAAGTGACTGCACACTGTTTTCTCTACTTGCTGTTCAAAAAAAGACATGATATGTTAAAAACTTATAAATACTTATTTACTCTTTTGTTTTATATAGTAAAAAATTGTTATAATACATAAATGTGATCTGAAATGTCACGTAATATAAAACGATTAAATGTTAACAGAGTAATGTCACTAGAATAATAAAGGCTTACTCCAAATATACTTTATTATCACAAAATATTTACAATTAAAGTTAAACCCAGTGGTCGGGGGTCCGATCTTCCCTCTGCCATTATATTTTAATTACTAGCGACTTCGCCTGTTTGATCTACATAATTATTAACTTACTAATCTACATTATTATTTTCGTTTTCCAATAACAAATATAACAGTTATTTAAAGCAATTTTGTCCAACAACATTATGTATAGGCCGAAAACAAACTTAGTGTTTGTTAAGGGAAGGGATTTTAAGGGAAGCTTGCCAAAATACAATTGTAAAAACTATAATTAAATCGGTTAAGCCGATTTTGCCGATTTTGCGTGAACATACGCACAGACAAACAGACGAAAAAAAAAAAAAAACATTGGTTTTATTTCTATTACGTTATTACTAATCTTTTTTTTATAATTTCCTTGTACGGACATCGTTCCGTTACGATTTTATTATAAGTATAATTTTCGTTTCCCTGCTTTGGTAGTCAGCGTTAAGTTACGCCACTCCATACTTCAAGTTTCAGAAAATGTGCGAAAACTGGAGAACGAAGTATCTTAACATTATGATCCCTTTGTTATGCTGGAAAAAGCGTAAACCTCAGAAAAATATATACAGACGAATATATTTACAAAGTACTGTCATTTACAGCCAATGTGAGAGCTGGACGTGGATATTTTCGCTGTAATACCTTCTACAAAAGTACAAATGTGTCTCTAGTCCCTCACTGGATTCTAAGGGTTTGATTAAATATCATCCCTTGGGAAATTTGGAAAATATTTTAGAATTTCATACGATTTCAAGAGCGTTCGAGTATTTTATTGGCAATTTTCGATATTATAAATGTTAAGAAAGAATCATAATATTAAATAGTAATAATAATCAAATAACTTTTGAATAATGTGTTTATTTTTGATTAAAGAAATTTATAGTTATTGTTTTAGTTTACTTATAATTTTATGAGCTTGATGATATAAAATTATGAATCACATTTTCAGATATTTTTCACAACTTACGGAGAAAACGAATTGAATTTAATAATTTTTTATCAATATAAAAAAATGATAGACACAGCCGTGGCGCAGGGGCACAAGCGTGAGACTATAAAAGCAATGGTTGTGGATACGATTTCCACTGGGGGCAGCGAAGACTTATTGAACATATTCATTATACAATCTTGTAACGATGCACAGCGGCGTTGAAAGTAAAAGTAAAAGAGAAATAGACTAGAAGCAGACTTTAGCAAGCACTGTTTTACCGTCAAATAAAAATGAAGTTACCACCAGCTTAGAAGGCAGTCCTGCTGAGAATTCTATTCATAGTCATACATAAGTAATAAATAATTAACCAGTGTTAGATTGAAGACAAGTTAGTCCTCTAGGTCACTTTTGGAATGACTCAAGATCTCAAACATATTGAAGAGAAGGAATAGAAAATATCTCTATGTTCTATCCTTTAAAATAGAGCATGAAACGGTAAATCTAAAACTATTCTACTTTGATAATTTTGGCTAAGTGCTTTAGGACCTAAATAAAATATTTTGAACCGGATTTGCGTACATTTTTGGTATTCGTTTTATATGTCAATATAATTTTAGAATGTATTTTAAAATAGCAAAATGTACACGATTAAAGACTTTTATTTTTTATGTTCATTCTCACAATGTATCCGTTTGGATGGACAGTAAAGAACAAAGTGATTCTTCGATACTGTCTCTTTATTTGTGATTTTAGGTTCACTCTGTATACTTCAAATAGCATATATGTATTTGCCATATATGATGGGTACGGGGGTTCAGTAAGCCGTTTCGCGTGTAATTCCGTTTCGCGTATACCGTCGATTTTTCTTATATATTGCGCCTTTACTGGCTTTCTCTGGTTTCCGGGGCGAGGAAAATAATTCTTTCCCTAGGGTCACTGGACCACGATAACCTCTTTACGTTTCAAGAAATATCTTTTAAAAATCAGCTTCACGCTGTATCCCGCACACAGCAGGGAAGGCAGAGGAAACTTAGTGTTAAGACACTCCGATCCTCACTTTCCGCCGAGTTCTACAGGCATTACGTGTTGAGTGGCGGAACTTAACGCCGCGCTTTGACTCACCATCAGAGCGAAGAAATGAACATATAAATGAAAATAAATATTTCATTTCCTCGAGTGGGGATCGAACCCACAACCAGTTGATTTTACAGTCATATTTTGTGCGCAGGGGCCACGACTTTCATCACATATCTTTTATAAATGTAAAAAAAAACTGAAATTAGCCTTATTGATATTATTCCTCTACTGCACGAATTATGGTTAAATAAACATTGAAAACAACCAAATATACATTTGTTTCATAGAGATGAGCTTACAATTTATGTTTACGTAGCCTGTGTAAAAAAATATCAGCTGGTCGTTCCCTCCCGCCCTGCAATATGTAATGCTTGTATTTTTCATATAAACATAAATTCATATTCTCATCTGCAATTCGTTTTCTTGTTGGTAAGTCTTTACCTCTTTTTAACATACATTTATTATTGTAGTACAAACGACTTGTAAATATGTACTAACATCTAAGAAACTAAATTTCAACCAAATGTAATGATTGTATTATCATGAAACTTGGTAGTTATATGTAGCTTAGGTGTCGATACAATAATATGGTATCGTCGGTCTGGTCTGAAGATGGAGCCACGACCTCAATAGTGGAACTCCTTAGAAGATCCTAGCTTAACAACTCGGATCAAGTTCATATAATTCATAGCCCCTAGAACATTCTATAGCACTTGTAACACTTGATGTAAAAATTAATGAAGAATAGAATGATATGACCTCATCAACCTATTTTAGTAGAGAACCTAGTGTTTCATCTCATAAAAGACAATGCGTGTAGAGTGGCGGAACTTAACGCCGCGCTTTGCCTTACTAGGACAACGAAGTTAATTCAAATATAAATATTCCGCTAAATAGCGATCAAGCCCACTACTATTTCGATTGTAGCTAAATACTTTCTAAGCACAATGAAATTAATTTTATACAAACATGAGCAGTCTTGATAGATTTGTTTTATTATAGTAATTTGTTAATTTAAGTTGGTTTCTGGTCTAACATGAGTGGGTTGCCTGTTTGTTCTGTACAAAGAAAATGCTCAGTAGACGGACAAATGTTTAAATTTAATTAAAACTAAATCTTAACTTTTTACTGGTTATTCATGTAGAAATAGGCTATTGAGGCCAGTTGAAGCGCAGGGGCGCTGGGCTTTGGATTCCATTCCAGGTTGTAGGTTCCCCGCGACAGGTTGTGGGTTCAGTTCCCACTCGAGGAAATGAAATATAAATTATTTTCAATTCATGGGGTATTAAAACGTTATTGACAAACAAACATACATACATAGACTGATAAACACATTATCATTCTTTGCGTTGCCCATTCAGTTGCCAAGAAGACGAAACATGAAGAAAGAAAGGCAAATTTTAATATGCGTGACTATAAAAAAAGAATATAAGAACTTATTTGCTTCCCGAATGTTCCTATAGAAGCCCTCACTTTCAATATAGCTAAAAGGAAATGCTTATTAAATATTCATAATAACCTCGACCCTCTGTTTTGTGACTGCGATGTATAGCTTTTATCTTATATTAAGATTAGCTCATAAAATATAACAACTTAATGCTCGTGGTATAAGAATTTAAATAATTTTTTCATACAGAGTATAGTTTCATATATTTTCTTTATAACGGTTTTAGTGATACTGATGTTCACTCGGGAACCTAATAATTGTCATACATATATATTATTTAAATTATATTTAAAAAAGCAACTGTTGAGTTTCTTATCCGCTTATCTCGGCAGAATTGCCTTGTGAGCCTTTGGTAGCTTCCTGTAGAACTGACATTACTGGTGTTTTCATGTAACTTGACGATTCAAATGTGCTTGTATGCTTTAATTAAATAAGGAATATTTAGATTTTTTTGAAGACATGTATATATATAGAAATGAGTACCACGTGGGTACGATGACATCATGCAACGCTATTTCAGACGCAGCAAGCGCTTGAAGTGAGAATCGAAATTAAAAGAGTTATAGTTCTTAAAATTAAATAGAATGCAAATTTTTAATGGATGAATTTACATATTTATGTATTATATTTTTATAACAATTTATTATACAGCATGAAAAATGGAGATGCGTGCTACGTTGTCGCCGCCTATATAAGATGAAGCTAAAATAGATATATGTAAAGTATGTTTCTTTCTTTTTGTTTTGTTTTGTTTTCTTTTTGTTAAGACAACAATCATTTTATAAAAGTTTAATTTCTATCATCGATTCTGCTAATAATTTATTTTAGTAGTATCGTGCACCTATAAGGTATTAAATAATCAAAGTTAGGCGTATAAGAGCATCGTGTTCAGTCAAAGGCAAGAGCACTAGTATGTGTTTGAGAAATTCAAGCTTGAAATTCGACATGCTTCCTTTTTCAAAGCCGAGAATGACTAGACGTCTATCAGTAACTTAAACTTGGTGTCAATTTTTCAATTTTGTATTTTGGATTTTTACCCAAAAGGAGGGTTATGTTTTTAGCACGTATGTATACAGGGTGGAAGTGTCAGCAGCACATTAAATGAAACCACAGTTTTAACTACTCTATAAAAGCCTAATATAATTCAGAAAAAAATAAATTCCCAAAAATGAAAAAAAATTTTTTTCAAACAAAATAAATAATAAAATTGTCATTTTAAAACAAAACGCCATTTGTAAGGATGACGCACGCACACATAAACCTATCAAAGGAACACCGCCGCACACGCCTCATTTCGAAATCGAGTCGTATGTATTGGCGATAAAGTTCAAAGTTGTTTAACCTTTAGTAGTATTTTTGTAGTAGTAAGTGTTTATGTTATTGGGATCTATACGTAATCGCGTCACACGACATACAGGTATTATATCTTTTTTCTTATTCTTTCATTTATAAATAAATGAACGCGTTGACGTTGGGTTTGATTCTCACTTGCGAGAATGAAATGAGTGTACAAAACCTAACTTATTATTTAAAATATATTTATATATTCCTTTAAATTCGTTGAACATGTACGTAAACTATAACAAAATCCATTTTCCACCTCTATACTCTGAAAGGAGCAGGTTCCTTTCAGAGTATAGATACTTGAAAGGAACCTGCATACCAAATAATGCATTCTACGTCACGTAATTTTGTGTGCGCGTTGGCTGTTACTCACATATTATTACATTCATAGATTTACTGTTCACAAAATCATAATAAGCGTAAGTATGTACGATATAAACACAAAGTAGTTTTATATAAACATAAACACTAGCACAACGACGCTACGGAGCTACGACGCTACAGCGCTACAAAGGCGTAGAGCTACGACGCTACGCTACAAGCATCTCGTTTGCGAGGAATATTTTATAAGGCGCGCCGCCGTGTGGGTGAATAATGCGGGATTTCATATTTAATTAAACGCCTTCTGTAAATATCGTGTAAATATTGTTGTATATAGTACGAGTATAGACGGGTTCATTAGGGACTTACTATTTGTATGGAAGCTGTTTAAGTTTCTTTATTAACGTTCTTGGTAATGATTTGAATTTAGATTAATATTATGTGGACGTCGAGGTACAGATGTTCAGAATCTTAGTGTTAACGTGACGGTTCTAGGTTCAGATCTCACTCGGGGTAATCAGTAATTTTCATTATCTTTCTCTGGTCACCAGACAAACCGTGGTTTTCAGCTCCGTCACTAAAGACGGAGTATCTCGAAAATTAAGATATGCTGAGTGTCGATATATGACGGATATACTATGAAGCTAAATAAAAATAAAAATATAAAAAAATGTAACCTAATATGTATAGATTATCTAAAACTAACTAACTAAAATAACGTAACTTAACATAACTAAAATACATATTAAAAATATTTTTTTACCCATATCGTCCCTTTCCTGAATCGACATATTTGCTCGTAGGTTTTAACATATTGTGGAACAATGAAACCAATAAATTTCCTTTGTTCCCGCACACACTGCCACATATGTCAGGAAAGATGTATGAGAAGGGCAAGTGAGAATTAGATTAGCTTTGTAAGATAAAACTTGCTCACTTTTAGTGTTATATCGATTGAATGAGAATTGGTTCGCCAGTACTTCATGATTTAACTGTTTTTATATAAGAGGTTTTTGTATTGTTTTTTTTCGCATAACAGGGTATGAAATGGGAATCTGATCTTAAAGCACTCCGTTTCCCACGAACGGCGCAATTTTCGAGATATTGCACATTGAGTGGCAGAATTTAACGCCGCGCTTTATCTACCAAATAATACCAAGGTCATGGAAATAACCTAAATGTAATCATTCTCCTATCTCATCAAGAAAACAAATTTTTACCCATTTTTTAACATTTAACAGGACAGTCAGAAGGAACGAAAAAAACCTGAAAAGCTGAGTATCTTTCCTTTGCTTAAAACTTAGTGCCTTGGTTAAAACTAAATAAAAATAATTGAAATAATCGCCTCATCAGTGATTAAATCCACTGCGCGATGCAGTTTTGTTTTGTTTTGAGTGTTATAACACTAAGTTCGATCTATTCATCCTGCTAATAAAACACTCCTCTTATTAACTAATAGTAAAAATGTTATTATTACAGAAAAGAAACAAAGAATTTGAAATGTTAGCGTATACGCACAGTAGCCAGATCACTTGCTCTAGTCCTACTTCATTTCTACACAAAGCGATTGTCTCTGCAAACAACAAGACAAAGACAATATTCACTGTGATACGAGATCAAAGATTACCTTCACTTCGCAAAGGTACTAACAAAAAGCCTATCCTCAGATCGTACAAGCCGTTGCCTCTTTCAGACGACGAGGGCAAGTACAATATTCCATAAGTTTGTGAAAAGGAAGTAGAATTATTTTAATATTAATATTTAACTCTATTTATACTATAAAAAAATAATGTCTGTATAGTATATGAAACTTATTCGTTACTCAGTGATTGTCAGTAAGATCACGGAGAGCAAACGGAACTACTGAACTTAGAAAGTTGGACCTCGACATGTATGTTGCCAGCGAGTGACTAAGAGAAAATTTCTTGAAATTTCACGAGAACGAAAAACAAGGAACATATTACGTCATAATGTCCACGCAAACGAAGTTGCGGGTTAAGACTAGTTCTCTAAGGGACATGGAACTGTCTCAGGAATTGAAAAGATGATTTTAAAATAAAACAAAGCTATAGGTACTATATGTAAGATATAAGACTATTAGTACAGTAGAAACTCTATTATCCGGCCCTCAGTTATACGGATTCGCGATTATCCGGACTACAGACCAACTGTATTAAATGTCGTATCAATGCAAGCATGAACGTGTCGAATCTGGCATCATCCCGCCCGCGCCGCGTCCCATCCTCGTACATCTTAAGACATCTTAATAAACATTGATTTTCACTTTATGTATTAGTTGTTTTAATTAAATTTATATCACAACGTATGTGCATACTTACATATTCTAAATACCCGATTACCCGATTTTCCATACTTTGGGTTATCCGGATTTTCGATTATCCGAATGCCTACCAACAACAATTAGTCCGGTTAATCGAGTTTCTACTGTACCAGTTTAAGTGTCTGTTTTACTTGTATTTGTACTAAGGGTACGTTTTTAAATTAAGTTTCGATTTTGGATATTAAATTTACATAATCCAATTTATTTTAAAAATCAGTAAAACTAATGCAGCAATTCCATTTGTTATGTTTAAATGTTTTTGTCATGGTAACTATACAAGTTCTTATACGTATTACACGATATGGGTTTGATTCCCACTCGCGGAAAGTAAATTAATTTGTTTTTGTAACAAGACAAAGGACAGCGATGAGTTATGCCACTCAATATGCAATGTGCCAAAAATTTTGTGGTGTTAACACTAGGTTCCTTCTGTCTATCCTTCTAATTCGGGATATATCGCGAAGCTAAAAAAAGTTATACTAAGGATACAGTGAGTTATCACTTAAGTTTTCTACAGCCTATGAGTGATAGAAGAAGAATACATAAATCTATTATTATCCTTTATCGTTACATTTTTTTATTGATCAATTATTTACTAGTTTTCATTTTACAAAACAACCCATGTGTCGACAGCTGTGGTGTATATTGTACATCAAAGTTCAAATAGGTATGTTTATTTCCCCCATCGCCGACAAATCTGGAATGTTGCCTGAGGCAGGACCTTTATAAAAGGGTTCGTTCCCTCAGCGCTTTACGCGATAAACTTGGCTTTTCTTATCTCACAATGGATAGAACGTTTTACTGGGTATTTGTACTGTAAGTTGTGAATTCTGTGATATTCGAATTTTGTTAAGAAGTTCATTTTAATGTTTGCGTTTTCATATCAAAGTTGAAAAATTTTATTCAAAACAAGAAGTTATGACCCCAGAGCCAAATCAATCCAGACTTTCGTTGCTTTATAAATCCTGAAAGTTTCTGTGCACATACATCCAACACCGGTAAGCACTATTAGGGAATATGGATATTGGGTGTTGGTTACTTTGGTAGTTATTAGGTAATTAAGATGCAAAAAATAGTAGACGGCAGGGGGTTAAACCCCGCTTAGTGTCTGACAAGCGATAATGTCATTTCTAATATTATTTCCAAAAAAATTGGGTTTTATAATTTAATAAACTTTTATTTAGGTACTATTTTTTGCATGTGTCATCCCACATTTAGAAAAGAAAGATACTCTCTTAGAAAGTGTTTTTTTTAACTATACTTTCTGGCTATGCTGAAATTGTTAAATTTTCTAAAGAAAACAAGAATGGGTCGGGCTCGCCCACCGAGGGAGGGTTCTCTACAGAAATGGGGGGTGTTGAACTTTTTCTGAAATTGAAGCTTAGTATAGTCAGAGCCCTTGCATCTGATACCTCACTTGAACTAGCGGCTTCAATACCAATTTTGCCCCTCTATTATTTTTAGAAAACGTATAAAAATTTTAGAACGGAGCGCCAAGCGCTACGGTCTATTCATACCTCTTTTGCCTAGTCCACTGTCATCAACCTCTTTATACAAGCCCTTCGGAAGATCTCAATGTTTTTACGTATTCGAAAATTCGAAGGTCAACAAATGTCTCCCTCTACCTCTCTTACCGCTCATTTTTTCGTCCGCTCATTCTCATCGTGATATCCTCGGTAGTATCTGCCATTCTGTGTATCTCTTCATTGTGGATTCCATTAGCTAAGCTGACTCCGAAGAGATTGCATCTTCACAGCATTCATCTTTCTTTCATCCTTCGTTTGTAATACCCACGGTTCGCTGATGTATAACAGCGTCGGTACCTACACTACATTGTGTATGGCTAAACGTGCAGCTGTGCTTATCTTTCGCTATCTCATCAATGTAGCTAAGGCACCATTTATCCTGTTACCGGCAGCAATACGCCTTTCCGCATCTATTTCGACCTAGAGACATCCATCTCTACTGAACATACTTCCTAAATATACCACTTCATTCACTTGTTCTAATATCTATTTACACTTTTTAAAATTTAACTATAAATCTTTACAACTAGTACCTTTAGATGCTAGGTGATAAATTCCATAATTCTAAGTCAACCGGAAGTACCTTATGAATTTTAATTCCCTTTATAGTGTCGAAATACGCGTGTCTTGCGATATAAACGGCAATATGTTTTTTTAAGTAAATGTCAAAATATGATTTTTTTTTTAGGAAATCAAAGAACCGTAGATATCTCCAAGCGTTCCTGAGATAAAGACTCTTGATAGACAGACAGACAGACGGACAACAAAGTGATCCTATAAGGATTCCTTTTTCATCTTAAAAGGTACGAAACCCTAAGAAAAAATAAGGCCTACGTTTTCAATATTTTACAAGAATAAATATAAAATAAGTACATCTAACTTAATTGTAAAAAAAAACATCTAATATTGTATTCGAATAATATACACGAGCACTTTGTGATCTTCACATCAATCGGCCCATTGACCTGCGTTGCGGAGCACCTCTACTAGGCCACTACTTTGTAATGGTAATCTTGTCCAATAGTATGCATAATATTACTGATCATTGCACTAGCTTAGAAGTCTTTTTTTTTTTCAACTTTACGCTGTATCCCGCTCACAGCAGGGTAGGCAGAGGGAACCTAGTGTTAAGGCACTCCGTTCTCCTCTTTTCGCCGAATTTTGGAGGCATTGCGTGTTGAGTCGCGGAACTCAACGCCGCGTTTTGTCTAGACACCAGAGGAAAGAAACGGAAATATAAGTTTAAATAAATATTTAATTTAAAAAACAATCGAATAGGAAACAAAAACGACTTCAAACAACGAACTGAAAAGTAAAAAATAATTTTATAATTTTGAAATCGGTGCCAAGTAAAACAAACAAGCTTAGTAATTCGATGTTGTAACATTTGATTTTTGTATAAAATATATGCTTTGCGGCGCTTAGTTCCACTACTCAACACGCGTTATCCTAAAAATCTAATCTAATCTTAACACTATATGCGGGATACAGCGTGAAGCGAAATAATATTTGTATTGTGTTACTAGGTGTATTTACATAGAGTTGTACATAGATATTTTTTTATTGTTCGATGAGAAGTACTTTCTATTTCTAAGATCATTAAATCTTCATATAAACGGAGAATTGAAGCCAGTCGTGGCGCAGGGGCTGGTTGTGGATTCGATCTCCATTCAAGGAAATTAATATTTATTTAAATTTATATTTTTGATTTCTTGGTCATGGTGTCGAGGCAATGCTCGGCGTTGAGGTCTGCCACGCAATGCCTTCAGAATTCGGCTTAAAGTGCGGGATACAGCGTGAAGCTGACTTATTTATTTTTTTAATGGAGAAAGATACCTAGAAGATAAAGGAAATTGATATAGGAGTTTGTACACATTTTCTTTTCAGATGTCCTATGTCGATACATAACAATCAATCACTAGAAGTCAGTCAATCACCAGAAATTACTAATGGTGTTTTTTATTAACTATATTTGAGGATATCGTGGTGCAGCGGCACATGGTGGGTTTTATTCAAAAAATGGGACAAAGAATTATTTTCATTTCTGGCTCTGATAGCATGATAAATCACGGTGTTGAGTTCCGCGATTTAATACGCAATGTCTTTAAATTTCAGGGATGCATGGGAGGAGTATCTTAACAGTGCGTTCCCATAACCTACCACGTTGTATGTATCTCATTCAGTATCAATAAATATTCAACTATTTACATCTAAAATAATTATTGTTAAACTAATTCTAGAGACTACAATTGCTCTTAAGACCAACCGCTTACAAAGCTATCGGCTCGTTGACCTATAAAAGTGCACTCGAGGTTGCTCCGCTTTGTGGTAGATCACAACCTTCTTATACAAACTACAGAATCATTCCTCTTTTTTTATACTCTAAACACTTTAACACTTTTTTTACTCAAGTTTTTTTTGTTTAAAAAGTTGACGCAGGGTATAGAGTATCTACTACGTGTAAAAAGTTTATAGTTAAATCGTTTATTATTGTTTTTAGTTTCTCGCTGTATCCCGCATATGGCAGGATAGGCAGGTTGGAGGATAGTGTTAAGACAATCTATTTTTCACTTTTGGTCCATTCTTTGATTCATTATGTTTTGAGTGGCGGAATTCAACTCCGCGCTTTATTGTGTTATATAGCTCCACCATCGAGTGAAAATCGAATTCCAAAACGTCGCGTTTACAGCCAGCAATCATTTTTTTAGAACTAAACATAACAATTTCAATTTACCTAATTGTTTTATAGCTTTATCCCGCCAAGCAAATCCCAATTACACGGTCAGCATAAAAAGTTATTTAACGCGAGGTTTACAGCGCTGTGGAAGACCGGCGACAATAAAATGAGTTTATTTGCAATGTAATAAAAATAACAGCGCGGTCTAAAATTTAATCGACTTGCAACCCTTCGACGGTGGCCTCGTAAAGTGTTCTATCTGAAAAGATAGTATATATATATATATATATATATATATATATATATATATATATATATATATATATATATATATATATATATATATATACCAGCGACCCGCTCGCGGCTTCGCCCGCTTGTACAATACAATAATTTATTTTCTCATTTGAACTATTTTTGAGATCTAGTAAGTAGTATCTAGTAACATTATCATTTTAAAGTCCAAAATTAAGGTTTTAGTTCATTCAATAGAACACTTATTTAGTAGCAATATTGTCATATGTACTTTATATTAACATTATTTGTTTCTTTATGAACTAATTTAAACAAAACTAACACTAAATGTTAAAGGATGTTTTTACAACATCGGATACTATATTTGAATCGGTTGAGTCGTTTCTGAGATTAGGATGAACTAACAACCAGACACATTTATAAACGCCCCAAATAATTTTTAGATAAGATTTTTTTTTCCGACTTAATTGACATGTATCGTTTATATTTTGACTAAAATTACATAAAATCATCACAAATTGTGTGTTATTTTGATTGGACGGATTTGGATAAAACTTTACTGTGATATAGTCGGGAATAGGTCTGTGTATATATATTTTTTAATCTCTTTTTATTTAGGGGACTTTTTAAGTAAATAAAATATAAAAATGTCAGTCCCATAGTTCCCTTAAAACGAACTAAAAATACATAATAATATCACAAATGAGCTAAAGTAAATTATACACTATTTAACCTTAAACTTATTAAAACCATTTAGCTTCAACAGAATTTGGTTTGGACAACACACATTGAAAGATACCCAAATCCATTATATTTATATTAAAACGACAGCATAATTTTCGACGAGCCTCGACAAAGTCTATATTACAGTAAAGTTTTATCCAAATCCGTCCAGTAGTTGCTCACGGTTTTGCTTGCAATAACATGATATTTGCAAAAAAATCATTTCTAAAATTTATTCTCAAATTATTATATAATAATAATAAATATATAATAATAATAATAATAAGCTTTATTTCAATTCCATACAGATTACATACATTCATATTTATAAAAAATTTAAATTATAATTTAAACATTGACATTTTATTAGATTTAATAAGCATTTGTTAGAATTTATATTATAGATTTCTATATTTAATTTTGTGTTAGATTATTAATTATTTTGATTGTTTGTTAACTGTATGGACCCCTTTCGGGTAAAAGCCTCCCCCAAGAAATGCCACGATTCTCTATCCTTGGCTGTGTGACTGTGACTAACCCCCAAATTATTATATACAAAGTATAAAAAAATTACCGACTATTAAATAAACCACTTACTTACACATATTATATTTAAATGTATTTTGTGAGTCATACTGACATAGATAAGTTTAAAGGACGTGATCGTATGCCACTTTAATTTTATTTTATTATTCTAATGAATCTCTTTTGCTACATTAGGTGGTATACGACCACGGCTATCCGAGAGTTAGGACACTCCACCACCCTCTTTTCGCAGAATTCTGGAGGCATTGTCTGTTGAGTAGCGAAACTCAACATCGCGCTTTGCCTCAACACTACAGTAAAGAAATGAAAATATTCAATATTTCATTTCCTAGAGTGGGGTTCGAACCCACAACCTGTGGCGTTTACAGTCACATGTGCGCTCATCGCACGACTGATCTCAAAAAATAAAAAATATAATTTTTAAACGTTAATTTTAAATATTTTACTAAAACTTGGATGGAAAGTGAAGAACGGAGTGTACCGGCACTGGATTCTTTGTTCCTTACTTACAAAAATGAATTGATGCGCGAAGATACAACATTCTATATAGGCATATATATATATATATATATATATATATATATATATATATATATATATATATATATATATATATATATATATATATATATATATATATATATATATATATATATAAAGGGACGTTCACTTTAAGTTAATTAAAACGCTGATGAATGAAAATTTACAATATAACAATATTTAATACTCCGCCTTTTCTGTATTATAAGGGTTACCGAATTAAAGAATTCCGAATTAGTTAAATTTAATAATAGCTATTGATCATTTTAAAAATTTATTGCCTAATATAATAAAAATTTAAGTATTTTTAAATTATTAAGAAAATAAATGCCATCACATCTAAAGAATTTTTTTTAATTTAATTACTTATTTTTCAAGACGTCGCGCTGTATCCCGCATATAGTGGGGTAGGCAAAAGGAATGTAGTTTTAAGTCACTCCGTACCCTACTTACTGCAATACACTTATACATACAATACAATTTTCAAAACTTTGCGACTTGAGTGGTAGAATTCAATGCTGCACTTTGTCCTGTTACCCTAGAGAAGAAACTGAAAATATTTAATTACCTTGGGTGTGAATTGAACTTGCAACCTTCGTATTTACAGTTACGCGATATGCTGCTGTGCTACGAGATATTACTTAATTTACTTATTTTATACATACATTTCTTTACACGAAACTCCAAATCCATCAGAAAAATCGCACACCAATCTTCTATTTAGTAGTCAGATTCACTAAATAGCCTTATGAGGGCTTACAATTTATTCCTAGAACAAACCGCATATACATATAAAATGTAAATATCTAATACATTTGTACAGTAGCGGGTGAAACTTTACTGCCTCAGTTGCCCCATAAACTAGGCACCAAGAACATTTGCAAGAGTTATCGTTTAGTGTACCTAATTTGTTATCAATGATCATAACCTAAAATATAATTTAAGCTATTATAAATCTTAAATTAATAGACATAAGAGTTAATATAGCATGCTTATATTATATGTTTATGTACATTTGTGTGGTTGTATAGACGTAAAATAAGGTTAGATGGTCAGAACATGTAGTGTTGTTACAAATATGTATGTATATTTGTTCGCGTTATACTATCGTGTTTCGTCTGAATTAAGTAATGTGTTTCATAGGTATTTGAATTTACACCTTAATAATTCTATAGGATTTATGATGACGCTATTTTAAAGGCATTTTTTACGTGAAACAGTTTTATGCTGTATTCCAAATATAGTACTAATGTAGTAGATGTTAATGTAGTGATACTATCGCAAAGGCGAGATGAAAGTGGAGAAAGGTGCCCTCTTTGGAGATATTCTATGTTGAGTGGTAGAACTCAATGCTGCTCCTTATCTTGAAACCAGATCAAGGAAATCAACTCATTCCTCGAGTGAGATTAGAACATGTTTCGGTCTTTCATATATTGTATATAAAATATACCCAACATTCCTGACCAGAGGGATTTGAACTAAAACAATCAAGCCAAACTGTTCCAAAGTTGACAGTCCTATTACATTATTAATGAAAGAGTCTCTCCAGACACATACTTTTAGCCTGGCAATAACATATTTAGGTTATTATATAAATTTCCACGAGACTACATAAGACACAACTACATAGAACTTACAATATGAACTTGCCCGAACTGTAACTCCATTACTTAAGCAAACTACGCTGAGCTACGTGAAGGCGACTTGGAAGTTGGAACTTAACACATTCCGTCCGCAAAGTTGGTCGTGAAACGAAATCGTTATAACTGATAAAGCTCCAGATGTCATTGTTTTTAGGGTTCCTTAAGGGAAAAAGGAACCCTTATAAGATCACTTTGTTGTCCGTCCGTCCGTCCGTCTGTCAGTCTATCAAGAGCCTTTATCTCGGGAACGCTTGGGGATATCGTGTTGAAATTCAAACTATATACTCATGTCTACGGTCGCTTAACTTTCTGCAAAAATTTTACTTCTACGTTTACTTAAAAAGAAGATATATAGCCGTTTATATCGCAAAAACACTTATTTCGACAATACGAGTATAAGGCGAATCTAAATTAATAGGGTACTTCAGGTACTGGTATCTACTGGTAGCAGTTCAGAAAAAAATCAAATGAAAACTACACACTTGTGGTTAAATCCTAAAAAATAATAGTCTTAAAAGGGAGGCAAAAATTGGTATTAAGGGCGCTGGTTCAAGTGAGGTATCAGATGAAAGGGCTTTAGCTAAGCTAGAATTTCAGAAAAAGCTCCTCTAAATTTTGTGCGGAACCCTCGGTGAGCGAGCCCGATCGCCCGATCGGTTTATTTTTTATACAATTATTTTTTCGCGACGTTTGTGTGTCAATCCACTTGGGAGACCGATTTATTCTCATTTCCTCGCTCTGGAAACAAATGAAAGGTGCGTATTGAGTTGCGGAATTTATCACAACGACTTCTGCAGCAAAAGACCAATCTCGCCTCTTACACACAATCTACCTACGCAGTTTAGGACTCTGAAATCTGGTATGTAGGCCCCTTGGAGAGTTCAGGAGGACACTAAATGGGGCAGGGAATGACCATTTTAGAGTCCGTGTAAAGGACTATGTGACTCATTTATATTGTAATTCTCTACCCAAATCGAAAAGAGAAGAACAATTTAACTCTAGGTCTTTCTTTTTTGTTTCTTAGAAAATATAAAATTAAATTTATAATAAACATTTCAGCTTAAAACGACCTAAAAACGTCATTTATACTTTTCATTTTATAGCCTTGAGTTATAATATAATTCCAGATATAGTACACATGTGGGCTTATGGAAGGTAATTTAGTTTAAAAGGGTAAGTTAACTCGTCGGTCTATACACTAGAGGATAGCTGAGCTGACGAATCCTCTTTATACTGGAATACGTGAGGCACTTCGCTATTACATAAATATATTTTGTATCTTCATTATATACCTGTTCTATGAACACGACAAGTTTTTTACATATTCTAAAAAAAATGTTACATAGTTTTGTACATATTCAGAACATTTTTATTAGACTCATCTGGTCAGCGGCGGCGTTAAGTTTCGCCACGTAACACGCACTCACTTTTTAGCTTCATGCTTTATCCTGCATAGGTTAAATAAGATAAAAAATAATAAAATTACTTAGTCAAACGACGATAATAACATTAATTTCATAGAAAACTCCATTTCAGTAATTATTTTATAACTTTAATAATGTTGAACGAGTTTCTAGAATTTTGATTCTATATAATGTCGCCGTACACTATGCGGTAAGTAGGGCAAAACACTTAGTTGCTACGTTTTATTGGATTATAATGTAATTAGCTATTGATGTGCTGAAGCCGGTTTATTTTCATGACGACTCCTCGTTAACAAGTATAAAAAGTATATTCGTATGAAAATTATTAATATATACAGGGTGGAAGAGGCAGCGCTCCATTTACGGAAACAACATATAGGGTAAAATATTTCAAACCTATACCTAAAGAAATTAATCAAGATGCCTCAACAGTTTACAAAAATACTACTAAAGGTTAAACAACTTTGAACTTTATCGCCAATACATACGACTCGATTTCGAAATGAGGCGTGTGCGGCGGTGTTCCTTTGATAGGTTTTTGTGTGCGTGCGTCATCCTTACAAATGGCGTTTTGTTTCAAAATGACAATTTTATTATTTATTTTGTTTGAAAAAAATTTTTTTTCATTTTTGGGAATTTATTTTTTTCTGAATTATATTAGGCTTTTATAGAGTAGTCAAAACTGTGGTTTCATTTAATGTGGTGCTGACACTTCCACCCTGTATAATAAATCTATACTAATATTTTAAAACTGAAAAATTTGTTTACGGAAGGAACCTATTTAAATTAAAGAAAAATCTTTATTTTGGATAGCAGGGAACAGATGTCTTAACACTACCCTGCTATATGCGGGATACAGCGTGAAAACCAAATAAAGTAAGTTATGTTAAGTAAGAAAAAGTGATCTTAAATTATTTTATAATAATGTTTACTGAAAATGTAAAACATAAAGCGATAAAGCTCGATCGATTCAACTCATTGTTGTCAAGACAATACAAAACCGATATATTGCCTTCAAGCATGCACGGGTTTAGCTAGCGTCTAATAGGAGCCGTACACGGTACGATTCGTTGATCTGGTCAATTTATATTTATTTTATTCTTCACGCTGCATCCCGCACATAGCAGGTTAAAAGGAAACGACGACAGAAGACGACAAGACGCTCCGTTCCTTACGCATCGGCCAAATTTTCGAAACATTGCGTGTTGACTAGTAAGTAGAACGTCTTTTTACTAGAGCGAATTAATGAAAATAATATATATACCTTTAAGTGCGCTTACAGTCAGACTCTGTGTCGCTGCGCCACGGTGGCCTTTATAAAAAAATCTGCTCACGTGCTTAGCCAAATCTGCTTCACGCTAGCCCGGGTATCCCGCACACAGCAGGGTAGGCACAGGAAATATAGTGATAAGACACTCCGTTTCGCACTTTTTCACTTTCCGTCGACTTTTTCTACGCATTGCTTGTTGAGTGGCGGAACTCAACTAATACTTGGCTTTTGCCTCGGTGTCAGAGCGAAGAAATGAAAATATTAAGAAATAATAATTCATTCCCTCGAGTAAGGATCGAACTCACAACCGTCGCGTTTCAGTCACATCCTTGTTCCAGCCCCTGGGCCACGACGGCCTCAGAAACTCTTAAGTTTAATCGATTTAGAAACAATTTGTAGTTCCTTGTGGTGTCGATGAACAATATTCAATTCCTTGAGATGATGATTTCATTTTAATAAACTGACATTAATCGACATGAGTCCATCGTGACTTTATTGCTGGCAATAAATATTATTTGAAAAAAAAATGAATCGAAATATACTCTATTCCAATAGATTTTTATTTTTATTATTTATTATAAACACTTTTGAATCGTTGAATGAACATAAAGCTACCACCTTGGTTCCGTCAATGACATATACGCAATATTAAATTGGAAAACGGCTAAAGAATTATTTTTATTTTTTAAACGGGAATTGAACCCGAACGAACGTTCTAACTGGGTCATTTCGACGTTGTTTTAGTATAGGTGAGTTATTTAATATAATAAATAAAGGTATCTCGCTACCATGATTGTCTTACAGAAGATATATGTTATTATAGTATCAGAGTAATTACATAAAGGTAACAGGAGGTATAATTTAGTAATTATATGAAATAATATTACAACATTGGAATGTTCGAGGTTGTTTTTTTTGTCTTTTCAAAGAAACCATAAACTCGTACAAAAATCATTACTTTCTGATTTGATAAACAAAGCAAGACGGTGAGTTTCGACACAAAATTTAAAGTTGTTAGTATAGCTACTAAGGCGGTGTGTGCAGTGTGTGCGGGCGTGCTAAGACACACCGCTCCCCCCTTTTCAAACAGAATGAGAATTGAAAATAATTTAAATGAAAATCAGCTTCACGCTGTATCCCGCACACTGCAGAGTAGGTAGAGGGAACCTAGTATTAAGACACTCCGTGTGTTGAGTGGCAGAACTCAACGCCGCGCTTGTCCTCAGCACCAGAGCGAAGAAATGGAAATATAAATTTAAGTAAATATTTCATCTCCTCTAGTGGGGATCGAACCCAAAACCAGTCGGTTTTACAGTCACACTTTGTGCCCCTGCGCCACGGCTGGCCTCAAAATAATTTCAATATAACCCCCGAGTGGGGATCAGTCCCACAACCACAGCGGGCACACCCACTTCTGCTATTCGTATTTAAATGTTAAGCTTAAAAAATAAACCACAGAGCACACAAAGTAACAAACTGGCACTAGTCGAGCCGCATAAAGCACAAACTACTCGAAACTATAAATTGGCACGATCGCATTTGACTTGCAGATTCAAGCCATTGTGACTCTAATTTATCGAGGCATTGTTGATTCTGCTACTACAGTAGACTCTACCTACCGCGTGCTCTGACAGTAGTTCGCGGCGGCCATTTGAATACAAATAGATGTTACGAATCTAATGAATTAAATGTAAATCTATTTATATCTTTTTATATAGAGGCCGGTCGTGGCGCAGGGGCACAAGGTGTGACTGTTAATGCGACTGGTTGTGGGTTTGATCCCTACTCGAGGGAATGAAATATCATTTATCATTTCTTCGCTCTGGTGTTGCGGCAAGGCGCGGCATTGAGTTCCGTCACTCAGCACGCAATGCCTTCAGGATTTGACGGAAAGTGGGGGATGGAATATCTTAGCACTAGTTCTTAACCTTCTGCCTACTCTGGTGTGTGCGGGATACAGCGTAAAGTTGATATTTTTTTATTTATATACATATCTTGTAGCGCAGCCGCACAGCATCTGACTGTGAACGCAACGGTTGGGAGATTGATTACCACTCATAGAATAAATTATTTTCGTTTACTAACAAGACCAGTCGTTGTGTTGAGTTACGCCACTCGAAATGCCATATATAATATATTTGTCACTTTATATTGTATGGAAAACCCTTTTATTAACTCACTCGCAATCAGTGGCCTAGTATGAAATGTTATATAGAATTCACTTGCATTCTGCATTTATTAGACATCTAAGTATAATATAAATCTTTAATACACTGTAATAATAGACGATAAGATGATATTAATAGTCGTTAGTCGGAACATGCGCTAGAATTTATGATAGCATTTCTAAGAACATTTAAACTATTAATTGCTACACTCAAGAAAAATGTCCGGGATATTATCTCTCAGGAGAAATTCTTCGTGTGGATTTTACAATGTGCAGTGTCACGTGAAGATTGCTGACAAGGAAATTGCTAAAGTGTCATTTTTGTTCATTGGATATGGGATTAAATTTATTTCTCCAATGATGATATTATTATTGTTATTATTATATAAACATATATATATGACATTGTCACTCTAGTGTTAGAAAGTGCGGTGTTAAATTACGCCACTCAACACGCAATCTCTTAAATTCGGGCGAAAAAAAGAGAAATGGGTGTCTCGACACTAGGTTCGGCCTACTTGTGGAAAACAATATTTCGAACTGCCATTTGTATATAAAATGTCACACACATGGCACATGTTATAGCAATTAAATACTAAAAAAAAAAAGGTAAAATAATTCTTTCCACGTACCTCTATTATATATACATAGAAAGAAAACGGAAAAGTGGGTATAAAATTAAATAATAAAGATCTTAATAGAGCCGATAGAGTCAAATTAGGAAAGTGGTGTAGATAATGGATGCCACCGCAGGTGTTACGGCAACCTCTTTCACAGCGGGAACTAGGTTATTTCATACTAGATCACCGGGTGCTTGTAAATTTTCGTATAATGTACTATATGTACCAAATAAGCAATTTGTCACCATCGTGTCCAGTAGACACCATGCACCGTCTTTGTGGCGCAGGGAAGAATTTAGAGACAAAAACGAGATAACTGCATATTAAATCCCTATTCGGAGAAATTTTAGGATATATTTAAAAATATTAATATTTGAAAGGTTATATTTTAAAATATTAATTGTTCCCTTTTTAAATTAGATATAGTGTAGTGATGGCACTTATAAATCAATTTCGACACCAATTTGTTTGCCTTAAACATGTAAAACATGCGTTAAGATAAAAAAAGATAAAAAACAACCTAACTTGAGAAACATTTGGCTTTTATGGCAGCTACCTTGAAATTTGCTGGGTTTTGAGGTGTCTCTACATTTAGGTACGTGTTTGCTAGACAGTTGACCCAAATTTTAAAAACTTTTGTCGGCTTTAGTGAAATTTTATGATAAAACAGTTATTATGCGAAGTGGTAGTATTAATAGAAAAGGTTGCATTCATAAAGAATTTATCATTTGATTTTTAATATAGAGAATGTCTATAATTAAAATATTTTATCTCGTTTCATTTAACACATAATGTTAATGCAAGTTCTTTATTTTAATAGATGAGAAAACTTGGGTTGTCTTTCAGAAAAAAAAATCTATCTGCGTCGCGAAATAAGAAAGTTTTATGAACATAAAAAATTGTAATGACTATAAATTTACATACGAGTACAATATTTTCTTGTTAACTTAATGGCTATCTTCATAATTTAAAATTTATGAAGCTTTACTAAATAAGTTATGATATAATGGCGCCTAATGGTACATTATATATATATATATATTTTTAGCATCATGTTGTATCCCGTATATAGCAAGAGTAAGGGTAAATATATAAGAAATCTAGTGTTCAGATACTCTGCTTCTCATTTTTAGTAAAATTTTCGAGATGTCACTTGTTGAGTGATGGAATTCAACGCTGCGGCATGTCTTATTATCAGAGCGAGGAAATGAGAATATGTCATGACCATGAGGTAGAATCGTGCCCACAATGAATTGCTAAATGTCTTATGATTTTGTTTCACTAGATATTTAACAAAAAAAAAAACGGACAACAGACGTATTTTAAGAAAGAACATAAAAATAGTACAAAAGCTGCATTAAAAGTGGAAAGTAAACATAATTAACACGAAGGTTCAGATAGAGACACATTGCATTGTTAAAGTGGCCATTAGTCCTCTTTTCTATATAGTAGCCGTACTTTTGATAAAAATGTTAAATGTCTATTCTATATATAATAAGTACTCCTAACTAAATTAATGTCCCGTACCTCAAAAACAAAAAACGGAACTCTTCTAGGATAACTCTGTTGTCCGTCTGTCAAGACCATTTATTTGAGATCACGTAGAAGTTTGAGGCCGGTCGTGGCGCAGCGGCACGAGGTGTGACTGCAAAACCGACTGGTTGTGGGTTCGATCCCCATTAGAGGAGATGAAATATTTACTTAAATTTATATTTCCATTTATTCGCTCTGGTGTCGAGGTTAAGCGCGGCGTTGAGTTCTGCCACTCAACACGCAATGCCTCCAGAATTCGGCAGAAAGTGGGGAACGGAGTGTCTTAACACTAGGTTCCCTCTGCCTACTCTGCTGTGTGCGGGATACAGCGTGAAGCTAATTTATTTAATTTTAATTTTACGTAGAGGTATCATGCTGAAATTAATATCAAATATTCAAGTCTAAAAAATTAAGCATCTAAATGTACGCAATCAAGAGATATGAGCATTCATTCAAGCATTATTTTTGCTGTATTTTGTATAAATTACCCTTTATCAAAATCTATATGTTACTTACCGTACATCTATAGTCATGAAATTTGGTACGAAGTGAGAATTTACAATACAAATAAAGTTAAAGTAAGTTAAAACTTATAATCGGATTTCATTCATCGGTCATCATCATCTGTCTGGCACTATTAGATAGTAAATAAAAAAAAAAATGTCAGTAAAGTAGGTCTGGGTCAACATATCCTTTTTTATGATAAAATAGCAGCCAAACGAGGTGAACCACCACCTAATAATAAGTGGTTTCCCTCACATGGACCTGGCATCTCCAACATCTGAGGAGTTGATTACACGTTGCCGGCCTTGTGAGTATACGGTTGTATGAAATATTTATATATAAATTTCCTATTTTTCTCCCATTTGTAAGTGTACATTCTAGAAAGCCTGTAACAGTCTAATTTATATTCGAAAGTAAATGCAAAGAGTTTAACGCTCTATTTCTTGCCGCACTCGACTCTCTTCCCGAGTAGCGTCCATCATGTAAATGAAGGATCATAAACTGTTTGTGAAAGCTTATTTGAATAAAGAGGTAACTTAAATATTTCAAGTGGCTGAATTATGGCTCTCGTAAATCTTCTGCCAGAAAATTTCTGCGAGAAACTAGTATATAGGATGTGTAAAAGTTCTCTAAGAACAAAATGTAATTTACATATAATAAGTATTAGATTTTTGATGGGTGTATCGTGTATAGTTTGAGTTAGTGATTATATTTTCCTTGAATAATCTATATTAATAATATTGTAAAGCTAAAGAGTTTGTTAGGTTGAACGCGCTGATGTTCATTAGCTGATTGAATTAAATCATATTTTTTTTGTTGGATTATTTATACATCGGGGCAGGCATTACATCATTGCCAAATAAAGTCATTTTAATTTTAATACTTTCGATACAACTTATGTGTCTAAAATGTGTCATGTGTCGTGCAAAGTTTTAGTCATTGCTATATACTACGCGGGCGAATCTGCAGGTAAAAGTAGTATTCTACAATAGACCATAGAAAGCTTAGTAGTCCTTAAAACCGATTATGACGGTATAGAAAATATTATCTTTATTAAAATGTAAATTTCAAATATATTAATCCCTTTAACACTTTTAAAACAAACGAAATGATTTTCGTATGAAGGTCTATGGTAAATTAAAACTTCAAAAGCTTAAAAAACAAAAGAAAGCTCTTTAGAGTAAAATAACTGTAGAGTTGTTTACATTACTTCATCAAACTAAAAGTAATACTTCATCGTCATAACTAACAAGTAGTGACCTAGTGACCTAGTTATATACTTTTTTAGCAAAAATCACATTTCAAATGAAAAAAGCGAAATCAATTCGTATTGAAGCCCCATGAAATATTTCAAGCACGTCTAAAACGTATAGTGTCCAATTGGACGGGCATTGGTTAGGTGCGAAAATTTATTCGGACTCGATTTGTCATTCAGTAAATATATTATATTATTGTTTTATATTTATATAGGAACACTAGCTAGCTTAACACTGTATTCTATATAATAGAGCAGGCTGTGAATACTGAGATCTAAAACACTCCGTTTTGCACTTTCTGTTCAATTTTATATATATTGCGTATTGAGAAAGGAAATTAAATCTCTTAAATTCTTACTAGATCAAGGAAATAAATATAACTCATCCATCTGATTCTGCCGAATTCTGGAGGCATAGGGTGTTGAGAGGAAGAACTCAGCGCCGCGCTTAACCTCGACACCAGAGCGAGGAAATGGAAATATAAATTTAAGTAAATATTGTTAAGGAAGCACAAGTTTATATAAAGAGTTTTTATATTTGTGTGTTCCTTATTTATATTGTATTCAATCTCATTGGTCTTCAGTTATTATTTTACACATTGACATATTGTAAAAATATCTGAACAACGAAATGTATTTTTCTCAATAATAATATATATTTTATAAATTATTAAAACGTTGTTTTAACTTTAATATGGTAGCAGAGCGTTAAAAGTAAACAATAATAAAGGCCTATAAAAGAAGAAGAAAAGACTAAAGGAGTTACGATGGCATCAGCAAAACTTGAAATAGGGCTTTTCGATGGATCTAATTGGGCAACTTGGAAGTTTAAAATAAGGTTGTTGCTTCAGAGTAATCCAGGCACTTTAGACGCAGTGGAAGGAAAACTACAAAAGCCAACTCTTCCAGGTGAGCAAACAGAGGCTAATTTAAGCAAATATAAAAATGATTTGCAAAATTATTTAAAAACTGATAGCACTGCAATGCTGCTTTTGACTACTAACATGTCAGACGATATACTCACGAAAGTAATGCGTTTTATGACAGCAAAAGAGATGTGGGATGAATTGAACCATCTTTATGAGAGAGCGTCAGAAGATCGATCATATGAAATATGTATGCATTTCTTTAAATACAAAAAAGATCCCGCATATGATATAGGGTCACATTTGTCATTTATAAAGAATATATGGCATGATTTAAAAAAGAATTTAGTGGACAGCGAACTGCCAGATATATTACTGATTTGCAAAATTTTAGATTCTCTTCCAGAACAATTTTTCAATTTTAAATCGAGCTGGTTACTTATTTCAAAACAAGATCGTACTATTGAAAATCTGACTACTCAGCTGTGTGCATACGAAAGAGCTTTATCAGAATCTGGTGAAAATAACATGAACGCCTTAATGGTACTGAACAGGAAAAATAAAGTTAAAAAGAAGTACAAATTTAATAAATGCAAATATTGTGGTGCTGATGGTCATATTGTTAAGCAATGTAAAAAGTGGATATCGGATGGAAGGCCTCCTAAACCTTCAACAAATCCAAAGCAATCTACAAACAATACAATGTTGACAAGCATAGCGTTAGCTTTTGGAGAAAATATTGACAAGGATGCATGGTATATTGATAATGGGGCCACTAGTCACGTAACTAATAGAAGTGATCTGTTTCAGACTTTTGAATATTTCAATAATTCCCAGACAGTTATAACGGCAAATGGTAATCCCGTTGAAGCCATTGGAAAAGGTACAATACATGTGAATTTGATAATGAACAAATTCGAAATACTTTAAGACGATATGGAATTAGGCAAAGAATGACAATGCCATATACACCTGAACAGAACGGTTGTGCTGAGAGGGAAAACCGCACTGTAGTTGAAATGGCGAGATCACTTATGCATGCTCATAATGAGATTTCTCAAGGTTTGTGGGCTGAGATAATCAATACATCAGTATATATACTGAATCGAACTGGACCTACAACAATTGAAGGTAAGTCACCTTATGAGTTATGGTGGTCTAAAAAGCCTAAAATAAGTCATCTGAGAATCGTCGGTTGCACATGCTATGTACATATTCCAAAACAAAGGAGACCAAACAAGTTAGACCGAAAAGCACAGAAGGGAATACTTGTGGGATATGATGGTGATGAAGGATATCGTATTTTCGACAAAGAAAACTTAAAATTGTGGCGATCTAGAGATGTCCCTTTTGAAGAAGTACCTTTGTTGGATAAAAATGAGCCTAATTTTGAAATCCCAGGCACAATAAAGAAATCATACGAGTTACCAACAACTACTGCCACTATTCCTCCAGATTCACAAGTCGAAGCTCACAGTGACAATGATTATCAGTCTATTGATTCAGAGGATGAGACAGATAATAGTAATGATGAATTGAGACATGAGCAAAACACACCTGACTTAAACAGGCGTGTGCTTCGTGATCGAAGTCAAATAAAACCTCCAAAGAGATTTAGTTTTGATCAGTTCATTAATGAAGCTATAGCTGATACCGAACCATCTTCATATCGAGAAGCAATTCAAAGCACTGATAGAGACATGTGGATAAAGGCTATGGATAGTGAAATAAATTCTTTAAGAGAAAATGACACTTGGGACATTACATCACTACCAAAGAACAGAAAAGCACTTCGCTGTAAATGGATATATAAAATAAAAAGAAATCCGGATGGTTCCATAGATAAGTATAAAGCAAGATTAGTTGCAATTGGCTATTCACAGAAAGAAGGTATAGATTATAATAAAACATTTAGTCCAGTAGCTAAACTATCTACAATTAGAATACTATTAAATATAGCAGCTAATGAAGGTTTATCGCTCAGACAATTTGATGTTTCAACAGCTTTCTTGTATGGTACTGTTAAGGAAGAAATTTACATGCGACAACCAGAGGGGTATAATGATGGAACAAGTAACGTCTATAGATTAAAAAAGAGTCTCTATGGACTGAAGCAAGCGCCGAAATGTTGGAATGAATGTATTCATAATTTTCTAATTGAAACTGGATTTTTACAGAGTGACGCCGATCCCTGTTTATATGTACTTCAGCGTTATAATGTAAAAATGGTGTTAGCGTTGTACGTTGATGATGGCTTAATAGCTTCTTCAGATGATTTTGTAGCAAAAAAATTTATTGAAGAAGAACTCGGAAGTCGATTTAAAATAACAACAAAGCAACCATCCTATTTTCTTGGATTAGAAATAAATCATAGTAACAATGGAACTATTAAGGTACATCAAACTGCTTACACAAAAAAGATTTTAGACAGATTTGGAATGACTAACTGTAAGGAAGTTGGGACACCAGCAATCAAGGATGTTTCAAAAGACGAGATAGAAAAAGATGAGACTTATAAAATTTTTCCTTATAGACAAGCAGTAGGAGCTTTATCATATTTAATGGTTGGAACAAGACCTGATATTGCTTATGCAGTCGGTGTTGTCTCTAGAAATCTTGACAAACCTAGTGCAAGAAATATTGTACAAGTTAAAAGAATATTTCGTTATTTAAAAGGAACCATTGGAAACGGTTTAGAATTTAAAAAGAACGAGAAACGACTGGTTTGTTATAGTGATGCAGATCTTGGAGGTGACAGTTTTAGTGGATGCTCTACCAGTGGTATGATATGCATGTTTGGTGGATCAGCTATTTCTTGGAGAAGTACTAAACAGACAACAGTTGCCTTATCGTCTACAGAAGCAGAAATAATAGCTGCTAGTGAAGCATGTCGAGAGATAATGTGGCTGCAAAGATTATTTACAAGTTTAGGAAAAAAATTCGAAAACCCAATTTTAAGAATTGATAATCAATCTGCAATAAAACTGGCTCACAATCCTTCGTATGAGTATCATAGAAAAACCAAACATATAAAGCTCAAACACTTCTATATTAGGCAATGTGTTGCTGAAGATGAGCTTGTCGTAGAACATGTTTCTGCAGAAGACCAGTTAGCTGATTTTCTTACTAAACCAGTGTTCAAGCCCAAATTACTAAAGACCTTGAAACTGCTTGGTCTACAAAAATGAGGGAATGTTAAGGAAGCACAAGTTTATATAAAGAGTTTTTATATTTGTGTGTTCCTTATTTATATTGTATTCAATCTCATTGGTCTTCAGTTATTATTTTACACATTGACATATTGTAAAAATATCTGAACAACGAAATGTATTTTTCTCAATAATAATATATATTTTATAAATTATTAAAACGTTGTTTTAACTTTAATAAATATTTCATCTCCTCGAGTAGGGATCGAACCCACAACCAGTCGGTTTTGCAGTCACACTTCGTGCCGCTGCGCCACGATCAGCCTCGAAGCAATTTTAAAATGGAAAATATTTAATAATCATATAATTGCTAGGTGATGATAAAGTGGTAGGTGGCATGACTGCGGCTATTAGTCGAGTCTCGAGACCGCGCCTTTGTACGCCTGTAAATTATTTCATTTTCATTTACATTTGAATACCATATATTCACTCCAGTAATCTGTTGAATATATATTAAAGTTTTTATGTTTGTGACGTTAAAATTACGTGTCATAGTGATACACACACTCAAGGAAATGAAATATTTAATATTTTCATTTTTCTCACTTTGATAATGCAAAACACGGGGTTATGTTCCGTCAATCAAGACTTTATGCCTCCAGAAATTGGTGGAAAGTGAGAATCGGAAGTGTCTTAACACGAACAGAGTATTTTAACACTACAATCCCAGGTACCCTCTGCCTACCTTGCTATGCAGTATACAAATATGAAGTTTTAAAAAATCATAATGAAATTGAAAAGTGTCGTCTAGTTGACATTATACGTTTTTATTTTGTTTTAAAGCTTTATCCCGCATAGAGTAGATTTATTAGACATATTTAAATAAATATTGACACAGTCGTTGCGCAGGGGCAAAAAGAGTATGACTGTAACGTTTCTTGAAACCTTGAAAGATATAGAGCTTCTAAATTATAATTTGACTACAACAGCATTTGACCTCAAATATAATTTCATTTTGTAGTCTGTAATGTTGTGTCTGTGTTGTTCTTATTATTTTTTTTATAGAAAATGACAAGGAAAGCTGTATAAGTGATCACCGCCGCCCTTAAAACCGTGTAACACCAGATGAGCTACAGGTGCGTTGCCGGCCATTGAGGTGGAGATAGAGGCTTTTTGAAGGTATCCAGGTCATATTGACCTGGAAACACTGCCGCCATTCCACAATTGCGTGCCGCGTGGAAGGATGTTCCTACGAAACGGCGCAGTTGTGGAGTGCCATGGATCCAGATGGTGTCGATGATATTTGAGTTTGTGACGTACTGTGCGGTTAGAAAATTTAGCGACAAGTAACAGGTCAAACAGTTACCCAGAACACTCTCCATGATAAATGCGGTGCCGAACGCACAGCGAGAAGCCTTTTCACAAAGTCAAAGTGTCAAGCCTTTCACAGATCATTGGGTCATACTAGGGTGCACCAGCTCAGAGATGAGAACAGTATTCCACGCATAAATTAACACAAAAAATTCCATATTAAATGGAATTCTAACTTATTATTATTAACTCTTTCTTTACTCACTGACATACAACGCTTAGATGAGACTTTTAAAGTTGAAATTTTGCAGATGTAGATAGGTAATTTTATATGTTGGAGTGTAGAGGAATACCAAGAGAGCATTTCTAGCGATTCCCCTGGGGCGTAAAATGATATCCAAAGTAATAGTTTACCAGATCTTCCACACTCCACATTATTTAGAAACATTTTCGTTTTCTTATCTTTATAGACAAAGCACTGAGGAAAAAAAGGAACGAAGAATCTTAACACTAGGTTTCCTATGTTTACACTGTTACATACAGGATACACCGTGAAGCTAAATAAAGATATGTATAGAGATAACAAGTAGTGATTACTTCACGATTGATCAAACGAAATCAGCGAAGCTATTTAATAAACGGCCGGAGCTGGCATTAAGCGAAATAAGAAAGAATTTCCGTTATTAATAATAAGAAAGTTCGGAACATTTGTTAGGGATGTTGAGTTATTATGTCGATAATATTGTTTTTTTTAATTATTACTTTTAATATATTTTTTTAAGATTTTGTTTTTAAAAATGTAAAAGTTAAATCCTAATAGGATCACTTTGTTGTCCGTCTGCCCATCTGTCAAGATCATTTATCTAGAGATCGCGTAGATATATCAATCTAAAATTAATATCATATATTTAAATTTGGTATGAAACTCGCAGGGTAATAAAAACGTATAGGGTATTATATTTTAAAGAATCTGAAATTTGAAATCTAGTGTTAAGGCACTAAAGCAAGAAAACGAAAATAATTCATTTCTCTATGTAGAAATAAATCACACTACCATCACGTTTACAGTCAGACGCGGTGACAGCGATACAACGATCTTAAACATAAATATATAAGTATATGAAATTGGTAAATAGTAAAAGAGAGATTCGTGTAACTTAAGACACTTTGTACACTCAAAAAGATGTTTTTTAGTAGTTCTATAAATAACTGTTTATTAATATTAATATGAGGATGCGATGTATAAAAAATCAATGCTTCAAGTTAATTAAAACAGAATTTGTGGGATTGAAGAAAAGTGTTCTAAAGTTCAAAGATCTCCCCTACATCCGTTAATTAAAAATTGAAAAGATTTGTAATGTATTGTGTCCTACACTTCAGTTTCCAAATTTCACTAAAAAAAAATGTTATAATTATTTTAAATATAAACGTAATAAGTAATAAATGTAATAAGTACTAGTTATTAAAAAAGTGAACGCCGAGCGCCGTGTATACAAAGCCTATTTCTACTAGGGTATTTGGTTTTGATTAAAAAGTAAAAAGTAATATGTATAATATTTTTTTTGTATATGTCGACGTTTCTCGTCATCTACTCTACCATCACTACAAAGTAAAGAAAGGAGTCATAAAATAACGTTGAGTATATGAGGGGGTGCGGGCGTGAGGCGCGCGGGTAACAGGGTACATTCTGGGGGGGAGGAGGGTAAACATTGAGAAACTTTTACGACGCTATCTACGCCTTTCGACTAACTTGTTCTTGCGGACTTTCTAACTAATGCTTGGTTAGCTGTGTGTTAAAATTGTTTAAATATTATATAAATAATGAATATTTTGTATTTTACATTTGAAATTTTGTTGCGATTATACTAATACCGATAGGTATACAAACCAATATATATTCTTGAGGGAAATCAACCTATCTTTTTTTTTTAAGGTGTATATACAGTGTTTTTGTCAGCACCACTTTAAACGAAACCACAGATTTAACTACTGTATAAAAGCCTTATACAATTATTATTATTTTTTTTCGCAAAAATGAAAAAGTGTTTTTTTCAAACAAAATAAATAATAAAATTATCAGCTTCACGCTGTATCCCGCACACAGCAGGGTAGGCAGAGGGAACCTAATATTAAGACACTCCGTTCCCCACTTTCTGCCGAATTCTGAAAAAAAAAACGCCATAAAACGCCATTTAAACGGCATTTTTTTAAACGCCATTTTCTGATAAAACGCCATTATCAACTCCAACTCGCGAGAGCAAGCTGATATGCTGTCCTCCCAAGGCGACGCAGATTAATGCGTCCCTGCTGGTGTATCAAGTGGCGATGAGTGCAGCGTTGGGGACAGCCACCCAGCACGCCATGTTCCGAACGGTGGGCGATACAGGACGGAGCTATAAATACATGACGGAGCTACAAATACATACAGGAGGTACATGGAATGTAAGAGGAGGGATGGAAGAAAAGATGAATGAATTATTTGATGTCATGGATGACAGAGATTTGGATGTTAATTATGTGACTGAGACCAAGCGAAAGGGCAATGACACGACTGATTTACTGGGAAGTCGCGTCGCTTTCTGGGCCAGCGTATCAGAGAGTGACCTGGGCTGCCAAGGTGTGTAGGTGGGTTATTGCCGCCCTCCCGTGTTAGTTAGTGCAGCGGTAGCATACAAGCGATCAACCCGAGACTGCTTTGGGTTCGCTTCAAGCTGGGTGTAACAAGAGCATTCTTGTTAGCGGCATATGCGCCAGTATCCTCAGCTCCATTAGTCGAACTCGAGGAGTATTGGGAGAGTGTCAGGGTTGTTCTAGGTAGTTTCAAAGGGAATGAAAAAATAATAATATGTGATGATTCGAACGGATAGCTCGCAACTGCATGAAGCGGTTATGAGGCAGTGCTAGGCCAGTATGGTGAGAAGAGAATAAACAAGGCTGGAAAGCTTATATTTGAAATTTGCGAGGTCATGATGGGATGAATGCAAGTTTAGTACAATGTCAGCTTGTTCCGAAGTGACATTTTACTCCGCTTGCATATGAGTGGGTACAGCCCATCTCATGACGTATGTTGCTTTGTACCTGACATACGTGATGTGCGGCTGGAAGGAGAACCTAGTACGACCCCAAGGTATTTGATCTGGGATTCCCAGAGGATCGGTTTGCTTTGTAGGTAAATAGTCGAGACGGTCTCGTAACGCTTACGAAGAAAGAGGATGGCTTTGCTTTTCTCCGGGTTAACCTCAAACCACCACTTGCTGAACCAATCGGCTAGGGTGTCGGCAGCTCGTTGCTATCTTTGGGCTTCCTAGCCGAAGCCAAGCGAGCGATCCATGGCGGAAAGGCCGGTGCCGTCGGCATATATCGCAAGTTAGAAAGTCTAACTTCTACGTTCTGTACGCGGACTGTCGCTAGTGTAAAGCGCATATAAAATTGGCGAAAGTGTGGAGCCTTGTGGGGCTCCGGCGAGAATGGTTCTAGAGGACGATAGTGTACCTTCTAATATATATTGGAATAGGCCATTGTGCCAGATCTTGTCGAAGGCTTTGGCTACATCTAGAAAAATGGCAGCCGTGCCAATGAGACTTATGGGTATGTAGCTGCAGGGAAGGTTGGTGGGTTTGTTAGGCTTTCGAATGCCTATGACTGTCGCATCCTTCCACTCGGTAGGGAAGGAGCAGCCTGCTAGAAGAGCGTTGAAGATTAGGACCAACAAAGAAATGAATTGAGTTGGAAGATTGTTTTACACTCTGGAATTTTGTCGGGCCCCGGGGCCTTTTTGGGGTTAAGGCCCTTTAGAATGGACTTAACCTCATCTACGTTACAAGATCCTTCAAGCTGGCGTCCCCCACCACCTCACACGAATCCTGGCCGAATTTCTCCACGGCAGGAGTTTCCGCGTGAGGGTCAAAGCAGAGAAAGCCATCTCCAGCAGACGCCCAAGCGTCACAGGTTTTCCCCAGGGCACCATATCGTCACCAACGCTGTACACTGCCTACACTCGAACGAGATCGCGCTCCTGGTCAAATCACTAAACCCAAAGCACGCTGCAAAGAAACTTCTGCGCCCTCTTGACCTTCTACCGGGCTGACTCGCGGAGTGGAAGCTGGCTGTCAATATGGCGAAGACTCAAACACTCGTGCTTGAGTCTTCGCCACGTGTAATAGTAAACGGAAACAGTAAGTTTACACTAAAACTAAGGCTAAGTGATGGCTAAACGTGTTTTTCCTCACATAATATTTTACATTTCTAAATCTTACTTAGGCATGTTATCACCGACTGTCCCACAAAGGCGTCTTGAAATATATATTATGAAACTTCCATTTTCATTTCTATTCTATATTTTTATTACAGTCCCGCTTGACAGCCGACAGGAAGGAAGCCGTTAAAGAAAATTATAGTTACATTCTTTTGTTGATCCTTATCGTAGAGTAAATAGGTTTTAGGTTTATTTTATATAAAAATAAAATAAAAGGTTACATAGTTGTTATGTATTTAAATATATTCAGAATACGATTGTATATGCAACCATCGCAGGTCGTGGGTTTGGTCCGCTTGGCTCGACTGCTCAGAGTTTTTTTCGTTTTACGCTGCATCCCGTGTATGTTTGTTGGGTGTTGAGAATACTAGTTCAGGGGAATGAATTATTTTCACATTTTCGCTTTGGAACCCAGACAATGCGCGGCGTTGAGTTTCGCCACTCAACATGCAATTTCTCGAAAATTAAGCGAAGAATGGCGGGAGCGAGTGTAGCACATGAAGCTAAAAAAAAGTTACGTAATAAATAAATGTCAAATATAGTTATTGCATTATTCGAGCAACTTCAACCTCTATTAATCTTGTTTTAGCACATTCTATATATCACCGGGATGACCGCGTTATTTGTTATCGTCATGGCTGCTATGAATATCCATAGTAATTTATAAGTGAATATATAGATTTTAGTAAATATTTGTTTTCTTATTTCCACCACTCTCATATAATTATTAATGCTAAATCTATTTCTTTAACATAAAAAAAATATTCTGACATTATCATAATCACAGATATTTTAACACCCCAGGTAGACTAAGGTCTTCTGCGCTGCCTGCGGTCTTGACCAGATCTTAGGTCCGCCTGGTGATGGGCGCCTGGGGATGGATAAAATTATACACTTTAGCGCCCTTTGAGGCTTTCAGGCGAGGCTAGCGGAATGTCTTAACACTGGAATCTGCCTAGCCCCCTATTATATAACCGTAAGTGATGTGAAAAAGAATATATTTCACTTATTTATAATTAATGAGGCCAGTCGTGGCGCAGGGGCACAAAGTATGACTGTAAAATCGACTGGTTGTGGGTTCGATCCCCACTCGAGGAGATTAAATATTTACTTACATTTATATTTCCATTTTCTTCGCTCTGGTGTCGAGGCGTTGAGTTCTGCCACTCAACACGCAATGCCTCCAGAATTTGGCAGAAAGTGAGGAACGGAGTGTCTTGACACTGAGTTCCTTTTGCCTACCCTGCTGTGTGCGGGATACAGATTTATTTTATTTTATTTATAATTAATTAACTCTAATTTAAACAAAAATGCCCTACACATAGCATAAAAGCGTTGTAATAATAAATTACGTTGTTCGGGACGGTGAGAGCGGCGCAACTGCAGCGTGCCAAGGCCGACCGCCGCGGTCAATACACGTATGTACGTACACTATGTACAAACTACAGACTGCTAGTTTGAGAGCTAGTGTACATTGTACAGTGGGAAACGATCGAATGTAGGTGGGAAGTTTATATCTTTTTATTTTTTTTTAGTTTCACGCTATCCCTCATATAGCAATAAGGGAGAAAGAGAGAGAGAGAGAGAGAGAGAGAGAGAGACAGAGAGAGAGAGACAGAGAGAGAGAGAGAGAGAGACAGAGAGAGAGAGACAGAGAGAGAGAGAGCGCGAGTATTTCAGACATTGGGCGTTGAGTGGCAGTTCTCAACACCGCATTTAGAGCAAGGAAATGAAATTCCTCACTTATCCCTTCCAGTGGGGGTTGAATTCGCAACCATCGCACTTACAGTCATATGCCCTCTGTTAAATATTTGAAAAAATAGAATATTTTTCTTACCGCTAAATAATCATGGAACAATGAGCTTAAAATATATCAAAGAAAGCTTATTTGTAGAGCAAGAATTATATATATATATATATATATATATATATATATATATATATATATATATATATATATATATATATATATATATATATATATATATATATATATATAACAAAAGTAAATACAAAAGTATTTTTCCACTTATATATATATATATATATATATATATATATTATATATATATATATATATATAAGTTTAAAAATACTTTTGTTATCAGAAAGTTACAAAATGCGACGGAACTTAATTCCGCCATGCAATCCGCAATAACTTTAAAAAATGGTGAGTAATACTAATTACAAGATTCTATTTTATTTATACAAAATAATTAAAGTTTTATTACTTTATAAGGTGTAAATATAAATATCAAACCCAGATATATATTCGCATCAAAGGGTAAACAGAGTTAATGCCTCCACACCTGCAGCATCCCCTTCTCCTTTCCCCTTCTCCTCCCCTGCCCTCCTCTATTACCCCTCCCTACTGCGGGTGCCGTGAATGAAAGTTAAAGCTTTGTTCTACAAGTGTACTTATACTTTTTTGTCTCTACAATTTATGAATTTTGTGTAATTTCGGGTGCTATTTAACTATAGAGGCCGTCGTAGCACAGAGTGTGATTGTATTTGTGACGGTTGTGGGTTCGATTCTCACTTGGGGGAATGAAGTATTTTCATTTCTTTGCTCTGGTAACAAAGCAAAGCGCGGTTTTAAGTTTCGCCATTCAAGACGCAATGCGTTTAAGTTTATGCGGCGTGTCGGAACCGAAGTGTCTTAACACTCTCTCAGTCTACACTGCTATAGGTAAAGGGAAAAATGTTTTTTTTTTTTATACTTTATGGCTGTTGTCATGTGCCATTCACAATTTAGCTGCTACATAGCCGCGCTGAATAACAATAGCCACTCGTATAAAACGTTTGTTTTTCTTCAATCTGAATGTTATTTTTCTTAAGAGACGGATTTGCTTTTGTTCTCAAAAGATTTGACCTCGATTATTCTTCGCTTGAAAGTAAATAATATGTTAATACTTTATTTCATTTGTAAATAGCTACAATGGTGAAAAACATAAGGCGGTCGTAGAGGCCGTTGTGGTGAGGAACTGACTGACTCAGGCTATACAGCATGATTCATGTGGGTTCGATCTCTATTCGGGAGTATGATTATATTTAAACTACTATTATACTATTTCTACATTCCGGGAACAAGTACGACGTTGAGTTACACAACTCATCAGACAACATCTAAATAATAGGTCTTAAAGTGGGGACGGGAAAGGCCGTGAAGTCGCTTTTTTTGGGTATAAATAAAAAAAAAACAAATTTCGCTCTGAAAAATAGATCTCTAAGAACTGGTGACTGGTTTAGAAGCATTATTAATGACGCTCAAATCAGCGCCAAAGTTTCAATAATTTTTAGTTTAAAAAAAAACCGCGGCCTTAACGCGCCACGGTCCTATGATCATGTAACACATTATTTGACGATTAACATGATATATATACATTTAGTTTTACACTTATGTAACCCTAGCAAACTGAAAAGAAAAAACATATACATACATACGAGTACACTGTATTTGTTATGCATATATGTGGATTCGATATTTTAGTCAAATGCCACGTTCACCTTTTCAGGTTGAAAACTTGGCGCAGCGCCGGTTCAGAGGTGCTGCCTGCTCACGTGAATAAGTTCACGTAAGAAGAATATTAATATATTAAAATCTACAAAAATATTAAATAAAATAATGATTTTCATTAAAATTAATTTCTTTAATGATATATCTCTAAATAATAATTTATTCTTATAATAAAATCGTAACGGATCGGTGTACATAGAAGATAAATAAGAAAAAAATTTACTGGGGGGCACTGTTAAAAAAAAATACTAGGTTGTTAAAGGATAACTAACAAAATCCATTTCCAGCATGTTTGTCCGTTCGTCCGTTTGTCCGTTTGTCTGTATGCCGTTTTATAGAAAAAAATAATTCCAAACTTATAGTTGTTACCTTTACTTGGCGCATCATCAAAACCCGTAAGGTATTTCCCAATCACAATCCTAAAATTAGTACAGAACCCTCGGTGGGCGGGTCCAGCTCGCGCTTGGCCAGTTTTTTCCTAAAAACATTTAAAAAATATTCATAGGTATATTTCAAGCGGGCGTAGCCGCACAGCAGTCGCATTTAAAATCTGACATTGTAACGCTGCGCCACGAGGTGGAGATGGCATAGCGTCTGACTATAAATGCAACGGTTGTGGGGTTCAATTCCTACTCAGAGAAATGAATAGTTTTCTTTCTCTCGCTATGGTAGCAAGATAAACAGCGGCGTTGAGTTCTGCCACTCAACAGGCAATATTTGAAATTTGGGCGGTGCATGCAGAACGAAGTGCCTTAATATATATTAGGCTCCATCTGTCTGCTCTGCTATATATGGAATATAGCATAAAGTTATGAAAACATACCGTCCTACGTGAGTGTCCTACATTGAAACGTTGTATCACAAAATTCATTAAATGCAAATTTTAAATTCATACTAAGTGTATTTCCTTGTTAGAAAACTGCCGGAACTCTGCGAGGTACCAAAGACCGGAGCGAAATGCATTTGAAATTTAAATTATACAAACTCAATTTTATTTATAAGGTGCTATTGATTTTATTTATTTAAAGCATTTTTTAAAAGCGTATTATTGACTAGCTTCCACCTACAACTTCGTCCCCGTGGTCAAATCGAAATAGGTAAGCTGAGAAATAAAAATATTTTCCATCAATTTGTAATCTAATTTACAATAATCATGTAGCAGTTTACGTCCCAAATGCAATATATCTTTGCTTTAAATAAAAACACTAAAAAGAGAAAAATATTTTAGAAAAAATATTTTAATAAATTGGACTTTTTTGGATTCTTGGAAGCATTTTTAAAAATAGAGGCCTTCGTGGTGACAGCGCTTGATTGTAGTGAGTTAAATCACCAAGAGAATGATTATATTTAGTTTATTTTTATATCACCATTCTGGTGAACGAATCGCAGCGTTTAGTCTCACAATTCAACACGCGATTGTAACAGATAATATAATACCTCGCATTACACCACCCGCTATTTAATACAATTATATTCTGTCTTATACTTCAATATGACATGAGTTAATGAACAATAATAATATATGATGATAATTATAATATACATAATAATAATAATAAAATATAATCAATAATAATTTAGTATTAGCAAATTACATAGGACTGCAGTATGAAAAGTGCCTACGTAGAACTTCCGTTAGTTTATATTTAATACAATAAATTGTCGATATAGAAATTGCGTAATGTTTTAATAAATTTAATAAATAATATTTTTTGTGAGAATGACCATTCCATATTCCCACATCGAAGTGGAATCATCGTTCATAGGGTTAATTTGTATTAATTTTAAATATTAATAAAGTTAGTTTTAAAATCATTTCGGTTTTTTTTCAATCATCTGTCTGCCGCTAACGTAATTGGCGCAGTCGGTAGGATATTCGCGGGAGACTTCAAGACCACGTCTCACATTGATAATCGCGTCGCGAGTCACCCGGGTTAGCTATCAAGCACCGTTCCGGATATCCTGAATCTACGGACCAGCTGCAGACCAGAGGAAGAATCCGAAAATTGATTCACGGAGAAAAACCAGAAATGCTATATATGTAAGTACACTTGAATCTTTCTCGTGTTGCTCCTTTGAATCTTAAACTTCAAGATTTACCATCCTAGAGCCTCTAGATCGCGGGAGCCTGAACCGCACCAGGCCCGCAGACAATTAGCAGATAATAATAGAGATATCATAGGATTAGATAATTTAGGATTAAATAGTTTAGAGTTAGAGATCGTTAAGCCAAAAAAGGTAATAATGTCGCAGTGTAACCCAGACGAAATTTTTAAGGCCCTTCGCTTAGTTCCAGAATTTGATGGAAACCCTAACGTCCTTACTAGGTTCATTAAAATTTGCGATTCGTTGGCTACGCAATACCTTAGTAACAACCCTGGTAGCGAATTTTCTAATCTGTGCTTATTAAACGGAATTTTAAATAAAATAACAGGGACAGCTGCATGCACAATAAATTCGAACGGTATACCAGAAAACTGGCTAGGCATACGAACATCCCTCATTAATAACTTCTCAGATCAACGTGATGAGACCGCTCTCTATAATGACCTCTCCGTAGCAACTCAAGGTAATCGAACACCGCAAGAATTTTATAATCATTGCCAAACTTTATTTAGCACTATTATGACATACGTAACCTTACACGAAACCATAACCACCACAGTCCAAGCGAAAAGAGAGCTTTATAAAAAAGTTACAATGCAGGCATATGTACGTGGATTAAAAGAACCGTTAGGGTCCCGCATACGATGCATGCGCCCGGATTCAATTGAGAAAGCTCTTGAGTTCGTTCAAGAAGAGCTTAATGTCATGTATTTACAGCAACGTGAGCCTTATAAGGTTCAAGCAGCCCATAAACCTACCCCTACTTTACAACCAGTAACATTTACTCCTACTAATAAACCTCATAATACGCATGTACCTAATTGGCCGGCTCCGATGAATCCGCGCCCAATGGGACCTCCACCGCAACCTTTTAAATTCCCGGTACCTAGTCATAATCAACCACGCATGCCTACTAACACACAGAGGATGTTCTCTGCACCTCCACCGAATTACAACCCCCGCAGTAATGTATTTCGTTTACCACCTCGAAACAACCAAATGTACGGACAAACAGACAGATCTCAACCCATGAGTGGAATCCAACGTTTCACTCCCAAGATACTACCAAACACCAACATGTTGACAGGACACGATTGGAATAGATCCGGTAACCCACCGCCTAGTAATTATTTTAAAACTCGTGAAATGAACACAAACGTATGTATTCCATATGACGACTCATATTACGACGACTATACTTATTACTCGGAACCGGAATCTAATTACTATATTGACAATGTACATTATACTAATGAAATTTCCCCTGACTACGCCTGTAATTCGACTTATTATGTGACTGATGACAGCCAGCTACTAGATGAAAATCAACCAGGGCCGAGTCATGATGAGCAGGATTTTCAGGAGGATTCCATATTAAAAAAACCAAAATAGAATTAAACCTCCAAACCCAGAGACAACTTCCTTATATACAAATAGCAAATCCCCCATTAAAACTTCTTATAGACACCGGCGCTAACCAGTCATTTATCAGTCCTAAAGTCGTAAAAAAATATTTCTACAACTTTCCTCTCAACTACGATCCATTTGAAGTTACAAACATACACGCGACAAGTCGTAATAATTATTCTATTACACTACCATGCTTTAATGAATTAAATGACTCAAATAGTATGAAACTGTTTATATATCATTTTCACGATTATTTCGATGGACTGATAGGGTTAGACTTGTTAACTAGTTGGGAAGCAAGGATTGACCTAAAAGAATGTTGTTTAATAACTAGAACCGCGTCAAATCCTATTATAATGTATGATTCACGTAACGTAAATTTATATGAAGACGTAATCCCCGCTAAAACATCCAAAATTGTGCGTATTCCTATTAATACAATGGACGGCGATGTTTTTATTAAGGAACAGGTTATTTGCAACTGTATGGTTCATGAATGTATTACTACCGTATCAAATAACCGCGGATATATTGAAATTGAAAATCCAACATTAAATGATATAATAATTTCACTCGACCATCCAGTTTGTGCTGAAGTATTAAATATTGAGTGCACGCGTCCTCAACAACCGTCGGAACGCGTACACGACGTTATTTCACGATTACGAACAAACCATCTAAATCCAGAGGAAAAGGCTAATCTCGTAGCTCTTTGTTCCCGTTACTCCGACGTATTTTATATTGACGGTGAAAAATTAACTTTCACAAATAAAATTAAACACAGAATTAGAACTACCGACGAAGTACCTATACACGCTAAGAATTACCGGTATCCTTTTATACACCGACAGGAAGTAAAATCCCAAATAGAAAAAATGTTAGACCAAGGTATTATAAGACCTTCTGAGTCCGCGTGGAGCTCGCCTATTTGGGTAGTACCCAAAAAGGTAGATGCCTCCGGGAAGCAAAAATGGCGTTTAGTGGTAGACTTCAGAAAACTTAATGAGAAAACGTTAGATGATAAATACCCTATCCCTAACATTAATGATGTTCTTGACAAATTAGGGAAATGTCACTATTTTACCACCCTTGATTTAGCTAGTGGGTTTTATCAAGTCGAAATGGATCCCCAAGATGTATCAAAAACAGCGTTTAACATCGAACATGGGCATTTCGAATTTCTTCGTATGCCCATGGGCTTAAAGAATTCCCCTTCAACTTTCCAACGAGTAATGGATAACGTACTCCGCGGACTTCAAAACGAGATATGTCTCGTCTACCTTGATGATATTGTAGTATATAGTACATCTCTTCAAGAACATATGGTTAATCTCGAAAAGGTTTTCAATAGATTACGGGAATCAAACTTCAAAATTCAAATGGATAAATCCGAATTTTTGAAATTAGAAACTGCCTATCTCGGTCATATAATAAGTAGAGAAGGTGTCAAACCGAATCCAGATAAGATTAAGGCCATTGAAAATTATCCATTACCTAAAACTAGTAAAGAAATTAAACAATTTTTAGGACTCTTAGGATACTATAGAAAATTCATCCCCGACTTTGCACGCCTAACGAAACCTATGACTAAATGCCTAAAGAAATCCAATAAAATTACACTAGATTCTGAATATACTAACTGTTTTGAAAAATGTAAAACCTTACTGACAAACGACCCTATATTGCAATACCCAGACTTTACAAAAGAATTCATTTTGACAACTGACGCTTCAAATGTAGCCGTAGGTGCCGTTCTGTCTCAAGGCCCCATAGGTTCCGATAAGCCTGTCTGTTATGCTTCTAGAACCTTAAATGACAGCGAATTAAATTATAGCACAACAGAGAAGGAACTTTTAGCCATAGTATGGGCAACCAAGTATTTTAGACCCTATTTATTCGGACGAAAATTCAAAATTTATACTGACCACAAACCTTTACAATGGTTAATGAACATGAAAGAACCAAATTCCCGTCTAACACGTTGGAAACTTAAATTAAGTGAATATGATTTTACCGTATTGTATAAAAAGGGTAAATTAAACTCAAACGCAGACGCTCTTTCACGTATTGAAGTTCACACAAAAGAAGCATTATCTTTAATAGAGGAAATAGATGAGCTTAATTCTTTACTCGGTAATCCATCAGAAACTATCCTTGGCCAAGCTAACTCTTCTACAGAGACAGTTCACACGAGTTCAGAAAACCCAATCCTAGAAATCCCGATAACTGACGAACCACTCAATAAATTTCACAGACAAATTTACTTTAATCTTGTGACTGACGTTAAGAGACGACCTGTAGTTACCAAACCTTTTGACACTCATACGCGTATTAGTATCCAATTATCTGAGTCAAATTTAGAAGAAGATGTGATAAATGCTGCTAAAGAATATATTACCCCAAAAATAAAAACAGCTATTTTAATAAATCCTCCTTTGGCTATGTATGCAATTATACCGATCCTGCAAGATAAATTTAAGAGTTCCTCTTTTAATCTCGTTCTCGCTAAAAAAGAGTTAGAGAATGTTAAAGAATATTTGCACCAACAGGAGATCATCCGTCACTATCACGATGGTAAAACAAATCATCGCGGTATCAATGAATGCTATTTAGCATTGTCTCATAAATATTACTGGCCTAAAATGAAAGAACAAATAACAAAATTTATAAACGAATGTACTAATTGTGGCCAAGCCAAATACGACAGAAACCCACTTAGACCACAGTTCAATGTTGTTCCACCTGCTACTAAACCATTTGAGATAGTTCATATGGATTTATTCACAGTTCAAAGCGAAAAATATATAACTTTCATTGACGTTTTCACCAAATACGGTCAAGCTTACCATCTTCGTGACGGCACAGCTTTAAGTGTTCTACAAGCCTTATTACAATACAGTACTCACCATGGCATACCTATGACTGTTATTACTGACAATGGGACTGAATTTACTAACCAGTTATTTATGAAATTTACCCGACTTCATAAAATTAACCACCACCGAGTGTTAGCTCATTCGCCTAATGACAATGGTAACATAGAACGATTTCATTTAACCCTTTTAGAACACCTAAGACTTCTCAAATTAAAACATAAAGACGAACCAATAGTCAACCTTATACCCTATGCTATAATAGCATATAACAGCTCCATACATAGTTTCACAAAATGTCGCCCTTTCGATCTATTGACTGGACATTTTGACCCTAGGGATTGTACAGACATAGACATAACGCAACATCTTTTACAACAATACACTCAAGATCATAGGGATAAAATGAAACAAGTATATGATATTATCAATTCCTCCTCACTTGAAAAACGTACTGAATTGATAGAAAAAAGAAATGAAAAACGCGAACCTGAAAAGGAATACGCGCCTCAACAATCAGTTTTTATAAAGAACCCACTTGCTAGTCGACAAAAGACTGCTCCACGATATACTCATGACACTGTGCTAGCCGACTTACCAGTTCATATTTATACTTCTAAAAAACGTGGCCCTATAGCAAAATCAAGATTAAAACGAGTTCCTAAAACAGCTAATTTGTTACAGGATCCTCTTAATAACAACTCTCCCAATGACTCGACTTCAGGAAATAAAACTCGAGAGCCTTAATGACGGACCAGGACTATTACCTTTCAAACTCGGATTCATGAAACTAACTACTCATCTTCATACATTCATACAATATGTAAAATTGGATGACATTGAGACTAACATTCATTCATTAGAGACTCAACTGCTTGACTGTAGAAATCGTATGAGTAATATAACATATAACTTGTATGAAATTCAAATTAACTATCTTGCTAATAAGCTTGGCAATATTGTAAAGCAATTACATTCTTTAGAGCCTAGTAGAGTAAAAAGAGGTCTTATGGACGGCTTAGGTTCTATGATAAAAAGTTTAACCGGTAATTTAGATCACGATGATGCGTTGAAATATAATGAGGCAATTAAAGTATTAGATTTAGAACTTAGGGAATATTACAATATTATTAAACCAGGGTCATATTTTGTGAATAAACAAATAGTTTTTATATTTAAATTTCCAATTTTTTCCAAAGAAACTTACGATTTTTATAAATTATCAGTAGTACCGAATAAATATAACCATGCTCTAATCCCACCTTTCCCTTTCCTGGCAACAATCGAGACAACATTCGTGTACATGGAGGCTGAATGCCCGAAGTTAACAAACTGGTATCTCTGTGAGAAAGAATTTGATCATCAGATCCGCACCAAATCAGATTGCATTCAGGAATTAATCACCAATCAAGTTATACAAGAAACCAGTGAATTCACTACAGTTACCTTAACTAAAGCGGCAATGGAGAAACTTGATGACCAACACTACGCCCTGTCTTTTCCTCAACAAACGAAAGTACAACTAAGTTGCAATCAAAAGGACTACACGTCGTTACAAGGAAGTTATCTAGCTACAATTCCTTCTGAATGTCGTTTGAAATCGGAACAATTCACAATATCAAATGATTACAACGAAATCAAAGGACAACCCCTAAAACTAATGAAAATACCCTATCATGCCGAAAAGCAGTCTAACAAAGTGCCTCATATCCATTTGAAATCTATTGATCTTCAAGGACTACATAATATCCAAGACCAACTTATGATGATCCAGACTCCTATACAACTCTACAGTATACTATTGAGTGCAGGCGTACTCGGAGTCCTCGTAGCAACTCGACGCTACTTATGGAAGTGTAACAAGGACGTGAAAAAGGAGCAGCAGCCATCGAACGAGATCCTGCAAGCATCCGGCAACCCTGAGAATATTCCGGCAACATTTTTCACTAAACGTATTAAAATAGTTGCCATTCTATGGGGGGAGGAATTACATAGGACTGCAGTATGAAAAGTGCCTACGTAGAACTTCCGTTAGTTTATATTTAATACAATAAATTGTCGATATAGAAATTGCGTAATGTTTTAATAAATTTAATAAATAATATTTTTTGTGAGAATGACCATTCCATATTCCCACATCGAAGTGGAATCATCGTTCATAGGGTTAATTTGTATTAATTTTAAATATTAATAAAGTTAGTTTTAAAATCATTTCGGTTTTTTTTCAATCATCTGTCTGCCGCTAACGTAATTAGCATATAAAGTATAGTATTTTTGTTATTTTTAAGTATAATTATTTGATATCGAGAAATGGAACGTGTCTAAATATATAAAATATATAAATTTTAAAAAGAATATAAAATAGCATGTATCGATTGTATGAGGGACACAAATTTGTAAACCTCTGAATATAAACATAGTGGCATAACTCTTGTTTTACTTCCGTCCCACTGAAGAACTCTCGCCATCCACCTTCGTCATATGATGTCTCAAAAATTCGGCGGGAAGTGAGGAAGGAGGTCTCTTTACATCATGGTTTCCTGTGAAACCACTTTCTTTTTCACAGATACTTGACTTTTACTTAATATTTCATATAAGACTACACGGATATATCCCCATGATACAATATTGCATAAGAATTTCAGCACCAAAAGTAGGTTAGTACAGACGACTCCCGCGTGTCCTGCGATCGATATTAGGTACATTGGCTCCTTCACTACTACTTTGATACGGTTGTTAACTTATTATATGACACAGCTTATGTCACGTTGTTTTAAACTTTGAAGGCTTTTAGTCTGTAAAGTAAAATAGCACTAGGAGCTGTAAAAGATTTTTAGCGATATTCTTGACCTTTCTAGGCCAGAGCCACCGGCTTCCGTACTAATTTACAAATTATAAGTCAACGGCAAGTACAATTTATAAAAATGGGCAAACTTAGGTTTGCGGGCATATGTGCTCATTTTGCATGAAATGAGATAAGATTGTAAGATTTTTTTTCTATGAAATACCTATAAATTTTCACTTTCCGTTAGTACCCTATAGGTTTTGATTAAGCGGCAACTTTCATACAAAATGCAGTAAAAACGATGCATAAATGGTCTTATCATTTGATTGCCTTGACTTAGATTTATTCTGTGTTTCAAGGGACCGTAGACCTCAATATTCGATATTAATTTCAGCTTGATACCTCCACATGATCTCGAGATAAATGTTATTGACAAACGAACAAACAGACCACAAAGTGATTCTATTAGGATTCCGTTTTTACCTATCGGACGCCTTAAAATGAATTGTCTACTGATTGTAGATTAGTGTTGTATGTTAGTATGTTTGTTAGTAGTAAATTCTATGCCATTTTTTGTGCTAAATAACATAAGGTGAACCAACAAATTTTATTATATCTTATTTCTATTTTTATTGTATACAGTAATAATATTTCAACCTTCCCTCGATATTATTTCTTCTATCAAATATATGCAGAACAAAAGCAGGACACAGCGCAGCTAAAAAAATTTATTCTTAAGAAAATTTCGGTTATTTTTTTCTATCTAACCACGATGCCATGTCATCATAATTGTATTTCTAAACGTAAACGTTGCACTCAACAAGCCAAGCTCACTAATAGCTAATTAGCGGAGCGGTCGATCAATATGAACACGGCGTATATGTAATACGCCGTGTTCGCCCCTACTCCAAAGTTATAGTTTTTATAAAAGTTTTCAATATTATAATAATATATCACTATTATATAATATCGATAAGTTAATATATTAGTTAGTGGTCTAATTGTATAGATGTAGATTAAATTTGTATGTGGGGCAATATTTTTATTTAAAATCTTAAGCAAATGTTGTTCTTCCCATCAGAATTGCCTTCCGAGGCAGTAGCTTATGCTCATTAGACGATGCAAAAGTGCTTACAGAAGTCTATGTGACTATACAATATGTAGAATTTAAATTTGGTGGCGTTCAGATCCGCCACCAGTTTTAGTTTATAACTTAGTTTGGACGGAAAATAGAGAATCTTTGATTACTATTTCGAATGTAAGAGTATTGATAAAATGATGTCTAAAAAAATATAATTGTATTTTATAAATAATGATTTTTAGCTTATACAACAAAAAGTAATTAATACTTATTTATTTTTTAAATATATTGAAATAGTGTATGTAATATTGTTCTGTAAAACATTTTTATTTAAACACAATAATTGTATCAAATTAAATCAAAATTAAATCAGCTTCACTCTGTATCCCTATATAGCAGGGTAGGCAGAGGGAACCTAGTGTTAAGACACTCCGTTCCCCACTTTCTGCCAAATTCTGGAAGCATTGCGTGTTGAGTGGCAGAACCCAACGCCGCGATTTGCCTCGACAGCAGAGCGAAGAAATGGAAATATAAATTTAAGTAAATATTTATAAATATTTCATCTTCTCGAGTGGGGATCGAACCTACAACCAGTCACACTTTGTGCCCCTGCGCCACGACTGGCCTCAACACAATAATCAATTCATACATAAAAGATAAAACATTAAATTGAACTTACCATTATTCACAAATTCGCAACAAAATAACTCGTTTACGTCAGTTATAATGGCAGCCGGCAGGTAGCTGAGCGGCGGTGCAAGGAGCACCAAGGCCGCTCCTCACGATCGATACTTACTTTACAACTGTAGCTTACTTTGTTATACACGGTATTTAACTATTTTCACGATTTCTAAATAAAAAAAATATTACTTTTGATTTCTCAAGTGATATTTTTAACTTTGTAAAATCGTATTATTTTGTATTAGTCCTTTTGATTGTTGATTCGTAGAAGTTAAGTGTTGTTCAATACCTGAAAAGACAGGTAGCGCCATCTAGGTCAACTAGAGAAATTTGTATGTATATAGACTGTTTTATGTATAATTAAGTATTATATAGGTTTACAATATTTTTTTAATTAAAAGATAAAAGATCTAAATATGTTGAATGTATACGTATCTTATACGTTTTTATTAATAAAATGCTTTTAAAAGTAACATTTTCTACGATGTATTTATTTCCTCGGATACGCATACTTAAATTTTACATTTTTTTTACGACCCATCGAATTCATATACAGTAAACACATTAAACTCAAATCGAATAATATTAAACCTTCGGATATCAATTTGCAGGTAACAAATTGAAAAGGGGAACGAGGGAAGATAAACCAATTTCAGGGGTTGAAAGGGGGTAGGTGGGGGTCGGGGGTTGATGTGACCCGACATTGACCGAGTGCGTCATTCATGTACGCATCGCATATGCGATTCATGCACCGCTGCTGGTTTCCTTCATTGATCGGTATAGGCTATTTCGCTTGCGTTGTATTATAAGCACTGTAGTCTGTAGTTTATAAGTATTTATTTTACGTCTTAATTTAAATGGTTTTTTAATAATATATATATACGTGTAGTAATTAATTATGATAATTATCTGAAGTGATCTATACTAATATATTTTGTTATAGCTGTATAGCTATATATATATAATCTTTAGATACCCCACTGTACCTGTGGTAAGAGCAAACTGACACTTAAAATGTGTCATACAAAACTGTTAGTTGTTTCCATTTGGCCACGGCGCGGCGGCGAAGCACCACCACAAGCTAATTATATTATAAATTTTAATATTTAAAATGTTTTTAAAAGGAACATTTCTGTGTTTTACGATAATGTGTATGTTACTGATAATTTCGTAGTATTAAACGAAGGTAAATTAACTGTATTGAATTTTAGGGTTTCGTACCTCAAAAATCCTTATAATATCACTTTGTTCTCCATCTGTCAAGACCATTTATCTCAAAATTGCATGGATACCTACCATGCAATCTCAAGCTGATATTAATATCAAATTTTCAGGTTTGCGGTCCCTTGTAGAAGATTTTGTAAACTCTATATAAAACAAAAACGTATAAACCTCCCGTGGATAACTCCCTCCCTCCCGTATAGTTATGAAATTTGACATAAAGAAAAAAAATCTGTAAAGGGACAATTTATATTTCATAGCAATATAATTAGATAAAAAGATAAGATATGAGAACAAATGAATGAAGTGATATATTGGGGCAGTATGTTCAGTAGAGATGGATGATACGAGATGGATGCAGAAAGGCGTATTGCTGCTGGTAGCTGGGTTAATGGTGCCTTAACATTGATGAGTCAGCACAGTTTCATTGAATCCGCAATGAAGAGATACACAAAATGGCAGGTGCTGGTAAGGATGTCACGGTGAGAATGAAGAAGAACGTGCTCAGCTCACTCTCTTTGATTACCTCAAATGTGTATATAATGAGTGCATATGAGCGTATGGCGCAAAACTTAGGTTTGCAAAACTTAAGTTAAGTAAAGGAACAGAAAGAAACTGAAAATACCTTATAAGTGTCTATTACGAAATCTACGAGGTATTGCCAGTAAATCTACAATTATGAAATTTAGCAAGAAGTGAGAATTTACATTATAAATAAAGAAAACAAACCAAAAAATGGAATTTTATAGAATTATATTGCAAATAAACACTATTACAAGCTTATAATTGTTATTTATTTCATACAAAATAAGTGCACTGCGTGCTTATATGTTCGCAAAATTAAGTTTTTCTACTTTTGTAAGTTATATTTCTCGTTGACCTACAATCCTACGTACATTGGTACGAAACCCTCGGTGGGCGAGTCCGACTCACACTTGACTGGTATTTTTATTGCAGTAAATTGGAATTACATATTCTTTTAATTTTATTTCTATTACCTATATTTATATTCTAAATATTAATTTGAATTCGTAATAATCGTGGTAGGCGTATAAAAGACTCAATTGTCGCATAACGAATACTATAACCAGTCAAAAACATTTATTAAGGCTTCTGTATCATTTACTTATTTATTCCCTAATATCTTAAGGAATTTAATTAGTTTCAATGACAGGTATACATACCTACACAGTCAATTTTGTCCATAATAAAATAACCAGAACATAAATAATACAGTTAATATCGCTTTGTAGACACATATATTTCAATAATTTAAGTTTAGTTAACATATAATGAGTTCCGAAGCTTACAGTAAATGCCTGCCCTATGAATATTACATGGGCGAATCCCAATGCTGAGACCTTTGTCTCGCTTCTCACTTAATAGACCTTGTTTATTATTTATACCCTTTGATATTCTATATAATGTGAACCTACTCGTGTATAATAATGCCAAATTGATGGAATTTATAAAGGAAGTCGTATTTGTTTTGTTATCACTATACGTTTGATGTTTGAGCAAATATATATGTGCGTTTTGAATACCAAATTCATAATTGTTCGCATCAAATTCATACTTATATATATTAAATTCGCATTGTTATATTTTAAATTAAAACAAGTTAACATTTTCTTATAGTAAGAAACTAATTTTATAATTCTCATAAGTTGCGCCACGCCCGCTTCAGTAATAGTAATATATTTAAAAAAAAACTGAAAATATGTGATAGTTAGTAAATGAAGTAAATTTACGCTGTATTCTCTCTGCCCACTAAAAAAAAGCATCTTTACGCTTTGTCCCAGCAGGCAAAGAAGAGTAAACACAGAACCTAGATTTAAGATAGGTACTTGCTGCTACTTGAATAGACAGCTTTAGAAACATTGCGTATTGACTGGCAGTGTTACTGGATCGAGAAAAAAATAATAATTTTCCCCGAGCGGGATCACACCCACTATTGTCGCGTTTACAGTCAAACGACGACTCTACACAAAGTTAAAGTAGTATATATATATACATATTTAAAAATAAACATGTAGGTTACGCTATCCTACAACCGCGTCAGTAGCGTCGTGACTCGTGACAGTATGCAATAATCTCATTACAGCGTAGTGGCGCAGTGGACGCGTCGCGTCGCATTGTCATATACGCAAATGTTTTATCCGGTTCTGCCTATATGTATATCACAAGCCTTACAACTCTATACGTAATATGATAGCCAGTGACGTGGAAGCCTTAGGTTTTGATAGCTATTTTATTGCTGAATAGAAGACTACTTTTGGGGTATACCTAATACTCCAAAAGTGGTCTTAATTAATAATCCCACATACCTATCTAATTATATTAATAGAATCGTGTAATTTTGATGGATTCTAATTAAAGAATAATTTAGTGTTAGTTCATTGATTTGAATTCTAGTTTTATCTGGATAATTAATAGACGCCAGCTAACCAAGTGTAAAGCCAAAAAATAAGACAAAGTGTAAAACGTTTCTACAGCTTCAGCGACTATAAAATTAAAAGCGTCGGAATCGTTATAAAAACGTCTCTCCTTTTACTCTTGTTGGTTTATTTTCGCCGCCCCGACGAGAATAATGTTATTTGCAATTTACTTCGATTGCTCAGAAAATCTATATAGATTTAAAAAAGTAACGGTGATATTTTTTTTTATAAAAATTGTTTTCTATTTTAGTTTGAATTTTAATATTACTAAATATTGTATTCTTATTTTATATATTTATTGATAGACCACGAACGTGGTTGAGCTGTCTTAATAGTAGATTTCCCCTAAAAATCGTTAAATATTATAACTGGTTATTATATAAAATTCGTCCATTAATTCCTGACTGGTAGACAACGCTCAGTCCCAACTAGTGCATAAAGAAAGCTGAAATATGGCATGTATATTCCTAGGTGCACTAAGAAAAGACTTACTGAAAAATAGAAAAACGGCACAAGCATGCGACAGTAAATGTGACAAGTTGTGGGTTCGATTCCCACCTGGATTTTCATCTTAATAAGAACGGAGTGTCTTAACACTAGATGCAGTATGAAGCTAAAAAATGAATGCATGATTGCTTCCGCTTTCATGTGAAAATAAAATATAAAAATTACACGACATACACACTCACGTTAGGGGTTTTCCAAAGCCACACAAAGAACTCAGTAGCTTTATTAAATTCAGAGCACGCGAAGCGCATAAATACTGGGGTGTGTATGTGTTTTTATTGCTCCACTATATGAGTTAACTTCCGTTATGCATTTTCATTACATTTGTTGTTGTTGTTGATTGTTTAGAAGAAAAATAACTAGAACTAAAAAAACGCTATCACCTTCTATATCTGTACCTATCAACGTTACCAAAACTTGAGGCCAGTCGTGGCGTCGTCACGCCATGACTGTGGTTTCGATTTCCACCCGACGCGACGTAATGAAATATTAAATATTTTTATTTCTTCACTCTGATGGAGGACTGAATGGGGACTTGATGTTTTAACGCTAGGTTTCTAAGTTCCCTCTGCCTACCTTCCCATGTGCGGGATGCAGCGTGAAGCTAAAAGAATAAATGAAAAATAACCAAAATTTTAATTTAAAATCTTATATTTGGTATGTTTAGAAGCTTTTACCTATGGCTATATCCGCGAGTTTTAATGTCTGTTATGACATGACACGTCAAAGTACTCGAGGCACCTCAGGTACATTGGGTCATATCAGAACGACTAACGTGATCTAATAATTAGATATATATTAAATTGAAAATATATTTTTTTATGTATTGGATAACCTTCCTGCAATGTTAAATAAACAGATTTTTTTTTTCAATTCAATGTCGTAGTTCTTAAGCAAGCAAACTCTTTATAATATTAGTAAAGTAATGAAGTATTAGTAATATGTAATGATCGGCCTTATTTTAAATTATTTATTTATTTTTTTTTTATTTCAATAGCAGTATGCACCTGCATACTGCTATTGAGTACCTACTTGAATAGTTTATAACATTTTGTAATGAAAATTGAAAACCATATTTGCTTAAAACTTCACTAGGCTAAAATAAACTTAGCCTCAAACGAGCTCAGTTCGATGTTTTTCTCAGCAAATATAAAAAATCTCATTTCCAAGCTCCACTTTCCAAATAGAAGTTTTACTCTGCACACATGAGTCTTTCATCGCTTTAAATTTTAACGAGCAATGCCTACAAAGCTTTGAATTTGATAGTTAAGGGTTCGAATATCATTTAGGGGCATTACGTTAAATTATATTAAAACCTGTGTATTGGTAAACCAGCATACCGCAGGATAGATGAAAAAAAACTTAGTATCCGTCCCCAATTCCTACAGAATTTTCGAGACATTGTGTGTTGAGTGGCGGAACTTTGTAAGATAGATTTTGTATACCAGTATATTGTTGATAAGATTATAATTTACTTAATCCATATAAATTAAAACACTTTCGCTGTTTAACAGACAATGCACAATTCAACTACTGCGCGTAGAGAGAGACGTGAAATATGTATATGCATATTTTTTCCTTGGAACTTTCCAATTTCTTTCTAAGTGCTTGCCTACACTTGTAGCACTTAGAAAGGATTTTTCAAAATTCTTTTGGAAGAGGGGAAAATCGTTTTCCCGTAAGTAAGTTGCGGGCCCCAAATAGTTAAAAAATAAAGTTATATACGTTTTTTTATGAATTGTTGGACGACAAGTAAGAGAGAGTGAAATGTTAGAGAAAAAATGATTTACGGGTCTTTCGATGTTGAATAACTTTTTAAGTGGCCGCAATATAAAAGTCGATTTTTGATATAGAAATTTATACACGGATGCGAAGGTACCATACCAAATATTCAAATCGCTAGGACTTTTTCCACAAATTAGATTTGGATTATGGCGTTCCGAATTTGCCAGTTGGACACTAATTACTTCACCAATGAATGAACGTTGTATACCGACAGAAAATTGGTCTTTTAAAAAGATAGAAAAACTTAAAAAGATAGAAAAATATGTATCATTTATTATAGGTGAAATTAAACACAAAAGTCATCAAAATATTGGTAATATTTACGACCGTATGTTGAAATAAAAAAAATGTAGGTAGATATATTAAAAGACATTGTGAAAATGCAATTATTATTTTTATAATCCTTAATCTAAATAAAAGTATATACATAGCAAATGAGTTACAATTTAGAATGATAGTCGTTGATCGGCCTTTAACGGACACAAATATATATATGCTTTAGCAGAGACCGGTTATCCTGAAAATTTTCATAGTTCTCGTACATATTAGGTATAAAAATACAAACGAAATCTTATCAACGAATGATATTTTATATTTATAGGAGATATACATGATATATGTTATGTATTTTTGTAAGTACTTACAAAGTACAGGCATCGTACACAAATTTATCATGCATACAAGTCTAAAAATAATAAGAAAATATCTAATCTTAATCCCTTAAAATTTGTTTACTCATCAATATATTGAAAAACTACTTAAAAAAGTTACTATTTATAAAAGATATTACACATTAGAATAGCTTAGTTATTACTCTAGTTTAATTTGGTTTTTAATAGTCACTTCATATAAACAATTTATATCATTTTTTCTCTTTATCGCAGCTAGGTCAAGAATTCGTTTTAACTGAAGTAAGCTCACTGTATCACACTCTGTCTGTCTTTCGTACCATGTAAAAGCCGTTTCTAGAGCATGAAATGCTTCTACGTGAGAAGGCACTTCATTATTTTCTACACTTAAGTTCTCTTCTGTTTCTTCTTCTTTTATTTCCTTCTGTCCATGTATCTGCAGTACGTTTTCAATAATTTCGTCATCCGACATAATCTGGAAGTCTTGATGAGTAATTTCACAATCAAGCCACGCTTTTATATCATCAGCATCACATTTCTCGCAAATCCGTAATATAGGTATTAGCTTATATATGTCTTCCAGAATAGAATCATCTGTATTGAATACATAATCTCTATCTTCTTGTTTCAAGATTGTATTCCAAGCCTTGATCAAAATATTTCTTTTAATCAGATCCCACGCATCTACCAATATGTAGCAACACTCTTTTAAATTCATTTGTTTGAAAAATGCGAAACTGGTTTCTGTATTTTCGTCATTAACAGATAACAATCTACGTAAAAATTGTTTTCTGTAAAGACGTTTTAATGTTATAATAACACTATCCATAGGTTGCGACAACGATGACACATTAGAAGACAGTAATTTTACTTTAAATATTCCATTTTCTCGTTCTAAAAAAATTGCTGAGGGATGGATTGACGTATTATTCAATAAAAGTAGGACATTTCCATGTTTACCAATTTGGTTTTGGTATTTTTTAACTTCAGGAATAAAGATGCTATCATACCAGTCAATAAATATTTCGGTGTCCATACATGCATTGTGTTGATTATTGTAAAGTAAAGGAATTCTGATATTTTTGAAGCACGTTGGGTTTTTTAATTTCCCGATTAGAAGCAAAGGTAATTTATGGGTCCCGGTAGCGTTAGCGCAAACTAATAATGTAACTCGTTCTTCATTAGTTTTATTTGCTAGAGCTGAATTCTTTTTCCAAGAAAGGAAAGCTTTTGACGGTAATAACTTCCAATATAATCTCGTTTCAGCAGCATTATAAACGAAATCTAAATCATATTCATTTTCTAGTAATTCTTCTTTTAAACTATCTTCAGTAGAATTGGCTAAATTACCTGATATTTTACTACTATGTATTTGCAAATCATTAATTCCATAGCGAGTTTTGAATCTGTGTAACCATCCGCTACTCGCTACGAACGATTCATTACCACTTATTTTTTTATTTAATTGTAATGCCTTTTTACAAATCAAAGGACCAGATATTGGGTGTCCAGTAGATCGTTTTTGTAAATACCAACGATATAAAACTTCTTCTAAGAGTTCATTATTTGGTTTTTTCATCGCTTTTCGATGTATACTTTTATCTTTGTTTAATTTGCAGGTGAATTTTAAAATTGAATCTGTATTTTTCTTTATGTCACTTATAGTTGAAGTACCTACACCATACTTGGTAGCCAACGTACGACCGGTTTCGCCCTTTTTTAACGACTCAATAATATTGATTTTATCATTTAACGTTAACACAACTCTCTTACGCTTTGACATTTTTATGTAATAATTCTAAAGAATTCGAATAATTCCGTCTAAAGTATAACGAAACGTGTATGCCACTGAACGCTCACAATTACGATATGTCAGTGGAGAATACATTGAATTACGAAGTTATTCGACCGTGGCGCCGCTCCGGTTAATAGCGAATCCATATAACTGAGGTTCGGATAATCGATTATAATAATTTTTTTTTAATACGCTTACTGACGTTTCTGAGTCATGTAAAAACACAAATTAACATGTCTCATGGACTATAAGTATTAACTACAAGCTTTTAATTTACGTTTTATTGGAATAATGTATCATATTCAGATTATAATTTTATATAATATACCATATAAAACATTTGTTTTGGGTTTATAATATAAAACATCTAAAAATAAAGGTAACAAAGCGATAAGATTATTTGTGGTAAATTGTAGCTTTAACTTCTCCATGACCTTGTGCCCGGGGATGGCGCCGCATGGCGCAGCAGGAAATGCTTATTTATATAGCTTCGTGCGCTTAGCAAACGATTATCGTGACAAACTAAACGATATGATTTCACACACATAGGAAATTTTGTTATTATTTGTGGATTTATAAAAAAATATTTTTTATTTAAGTTGACTACAATTGATATGAAATATGATGAAATACAATTAACTTTTGTCTTAATATTAATATTGAAATAAATGGTTCTATGTTGTATAAATGAGTAAAGTTTGAAATTTGATTTGATTTTATAATTTGAAGATAATAAATAATATTAAGTTTTTAACACTATTATTAACACAAAAAAATTGTACACTCATTATATTATAGCTTCACATTTTTTTATTTATATTAGTGACTGTCACCGCCATCTTATGGTGCCGCTTAGGAAACTAATTGTCTTTCACAAAGATAACTAATAAATAGTATATTAAAAATAAAGCAAATTGAATAATTCTCAAAATAACATAAGTTTTTTAAATTGATGTTTATAAAACTGTTACAATAAAAAAAATATTTTATAAATTAATATGTTCGTTATATTATCTTAAAAATACATCAAACATAAAACGGAACGTTCCACATCAAATTCACACCCGATGTCATCATATGTCAAATTTGGCCTTCAATTACTGGGGATTCTCGCAATTTGTGAGGGTTTTGCAATGTTCGAGTGAAAAGATACACACGAAATCGATGCTGTGACGGCAGACACACTTGCTCGTGTTAAAATGACATCGAGGAGTAAAAATGCTGTACGGACTTACGAGGCCGAGATCGAAAAGAATCGGGAGGAGTCCAATTGGAAGAAGGTTGCGGACTTGGCCCAACAGCTCAAGGCCAGGTCACCTTTGCACGGTGAATAATGTTTCTAATAAGTCATTTAAATTGTTTGCAAGTTTTAGCGCGCTTATTCTGATATTTAAGCTCTACTTTCATTCAAAATTTCATATAAAATAAATTATTTCCTTCCTTATTTTTTGCCTTATTTTTTTTTGTTATTTAACAAGTTTTAAACACTATAAAATATGTCATGCAACGGCTGTTTTAATAATGTTTGAGTTGTAATGTGCCCTTCAGTAAATGTATGACAATAAAAGTACTACTACTGATAGTTCTTATCTATTCTACACAAATATGAATTGTTTGGTATTGGAATTTTCAATAAACAGAAGCATAAGTGCATAGATTGAAAACGAAATATCAACACAATATCCTCATTGAAAATTGCAAAATACTTTTCAATTTCAATAAAGATTCATTACTGAATGTACAAATATTTTATATAAAAAGAAATCAGCTTCATGCTGTATCCCGCAAACAGCAGGTTAGAGTAAGCAGAGGGAATCTAGTTTTAAGACAATTCACATGTTTGGGGCACAAGTTGTGCCACTACTCTACCAATATTTTTTAAATATTATATAATGATTTATTTTATAATATCTAATTTTACTAAAACTTACATGGCCATTTTTTATATAAAGAAAATAATATACAAGCTCCATTCTATCCTGTATGTAGCAGAATAGGCACTGGAAATCTAATGTGAAGTCAAAACATTCCCCAAATACTGCCCAATTTTTGAGATATTGCACTTAAGTTGTGGAAAATACAATCAGTATTTTGTCTACCAGAAAAAGGAAATAAATATGATTTACTCATACCTGCTCTGGGAACTACACCCAAAACTATGTCTACTTCACTACTACTACAATCTAAATTTGTAATTTATTCTTTTATTTCCAGAGAGTCTAGCACACTTTCTCATAGGTGAGGGTAAATTGGAAGCATATTTAAATGAATGGTCACCCATCAAGGAAAATATAGAAAGGGCTCAAAGAGAGCTTTCAGATGCCCGTGGATATTTAACTCTAGCAACGGATGAAATAGGAAAAAAAGCTGGTGTTGCATTAGATGCCTTTCTGTTACTGGGAAAGTTGAATTATGCATGTGGAGCATATGACGATGCATTAAAGAATTACAAGCTTGCAGAATTGAATAATTTGACAGAGAAGGAGCTGCCTGTGTAAGTAATTTTTTTACTGGGACCTCTTCTACTAATTAAATTAAAACTTTAAAACTTTAAATTTTACTGTGTTCTGGCTATTAATTACAAAACTATTTCATCACTATAGTTGCTTGGTATTACTTTTGATTTTTTTCCATTAACATAATTTTGATTGTTTTTAAAACATATTGAGACATTGATAGATACCATGCCTTACTTTATCTTACCAGAATTAAGAAAAGAAAATAATTTAAATAAAATCTTTTCCATGGTATTGTATTAAACCAATATAGCTCACGAGGCTTAAGCTCAACTTCATATCTGTATGCAACTTTGCATTTGCATAAGTAGAACCTGAAGAAAAACTTAAAAAATTAATGCATAAAAAATCATATCTATTCTTCTATGTCATATATTATTACATCCTCATAATTTTCACTCTAGTTTGATGTGTTGTTTATGTTAATAATAATTAATCATTCTGATATATCATCAATGCTTGGTTGCTTCAATGTTTTTCTCCATTTTTTGTTTACAGTGATAGACAACTTTATTTTTCAAGTTGAATAAATCAAAGACAAAAATAGAATATTAAAAATTAAATATGACACTACTCTTTTGTTAAAAAGCAATATAAAATGGTTTAGATCCTTCAAAGGTTTTATATTCAGAGAAACTAGTATTAAAATGTAATGAATGGAATTATATAATATGTGTTGTATAATACCATATATGTATGTTGTATTGCAAATGTAATGTGATTACTTGTTTTGTTGGCTTTAATTATAATTAGATTAGTTCAGATTGGTGGACACATTGGGATGTTTTGTTGTCTTTTGATTAACTTATGGCTGTACTGGTAATAGAATAGGGACTGATTATTATCAATAAAAATGTAGATAATAGAAAAAGGCCTGTAACTCATATAAGTAAATACCTTTAACCTTTTTCTACATAATATTCATAGTAACATAACGTTATTGAAATTTTAATTTTCATTATAAAAGATAATCTATAGTACAGATATTTATTTTGATATAACAACACTTGTGCTAAACGAAGTCCAAAGTTCATCTGACACAATGCTGACTCATTCAGATTGCATGAAGGCTTAATTGACCCAATGATGAGGTGTAAAATTTGCTTGAGACGTATTATACTGTGATTTTCTTAATTGAAATCTGCGCTACTTCCTTACTATTTTATTAGACACTTATTGAAGTAAACTCCTATTATAATCAAATTGCTTAGCTGTCTTTAAGAAATATCAATTTTATTGTATGAAAAGAACAATTTGTATTAACATTGTTTGTAGTTTTCACATGACCTTGAAAGTTTATATTGTATTGTGATATAATAATAATAATAATATAACATGGTCATGTATACTAACAGAAACACAATTATAGCATTTTAAAAATAATAAAATATGAAAAGTTTGTGTTGTCATTTTTGAAAATAATATGAGACATGTAATATTTATTGCTCTTGAGACTCAATTATGTTCGATTGACATAATTTTTTTGAGTGGCTGCCACTTTAATAAACACACAAATTATATTAGAGAAAAAAAATGTTTGAGAACTTTTGTGTGTTTATTGGGATAGTGTCAAGTAAACATAGAGTTAATTCAGATAACACTGGCTTTATTAACAACATAAAAACGTTATGTAATAATATGAATATTTAACTAGAACTATGACTGATAGTTTTGTTCACGTACCTGACTGCATTTGGTAATTGTTGGTTAATTCCATTAAGGTTTTCAATCTTATTTCTTTTGATATTTATAAGAAATATCTATATCTTTGAGAGTTTGTTTTTTTAAACGCTAAGATCTCTAGATCTACTGGTCCGATTTATTTTCTTTTTGTTTTGTATGAAAGCTATATTCTTCAGAAGTGCTATATATAGACTACATAACATTAGAGTGTAAGTCTTAGTTAGCCTTAAATAACGAAATAACAATAATAAGGAACGCCATCAAATTGCTTTAAGCGCGTGCGCTGCAAAAATACTGAATTATATGCTACTGGTATATAATTGTATGAAATAACTATCTCTTATAAATAAGTGACAACAAGACATTTTGTGACTAATAATAATTGAAAATTGTAAGGTGATATTTCATCGATTTTTATTTCATATGTATATTGAAATTTACGACCCAAAATTATTTCATCATAAAGGAAATTTAATGAAAATAATCTTCGGCTTTTGTAGCATGTAATTTGGGCGTATACTTTTTGAGAAAATGTTAAATTAAAATAATTCAACGCTCTACGCAAGCCTAGACTCAAGTCGGGGGAGCGCACTTGCCGCCGATGACGTTCTATCATATTATGATTAAATATATCAATCTATTGGCAAATGCAGTATAATAAAAGTATTAAAGTTGATATGCGGGCGAAGCTGCGTGTAGGCTACTAGTTAATATTATAAAACTGAGGAATGTTGAACGGCTGAACGCGTTAATCTCAGGAACTGCTGGTTCCAATAAAAAGAATATTTTAGTGTTGAAAAGTTTATTTATCGAGGAAGGATTTATGATACGTGATGTATCACGTTAATGATTTCGAGGTAACTCACACCGTACAGAGTACATGCGTTGCGATTACTTCCCGCACTTAGAATGAGTCACGTCCCACACTTTTAGTTGTTTCCATTTTAACATAAAATCTAATAGAATTTGTGTAAAGATAAAATACCGTTTATGTAACACACGGCTTGCATTGAAATAACAATAACATTTTTAATTATGTTTTTTAACTATTTATTATGAATAGTTTATGAATTGATATTTTTAGAATATCTATGTGAAGTCACTCGTGGCGCAGGGGCACAAACGTGCAACTGTAAATTCGACAGGTTGTGGGTTCGATTTCCGCACTAGGTCTCAGGTTTCATGTGCCTGTTCTACTATATGCGGGATTCAGCATGACGCTAAAAAAAATCAGCTATTGTAAAGCTGACGAATTTGTCTGGTTGAATGAGCTAGTCTCACCAGTTTTACTTTTTTTTTAAACAAAATCATTGCTTTTTTTCAGTCGGAGTTTAAGGATAGTTGCAGAATCGTATGCAATCAAAGGATTATGTCTAGAACAAACGTCAGTGCCAAGTTCCACGAGTCGATATAAACAAGCTGAAAAGGAATCTGAGATGGTAACCAATTTTTTGGTGATATGTTTTTTTTTGTGAAGAACATAAGTCTAATACATTTTGGAAATAATGTTTATGCCTTATTTTGTATATGAATATATTGTTTTATTTTTAATAATAAATAATAAATTTCCACGTATACCAGGGTAGGCAGAGGGAGCCTTGTTTCAATACTCCCCTCTCCTCACTTTCCGCCGTATTCGGGAGGCATTACGTGTTGAGTGGCGGAACTCAATGGTCCGCTTTGCCTCAACACCAGGCGAAGAAATTAATATACTAAATATTTAATTTTTGCCTTTTTTTTTTAAGATATACAATTTTGAATATACAATGTAAACAAGCTGGTTGTGGATTAGATTCTCACTCAGAGTAATTAATTAATTTCATTTATGCGTTCTGGTAACAAGATGTAGAACGGCGTTCAGTTCCGTTATTCAACACGCAATATCTCAAAAATTGAATAGAATGTGAGGAATCAAGTTCTTAAGACTAGGTTCAGTCTGCTTCATGCGGGATATAGCGTGAAGCTATAAAAATTGATGACAAAATAAATCTTTTAACAATGTAGTTAACACAATTAAAAAGTAAATGATCATTTCAAAAACCAAATTTATGGTTAAGTAACTTAAGGTTAAGTTCCTTATAATGTAACTTATGATTAAGTAACTTATATAAATAACTACCCCTTTGGTTAAGTATAGTGATAACTGAAATTTGCAAACATGTCATGTTTCAGATCCGCAGTTTTGAAGTATCATCGGAGCTCAGTCTGCTCTACCTACAGAGGGCGGGTGGTGCGGGTTCAAACGCAGGTGTTTTACTAGAGACAGCTTTACAGAGGGCGCCTCTGATGCATATGAGGGCTGGGAGATTGAATGATGCTATTGATAGGTATTTAAAATGTTGTATATTGTAGTTAATAAATATCAAATATATCATTAAATACTGGTCGTTTTCCGATAGAATCAATTAGACATATGGTTCATGAAATGGTCGATGTTATTGGACCTACCAAATTGTATTTTTTTAACTTAATACTGCTATGTACTAGTAGCATGGGCAGAGGAAACCTGGAGGCGGATACTCCGTTCCCATTAAGACACTTCTGTTCCATATTTTCCGCCGAATTCATAAGTCATTGCGTGTTGGGTGGTGGATTCAATGCCGCGCTTTGACTCTACCAGAGCGAGGTAATGAAAATATTTTATTCCCCGAGTGGTAATCGAACTCACAACTGTCGCGTCGAAAGTCATACACTGCGCTACGATGACGTCGACAGTACATAAAACGACGATACAGAGTGAAGCTAAAAAATTTTTTTGATGTTACAATGCCAATACCGCCGAAAAGTGGCGGATTACTATATTAATTGGATAATTAAAAGAAGGATTTCTTTTAAGACAATAATACTCTTTACACCTCCTTCCTAATTCTGTTGGTTTAGAAATTCAGATTAGCAAGAAACATAAAATAAAAAATAATAATATTTTAAAAATGCCAGCCAACATGAACTATTGATCACTAAATATCAAAACACTATCTAAACAGTGCACGTTTACCGTTACCCCGTAACATTGAATGTCACTTAAATAAGTTAATTCTTCCAGGTACAGAGAAATGCTAACAGCAGTGGAATCAGTGGCCACACAAGGTTTACGACTAACGCTAGCGAGGCAACTCGCTGAGGTACTTATGAGGGGGGTTACTGGACAGGTATGGCTAGTTTAGTTGTATCATTTTGTCTATATAATCTACTAAACGCTCTGTATATATCTAAGCAAAATTTTCTTTTATAGGTTGATAGTTACAGGTGAAGCTAATAAAAAAAACGTGTTCAGAAGCATATTTTCATATTCTAGGTGTATAGACCGCCCCAAAATGTACCAGCGCCTCCGCAACTACAAGGAACATTAACGAGACGAAGAGAAGAATACGTATCAGAAGGTCCGTGGAAACCCAAAAAATATGCTGGACTTAATCAGGTATATATATATTTTGCGTTTTAAATAAAACACTTAAATCTACCTGTCAGTCTACACGTTACCACGGACTACATTCAATGTATAGTACTAAGTATATTCGATGATTCTGGCTTAGTAATTTCATTTAAATTCGTAAAAATTTAAGACATTTTTTTATTTCAATTTGTATTTTTTTAAATAAATACATAATATGTGTCAAGCTTTACGACCAGTTTTAATATGGTGGTTACTAAACTTTATAACCGTTCTCAACTTAGCCGTGTTTATTTGTTTATTTATTTTTATTTTATGTTTTTAGGTCTTTTTTAATTTTGTTTTACTCGCGTAAATATATCCTAGCGTAATCGGGTAACATTGCAACAATTAAATTTTTCGTGGGTTTCTCCCGTTTTCATTCATCTCAATGACCTGACTTATAGTATTGCATTATTAACCTATTTTAACATTAGTAACGTATTTATTATATATTTCTACTTTTTCGCTCTGGTGTCGAGGAAAAACGCAGCGTTGATTTCATCCACTCAATATGCCTCCAAAATTTGGCGGAAAGTGGGAAACGGAGTGTCTTAACACTATGTTCCTGATTTTTGCCGGAACGTAACATCACCATCCTGCTTGCTCTGTTCGGGATACAGCGTGAAGTAGATTTTTTTAAACCTATTTAATTATAAAATTTGACATTAACGTTTCCCTATTCGTATCACGTAATGAATATGAAAAGGTTGTCCTTCCACTACTTACATATGCATATTGCTATACACATATGAAATATTGCATTTTCAAGTTATTCATGGTGAAAGTCAAAATCACATTTTAATCTAAATGCTTCATATTCCCTGTGCCTACTCAAACATATGCGGAATAAAGAGTTAAAATCGTAATTAAACACTAAACTCGATATATTAATGTTCCTTAGTTCGTCCCCCGCAATGAATATGAAGAGGCAATCCTCTTGTTACTGGTGGGTGAGGCGATGGCGGTGCGCGACGCAGTGCTCTCTCAGAGTGCGGAGTTCGAGGCGGCGCGCGCGCACTCTCTGCGCAACGCCGTCGCCGTCGTGGACCTGTTGGCGCTGTTGGCCGCGAGGTGGGGACAGCATCGACTGTTGTTGGAGGTGAGTGACGCGCGCGCATTTTGATGAAGAGTGATCAAGGATCATTTCACATATGAGATGATAAATAAAATGTTTTTTAATCATATCCTCAATTGTAAGTACTTTAACAAAGATTACATTTTAATTATAAAGTCTAATAAGTATTTTTATGCTAATTTCAACTTCCATATAAACCTCAAAGTTATAATAACGACAGACAATAGCTAATGACGCCCGCCTCGTTGCAGTCGCTGGAGCGCGCAATGAAGTTCTCGTTCGGGTGCGCGCACATCTGGCGGCAGCGCGCGCTGGCGACGGCGGCGGCGGCGCGCGCGCCCTCGCTGCCGCTCGCGCTGGCCGGCCTGTCCGCGCTGCCCGCCGCCGCGCCGCCGCCTGGTGAGCATATATCATGTATATTGTATGGCATGTGTAATTTATCATTTTATAAACTCGTCTTTCATAAGGTCACTCACGCATACATTGACTACTACAGTATCGTTGACGAGTGGCGGCCATGAAGTTGCGCACTCTCAACTTATTTGCGTTGTTTACTGGGATATAAAATAATGAAAAATAAAAAAAATGTCCTTTAAGATTTAGGATTAGGTGCTATATCCCGCACACAGCAGGGTAAGCAGAGGGAACCTAGTGTTAAGACACTCCGTTCCCCAGTTTTTGCCGGATTCTGGAGGCCTTGCTTGTTGAATGACAGGACTCAACGCCGCGCTTAGTCTCGACACCAGAGCGAAGAAATGGAAATATAAATTTAAGTAAATATTTCATCTCCCCGAGTGTGGATTGAACCCATAACCAGTTGGTTTTATAGTCACACTTCGTGCCGCTGCGCCACGACTGGCCTCAATCTTCATTTAGGATGAGGATTTTAAATTAAAGCTGCGTTGTTAGAATCAAGGTGGCCAGGACTCGTCGACCCTACTGTAAAAATTTTTTTAAGAAGCGTAGTGTAAAAAAGTTAAAAATATTTTGACGAAAACGAATAAGCTTAGTACAAAATGAGATACGTGATGTCGTGTCCCGCCACACTCAATTTTTAATACATTTTAATGTAATGACGTATCACTAGCACATTATTTCCCGCGCCTCAGGTAGCAGCTCGTGGGGCGCAAGCGTGCGCGCGATGTGCGTGGCGCGGCGCGGGGCCGCGCTGCAGCCGCGGGACGCCGCGCTGCGGCTGGTCGCCGCCGCCTCTTGTTACAGGGCCGCTTGGGTGAGTTTTAGAGTTTTTCTATTATTAGTAATTAATCATTTATTGGCTATTGTTTATTAATTTTTATTCTCATATATTAACAACCTTCAACATCAAATTCTCATAGTCCGCTGCTAGATGCACTAATATTAAATGTAAAACGAGTCCTCGATTGTACTGTATGTTTGTTTACATTAACTAAATTAATTAAATGACATAAAAAAATAAACATAAAATACGAAAATAATAATTAAATAATACCGATAATAAAATACAAAATTTCGCACAGATAGAAGAAGGTCTGGAGTTTGCCCAACAAGCGTTAGCCATCGCGGAGAAGGAAGCGGAGGAGGAAGATGACAGTGAGGAGGGAGAAGCGGCCATAGCATTGTTACCGCGGTGCTACTTGTACTGCGGTATCGGGCATCAGATGACGGAACAGGTAATAATGATGTTTCTATTTTTAATATTTTAATTGTGTTACTATGACCCGCGCCTGGAAACTATCCAAGAGTTCTCACCACTAAGCCATGCATTTTTATTAAGCTATGTGAAAAATGTGCTGTAAAATGCTAATTCCTCGTCTCGCTCGCTCTTACCCTCACACTCTTGCTACCCGCAAATATTACTTTAAAAAAGGTCAATAAAAATTGCCGGACCTGGGTTATTTTCCCTGACTTCTGTCTAATTTACCCTACAAAAAAAAATACTCACCCGCATCTCTGTTGCTGTGCCCTTCGTCGTTTTGCGAATATATATAATATCGCTATAGACGAAATTCTTATACTTTTTTTTTAGTTTTACGCTGTATACGATACATTGAATTGACAGCAAAGGGAACATGGGAACCTAGTGTTAAGATATTTCGTTCTTCATTAAAATATTCTGTTTCCGAGTTTTCGCCGAATTTTTGAGGCATTTCGTGTTGAGTGGCGGTCCTCATCGCCGCACTTTGCTAGTTGCGCGTTGCCAGAGCAAGTAAATAAAAATATTAAATATTTCATTCCATCTTGTGGGATTCGCGTTTATAGACGCACGCTTGTGCCCTGCGCCATGACGGATTCAACGATCAATTTCAATTAAAATTAAATTCAATTAATTATTAATTGTTAATTATTTTCAATTAAACTAACTTCTTATACGCTTGTTAATATTTTTATACTTTTTTCTTGAATATATCAATGTTGTTTCTGTCTTCCTGTATATATTTCCATTATATGACGTGACATGAAGATTGACGAATTATATTCTTGTGGAGCCATTCACTGTCTCCACAAGAATAAAGCAAATATAGTCTAGATTATAGAGAAGTTTTAATTAAAAAGGCCGGTCGTGGCGCAGCGGCACGAGGTGTGACTGCAAAACCGACTGGTTCTGGGTTCGATTCCCACTCGAGGAGATGAAATATTTACTTAAATTTATATTTCCATTTCTTCGCTCTGGTGTCGAGGTTAAGCGCGGCGTTGAGTTCTGCCCCTCAACACGCAATGCCTCCAGAATTCGGCAGAAAGTGGGGAACGGAGTGTGTTACACTAGGTTCCCTCTGCCTACCCTGCTGTGTGCGGGATACAGCGTGAAGCTAATTTATTTTTTATTTATTTTTATTTTTAATTAAAAATAAGTAAGTAAGCATACAAGTAAATGTTTAAATTATGCTCTATTCATCGCTTCCACCGTGTATATAATTATATACTAAATTTCCTTTTCCCCTCTTCCAGAAATCGAACTCCCGACCAGAGAAAGAAGCGCACAGCTCTCAAAGTTTTCGCCAATTAACTCGTGCTGCGAGCTTAGACAGTAACGACCATTTAGTGTTCTACCATCTTGCTTTGTATCACCATCAACGAGGTGATTTTGGTGATGCTATGGTAAGTTTATGTGGGATTTTGAATTATTTATATATTTTTTTTACGCAGAGTAGGCCTTGTGTTGAGATATTCCGTTCTCTACGCACTGAACACTTTTCGAGATATTGTGTGTTGAGTTGCGGAACTCCCTGGAATGGGGATAGAACTCGCGTTGAAATGCTCGCGCTGATGCACCACTGTGCTACGAAGGCCCCTAATTATATATATATTTTTTATTAGTATGATCTAATCAATCACCTTCGCACAGCAGGGTGGGCAGAGGGAACCTAGTGATAAGACACTCCATTCCCCACTTTCCGCTGAAATTTGGAGGTATTGCGTGTTGAGTGGCGGAACTCAACGCCGCGCTTTGCCTCGACATTAGTAGCAAAGTGTTTAATTGTATATTTTTATATGTACGGAAGTAATGTGTTTTAATATTTATTTTAAATCAAATTTTGGGATAATTTATATTTGTCTTAAAATTGTATTCTACATTTTATTTAATTTTTATTTAAATACATAAAAAAATGATATTTTAATATTTTAAAGGAGATTAATAACAATAATAACATTTTTATTAAAATCTTAACTTACTGGCAGATTAGTACTCGCACTGTTTTAAAATCCGTTCAGTCCCAGTGTACTTAAAAAAATGGCTCACGTTAACCGCGCCGACATTTCTTTAGTATCAAAATACTAACCTATGATAACAATTAAAAATAGCTAATTGTACCTCGCAGCTTGATGAAACCTTTGACTTTAATCACAATGCCAGAACGGTCCCCTTGTTCCCGACTACGTTCTAATTTTTATACATTTCCTAAAAACATCATTATTTTGCTATATTTAGCGAGCAATTCGACTGAAAATGTAAAGAATAATTATATCAACCTGCCATTTTCAGGACGCAACACGCACATGTCTCTCCGTTCACTCTGAATGTGGAGGTGCACTACGTCTCGCCGCCATTTTGTTCGCATCGCCCGCCGCCATTGCAATAACGCGGTTAAGCCACGCTCATTATCCGGCCGCTGAATGGCCATTGGTCAATTTAGCGAGGTTACAGCTTAAATATGGCGACGTGGAAGGGAAGGGAGAGGGAGGAGATGCGGCTTTGGCCACGGGGAAGGAGTTATTGAGGATATTACACGCGGCGGACGAGGGGGGTAGTGGAGGGGATGTGGCATACGCGGATTTGGATGCTTTGTCTGATTCGCAAAACGACGAAGGGCACAGTAACAGAGATGCGGGTGAGTATTTTTTTTTGTGGGGTAAATTAGACAGAAGTCAAGGAAAATAACCGAGTTCTGGCAATTTATATTGGCCTTTTTTAAAGTAATATTTGCGGGTAGCAAGAGTGTGGTGGTAAGAGCGAGAGAGACGAGGAATTATAGAAGATTAATGTATTCGGAACGTATGAGAGCGGAGTGGTGGATATTTCTCGTACACGGATTTGGATGCCTTATCCGATTCATAAAATGATGAAGGAATAGTAATAGGGATGCTAGTGAGCTTTTTTTGTGAAATAAAAGATGAGGGTACTCAGGAGAGAGGGGAGAAAGACTAAATAGGAAAAATAAGTACCATAGGCGGTAGGTGAAGGGTTTAGTATAGATAAATAGCATACGCGGATAGACAAAGTTATTAAGAATATAGTAATAAAGATACGGGTATATTTTGTTGTAGTTTTTTATTGGGTAATAATAAGAAGGTAGTTAGAGGAACCGGGAGGGGGGAGATGGATGTAGCGAGAGGAGGGAGAAGTATCTTAAGCTACTGAGAAAGAATCATTGCGGATATTTCATATGATCGATAAAGGGAGTAGCGAGATGGTATGGCGCCTGCGGATTTGGACGCTTTGTCTGATTTTTTTGGTTTTTTTACAAGGAAAAAAGTAAATCAGAAGATTTGAAATTAGTTTATGGAAATATAAATTTATAATATTTTATGAACTTGTTTTAAATAACTGATATAGTGGTTTACTCATCTCATTTCTGCAATTTGACAATATATAGAAAAAGAAAAAAAGCTGCTAAAAAGCACTTATATCATTCCAGTATCAGTCCGAGCGGAGTCAGCGGGCGCGTTCCGAGTAGAGCGCGCGCTGTCCGCCGCCTCGTCGCAGTCGGCGCGCGCGCGCTCGCCGCTGGCCGAGCCGCGCGCGCATGCGTGGCTGCTGTTGGCTGAGTTGTGTTTGAGGTAGGTTGAGCCTCACTCACGTTCCCCATCGTTGTGTTCATGGCTCAGTTCGCACGTGTTGTGTTACGCACGGGCGCGCTTCTGTGTTCTGTTTGAGGTACATTAAGTCAAATCTACGAAAATTTTGTATATATGTATGTTTCCAATGCCCGCGCGTGGTCCCAATATTTGAAGCACGATAAGCTACGCCCAGTAGGTATTGGCCACGCCCATTTGTATATGTATCAAAGTCATGCACGGGTGCTCACTTACACACAATTGATTGATACACGCGCATTGACCAATGCCCAGTGGCCTTCTACTAGACGTTGGTCACGTTCATTTGAATATGTGTTACATACAACAACTCACCTGTATCAACTATCAAATCACGAATATTTTTTGAACTCCATAATTATAATTTAAAACCGTTTCATGCTTTATCCCACTTAGCAGAGTAGGCGGAGGGATCCTACTGTCTCAAACACTCTGTTTCCATTCATTTATAAAGGACATAAGGTTATGCTTTTTTTAATGTACAGGTTAGATAGAGTGAGTGCTGCGGCGGGGTGCGTGTCGGAGGCTGCATCGCTAACGCCCTACAGCCACCTTGTCTTTTATATGGTAATTACTAAATTTTATTATTTCGTATCGTTCGTATTTTATATTGACATAATGATGTGATTTGTTTAATAAAATGAAGATACAAAAAAATATTGATATATATATTTTCCACATAATGGTTGAACATTACATTCAATTAGTGTAAAACATTCTGTTTTCTAAGTTTTTTTCTGTTCTGCATTCAGTATAGCATTTATGACACTGTTGATCAGAACAGGGAAATGAAAATTACTCGTTCTTCTTTATGAAAAACGAATCAAAAATCTTCGTGTGTACAATCAGATGGTGTTTAGTTATATATGTATATTTGTATATTCCATTTTAGATACCCACTTGGGAATGTATTATTTTCATTTCCTCGCTCTGATAACAAGGCAAAGCGTGACATTGTTCCGCACACATATTTTCTCGAAGATTGTGCATTGCGTAGGAGACGTAGTGTCTTAACATAAGGATCTCTCTATATCTGTGTGCTTGCAGCGCGGGCAGGTGCACGCGGCGTCGCGCGAGTGGGAGGAGGCGCGCCAGTGCTACCAGAACGCGCTCGCCATACACCCCACGCACCTCGACAGCATCGTGCAGCTCGGTGAGTGTAGCTGGACAGACCAAATGTTGTACTTAGTATTTGGATAAATTAATGTTTACTTATTTAGAAAATGTATGAAAAATTAACGTAGTGGGATTTGACCCCGCACCTTTTGGACCGTCGTCATACGTTATTATTACGGATTAAAAGGGTCCAAATTCCGCTACATCCAAATAAGTACCAAGGGAACTTAGGAAAGCTAAGTGTGGCATAAAATTATCGCTTATAAGCTATAATAGCAGAAATTTGTAAAAACCTTCCTACAGAGATGTTAACAACATAAATAAGTTGTTTTTATTTGACATGGATATTGAAATTTACGATCGAAATTTATTCTATTATTAAGGAAAGGAATTTATGAAGATAAGCTTTGGCTTTTATAGTATGTAATTTGGACGTATATTTTTCAAGAAAATGTAAAATTAAAATAATTCAACATTGTTTATAGTCGCAAGCGTAGTCTGGAGTCCCGCGAGGGGCGCCCTAGTTTCACTTGCTTGCACTTTCTCAAAATTATGAAAACAAGTTGTTCACGATTGAATGTATCGATCTGTTGGCAAATGCAGCATAATAAAAGTAGTACAGGTGTTTGCGGCCAATCTTAATTTTTGTCAGTAAAAATAACGGGGTAGACATATATACGTGTACGTATCGCAGGCGCGACGTACTACTCGCTGGGCTGGCTGCGGCTGGCGGAGCGCGCGCTGCGCGAGGCGGGCGCGCTGCGGCCGGCGCGCGCCGACACGTGGCGGCGCCTGGCGCTGGTGCTGGGCGCGCTGGGCGAGCCCGCCGCCGCCGCCGACGCCGCCGCCGCCGCGCTGCAGCTGCCCGCGCCCGCCGACCACGTGAGTACATGCACACGCTCTTATATATCATTAAATGTCTCAATTAATACATATTTTGTGTTCTTTTTCCAGGAAAATTTGTTTAGTACATGATCATGGTGGGATACGAAGCGAGTACGTACAGTTATCTGCGTATAAACTAAACTAGCACACAAATTAACTATTATATATGTATATTGTTAAATAACGCAATTCAAATTTGACACTAAATCACTTAAATATCTCATTATGTATAAACAGACATGTTGTATAGTATTTTTTTTATTTAAATAATTTTGACAATACAAAGACTATTAAGTCTTATGTATATAGTAAATATGTAAAATGTTTAATTATTTATTATCTGTGGTAAAAAAGTGACAAATTTGAATTGTTTTGCAGTTTATCAGATTTTTAAATATGAATGTTGTGAGTGTTGAATATCTTTATTATGTCTTCCTAATGGCAAAATGGCCGCTGATACTTAAAAGTAAAAAAAAAACTTTAAATCAATGATATATCCATGAAAGCTTATTTTTTAATATTCAGATTTAGCAAAATAATATGAAAATGTGGAAATCTAATAAGCAATATTATTTAAAATAACCGAAAGTGAGAAAATCTTCAAAAATTTAATTTCTTGAAATGTATAATTACATGCATAAATAAAATTTATATTTAATTATCGCGAGAACCGATTATTTTCTCGATAACTCTATGTATCGTCTTGTGTTTTATCTCGTTAATATCTTTTAATAAGAAAAATTATAAGATATATAAAAAATTACGAATACGTATGTGTTCTTTTCATAATAATAATTGACATTAACAACATAACATTACATAACATTATAATAATCATAGGAAGTTTATTTCGACTGATATTTAGGTAATGCCTTGGAATTGATATCTTGGTTTTGGAAGTTTTTATTGCTTTCCTGGCAGTTGTGGGTTCGTTACCCAATCGAGAGAATTAATTATTTTCATTTCCTCGCTATAGTAAGAAAAAAGGGCGTTGAGTTCCGCCTCATTAACAATGTCTTAGCATCGTCTGTGTCGAGTGGCAAAACTCAGAGTGATGTAAGAAAAATAATTTTAATTTCTATCAGTTATTTTTTTTACTTTAAATCGAATATTATTAAGTTATTAATTTAATTATATATAAATTATTATTTCGAAATATTCATATCGTATCTGTTGTAAATGTGAATATAATATATTTATTTTTGTTTTTCAATTTTCATCGATAGTGAGATATTTGTTAACTAGTCTATATTTAATTAATAAAATTTCATTCCTTGGTACATACAAAAAACATTGAAACTTCTTCTAAATCATATTTTTAATTCTTTACTCCTATTTTTTTTAATTGGGCAATTTATAAATCTTTCATATATAAATAGATTTATTAACACCAAGACAGATTTAATACTCAGTATAACGTAAATATTTTTCTTGGAATGACTTTGAAGCCGCTACCTTCTGCTTAGTAATCAAAGATACTAATTAATCTCCATTTTCATAAAACATTAAACAAATTTTATCTTCATTGCTTGTAATAATATTTATTTCTTGTATATAATAATAAAATAAAGCTTTTTGAAAATTTTATTCCACAAAACGCAGGCTTAAAATATATTTATTTTATTTCCCAAACTTGTGTTCGTATAACACTAACAGAAATATCGATATTTGTTTTTTATCATTTCTTATAATCATATAGTGACCATTAGATTAAAATGTAAGACAAAAACGTCTTAATCTCTGCTCCTATTTCTGAAAATGTTTACGGCTCGCGTTAGTCGCATTTCCTAGGAATTTTTAAAGATTTTAGAGACATTTTATCGTTTGTAGCTGTTTTGCAGTATCACTGGGGCCAACACAAGGACATACTCTCTCTTCGAGCTTTTAATGTCGAAATTTTTATATATATCTATAGTATCAAACTTTCAGGTTTCTCTAGTAAATTAGACTATATATTTATTCTCGTTAAATGTCAATAAGTTAATATTTTAGTTATAAAACAATGTTTTAAACTAAATTTGGTGAATTTGGTATTATTTTATTTAAATAGGTGAACTGTATGAAGAGAAAATGATATTATTATTTGAAATATATGTTTATATAGTAAAAAATGGGCATATTGTGTGTAAAGGTTGTAAACTTACAACGATTTATTTCGTAAATTTATATATATTATCATAATCAGTGAAAAGGTGCTTGCTTTCTTTTATATATACACATACAAAGATATTATATAGTTCTGAAATAAAATATTGGAAAAGAAAAAAAATATTGTCCAATTCTAATTTAAATAAATAAAAAGTAAATATGTAACAGATAAGTAACCTTTTTTGGAATCTATAAAAAAAATATTTAAAACGTCAAAGTAACATGAACTGTACGTTTTATTTAGTGTTACGCTTCGGTAATAAATCGGTAAATCCAATAAAACTATATACTGTAGCTACATAATATATAAAAATTTTAAGATACATAAAGGTAGGTAGGTTAATCGTTTTCCCTTAGTTAACTGAAAATAACTCGACAGATCTCAAAAGAATATATCTAAATGAATCAAAATATATAAATATTATATTTCCAAAGAATGTATGAAGAATTAATAAAAAAAAACCTGCAAATCGTTTTTTTTTCTGTGTTTAAAATATACTATTTTTGTGTTTATATTTCCAAATGTAACGACGGTCCCTAGGTAACGATTTTGAACAACTTACAACGAAAGTTTTTGGCTAACTATACGTATAAAAACTTTTTAAATATTGAAACTAAGAAAAAAATTAAAGAAACGATAAACACATTTTTCGCTTTCAATACTTTATTTACCTGGGGACCATCGACGACTAAATTATGTAATGTTTTCTTTATAGTAATTTGATTGTTCATGTAAATATATAAGCCACGGTGTTCACAACGGTAGGTATAACGGAACGCAAAGAAAATGCCAATTATAATGCAATACATAGATATATCAACGAATACTGTACATTCCTAGTCGTATTTAATTGCGTAAGTCTAGTTTGATTATAATCTAATTGTTTTATTTAGTCGTCTTCTTGTTTTTTATAAACTTTTGCCGTTAGCGTTCGAAGTCCTGCAAAACTAGTTCGATGTTTGTTAGTTAGGTGTCGAATTTTAACAATAACCGTTCGCAGTTCTGTAGTTTACGTTCGACAATATACAATAAACGTTTGATGTTACGTAATTAGCGATCGAGGTCCTATAATAATTGTTCGGCGTTCTGTAGATGGCGTTCGACGTTCCGCATAAAAAAAATAAAATAAATCGGCTTCACGCTGTATCCCGCACACAGCAGGGTAGGCAGAGGGAACCTAATGTTAAGACACTCCGTTCCCCACTTTCTGCCGAATTCTGGAGGCATGGCGTGTTAAGTGGCAGAACTCAACGCCGCGCTTAACCTCGACACCAGAGCGAAGAAATGGAAATATAAATTTAAGTAAATATTTCAACTCCTCGAGTGGGGATCGAACCCACAACCAGTCGGTCAAAGCCGCTGCCGCTGCGCCACGACTGGCCTCAATCGTTATATATAATAATCGTTCGTTATTCTGTATTTAGTGTTTAAAGATCTGCAACAATTACAGCATGTCCTTATTATGCAGTAAAAACATAGAAGACGGCCAAATGAAACAATTAAAATATGTATTTGTATGTGATTAATGCTTCTTATAAATATTAAGTATATGATTTAAGATTAATATATTTTTGTACCTATAAGAACTTTAGTTTATGGTTTGGGTGAATTATGTTGGTGACATAATAAATAAAGGTATTAAAGGTTGATCAAGTATATATAATTTATTGTTTATGAAAGTTATAACATGCTGTATAGTGTGTATACTACTTGGGGTATTTTAATAAGTGCTTTTTATTTCATAGAAAAATTTCTTTTTTTATTTCTCACGATTTTTTTTTGTTTGCAAAACATGCTCGCTCTGGAAAGCACGAAGTCGAACATTTACACTCTGTGAGTGTGTTGTTTAACCTGACATCGTTGTTGTAATGTATAACTATATGTTGTTATTTAATATAACATTCCCAATTTCTTATATTCATTCGTACCTATGTATTTTATAATCTGTAAAACTCGCTTTTAAATAACCCAAGTATAAACTTACAGCAATCAATAAAAAAATATAAAAAAAAAACAATTTCTTCAACTATTCTAAAGTTTTCAATTCATATTTTATAAGTAATAATAGTCTTTCTCAATTTTTTTCCATAAAAGTTCTAATATTTTAACTTTTTTATGTCATCTTAAATTTTATTACTGGTATTACATTATATTTACTAATTTCTGCTCTAAATGTATTCGAAATTTATTTAGACCCAAATTGTATAAAATATATAAAATTAATGAAAAAAAAATGTTAATTTTCAAAAGTAGATCAAGAAATTTACAAATATAGTAAATCTATCACTTGTTGGCGGTCTGTTTCTAATGTATGAAACAGGCGCACTATTGTAACTATGTATATACTATAAAAAAACTTGAAAATTGTATACAGGATGGTTGAGATATGATATGACTGTTAGATTGATTTTATACTAGGAAAATGCTTTCTCTTAATTTGAACACTCTGTATAGTATTCCGTAGAAGTCTTCTTGTGATCATCGTCTGTTTTAAGACGATGTTCATTAAATGCCGTCATTGTCAAGAAAATTGTTTTGCTTAGTATTAAATTAAAATATAGTGTTTGAAAATAATAATGATAATATGTTTTAAAGTAAAATAGGTTGAAAAAATAATCCTATTAGAAAGAAATAGCACTTGCCAGAGTACTTTACATCTTTCTATAGTAAACGTCGTAAATCGTATCTCAACTAACCTCGAAAGTTACCTGTTGTTCCCTTTGTACACTACTGTAGATGTTTTGGCAATCGATGTTGACTGTACATATAAAGTTTGAATATAATATGTAATTACTACGTTACTTATATAATGTGTTTTATTTTCAATTCCACTCTTTTTCACGCGGGGAAATGATAACCAATAGAATAACATTAGTTACACTGGGTCGTGGGCAGCGGACTTCACTTACCACCAGGTGACCCGTGCGCTCCTATACCTTGTAAAAATAAATAAAATAAATCAGCTTCACGCTGTATCCCGCACACAGCAGGGTAGCGGCCTACCTACCCTGCCTAGGCCTAGGTAAGCTAGTGTTAAGACACTCCGTTCCCCACTTTCCGCCGAGATCTGGAGGCATTGCGTGTTGAGTGACGGAACTCAACGCCGTGCTTTGCCTCGACACCAGAGCGAAGAAATGAGAATAAAAAATGTAAATAAATATTTCACTTCCTTGAGAGGGGATCGGACCCACAACCAGTCGATTTTACAGTCACACTTTGTGCCTCTGCGTCACGACTGGCCTCTGTCCTTGTCATGTCCATAAAAAAAGTTAAGATATTAGTTCTGCCATTTTTTCAAAAATCTATTTAGACGGAGAGCTGACCTGTCATGCTTTACCTAGATGGTATATCCTTATAATATTAATATAAATTATGTAAATTAAAAAAAACATTGCGAACATTTTTAATGATTGCTCATAGCATCCTTATATCAAAGGCTAAACTGTCTAAGGCCTTGGCCTTGATTCGTTTTGAATACATTATAAAATGAAGGTTATTGTACAGCTATACTTATAAGGAATGTAATACATATGTATGTGTTACATATATATTAACATAAGTATCGTTAAATGTGACTATGTCTATCTGTACCCGCGATTGTTATGGGTTCTACTCATTTGACGTAATCATTTTATTTAAATTATTCTTAAATCAAATAAAAGACCAGTCGTGGCGCAGCGGCATGAAGTGTGACTGTAAAACCGACTGATTGTGGGTTCGATCCCCACTCGAGGAGATGAAACATTTATTTACATTTATATTTTCATTTCTTCGCACTGGTGTCGAGGCAATGCGCGGCGTTGAGTTCTGCCGCTCAACACGCAATGCCTCTAGAATTCGGCAGAAAGTGGGGAACGAAGTGTCTTAACACGAAGTTCCCTCTGCCTACCCTGCTGTGTGCGGGATACAGCGTGAGACAGATTTAAATAATTCTTAGTTTATTTTAATTAATAGTTGTTTGTTAACAAACAGTAGTTTCTAGTTTACGGTATTGCAAATAGCATGGTAGGCAGAGGACCTAGTGCAAAGACATTCTTAGGCACTCCCTCGTCCATTTTAGAGTCAGGAGTATCTTTGGGTAACATAAAATTTGTTTAATATACAATGGATAAATATTAATAAATATCTTTATTTCACTTAAATATAAACGCTTAAAAATAATCAAATCAGTCAATTGTTGTTCATCGATGATATCGTCATAAGGTAAATAATTTTACACTCTTCAGAAGGGAGAAACTTAAGCTATATCTACATTAAATTAGGATACGCGTTCAGCAAAATCTGTTGCCGAAGAAACGAATAAAATCTGATTCTAGTTAGATTCAAAACTTAAATTAATATATTCTTCATAAATCAACCTCTGGAGTCTTTCTAAGAGTATATTTCTTTCAAAAATAGGGCTATTTTTGTATAGCACACACTCTTTTCTTCAAATTAATGATATAATATTTGATAAAACTGAAATAAACTCAAAATCCAAAAAAAGTTAAGACTCTCCGTTTCCAACTCTCCACTGAATTCTAGAAGAATTAACTGATGAGTGGCAGACCTCAACACAGCGCTTTGCATCGTGAATAAAAAAAAACAACATTTATAATAACATATCAAAGTTAAAGTCAAGGCCCCCCAGAAAATATTTCATTATCGGACCCCCTTTACTCCCATCTGCATGTCAACTTATATCTTCAAAGGAATTGGTTACCACAATCTTGATAAGAGGTTGCTTGACGTGTAGGTGGGAGTGGAGTGGGTGAGGAGAGGCTACATGGTTGTTCTTGTTATGCAACTATGTTTCGCGTATCACCCACTCTGGAATCCCTCACCCACCCTGGAACCCTTTTTTTCTACCCATTACACCATTACACCTTCATTTCCGCTCTATGATGATTTTCGATACGTAACACACGATATAACAAAATATGTCGATAAAACATTGTAATCAATTATAGTATTTGTTGATAAAATTGATAGTGGGTAAGTAAGTCAATACGCAAGAACGAACGAAGTCTGATAATATACTTGTAAATTTTCAAGTATCATGAAAATCCAATTTATGCGAAAAATCGAAGGCTACAAAAATGAATAATCAAAGAAAATGTACTCTAACATTTTCTTTAATTGTTTGTTTTTATCTACGTAGGTACTGTTTGTTGTATTCCGCTTAAAATGAGGTCGGCGGAGGAAACAGACTTAGCAGTCTGTTTCCTCCGCCGACCTCATACTCCATTCCCCACCTTCGCCCAATTTTGGAGGTGTGATAAGTGGTGGAACTTCACGCCGCGCTATCTTGTTACTAGAGCGACGAGAGAGACCTACAACAGTCGTATTAAGAAATAAACGTTGTGTCACCGCGTCACGACGGCCTCCTGATTAGCTTATAGTAAAAAAGCGATCAAGTGCGAGTCGAAATCGTCCTCCGAGGGTTCCGCTCTAAAATAAAATAAAAATACAACTTATAAAAGTTGACGGAATTAAGTTTGCGGGCGTACGCACTTATTTTGTATGAAATTAAATACAATTATAAATTTGTTATAGTTAGTATTTTATCTGTAATAAATATATATATCCATTTTTCGGATTAAAAATTACTTATGTAATTTTTAATCATATACTTATAACATCGACACGACGACAAGTGAAAAATTCATCACTTTTAATAATTGTTAACCTCACAGCCATGACATAATTGGAATCTTGGAAAAGAAAATCCGGGCAAGCGCGATTATGGCTCGCCCACCGAGGGTTCCGTACAAAAATTAGAGGTCTCGAGCTTTTTCTAAAATTCAAGCTTAGCTTGAACACAAATATAACGTTTTCTTTCCTAAGTGTGGAATAACACTTTAAAAATGTTTAAAAAATATTCTGAACTAGTACTAGCTGTAGATGCTTGCTGCCAAACTATTAACTCTTCACAACTCCGGTAACTTTTCAAACAAAATTTCTCCCCGTATTGCCATCATTTGTTGATCCACTAGCAAGGCAGTGGATCAACAAATGTTTTAACTATATTAATTAATAATCCAGTTCTTTTTTTAAAACGAACCCAAGCAGTCTGCAGCTCATTTTTTTAATTTTTTGTATGTAATTTTTTTGATTTGAGAATAGATAGTTTATTCATTTCTGATAGTTTAGCTTTACGTACTACACAGACAATTGTTGCAGAAGTTCTGGTAAGAAGTTGACGAACTTTTTCATTTGCCATTGTATATCATCATATCATATCTTATTAAAAAGTGTCACCATTCAGAAATATTTTATTAGGTTTCAATTTATTAATTTGTGATTTTATAATATCCATCTCTGCTATTTTTTTTTCTTTACTCTATTTTTCGAATTCATACTTTATCTTGCGAACAATCCTAGGTACTAAAGATTTAAATTAAAACTATAATATAGGAACTCTATTTTCCCAATTTTAAATTTTGTTTTTGGTGGGACAGGTGATTTTGAATTTTTATTTACAAAAATATCCTTAAACAACTAAATTCAATAACTGGGCGGTGTGTGAGGTTTATCTCACACACACTCCAGTGCTTCCAGATGAGTGTTCCACTGGAGTTTGGAATCTATCGTTAAACCTAAGAAAATAGCTGATTCCGACACACTGACTGTTCCTCCTTTAATTTCTAGACTAAAATTATGTTTTTTAACGTTTGGTAAAACAAATTCAATACATTTAGTTTTTTTAGCATTTAACATTAGATTATTCATATCAAAACAATAAAGAATATGAGATAATGCACTATTCACTTCGTCATAGTTTGTTTTATTTCTGTCTACCTTAAATATTAAAGAGGTATCATCTGCGAAGAGTACAACACATAGGTTCTTTGCATAAAAAGGCAGATCATTAATATAAAGAAGAAATAAAAGGGGACCAAGTACAGATCCTTGTGGAACGCCCATCCTTAGAGGAGATCCAGATGATTTTACATTATTTATACTAACTTTCTGGATTCTTTCGCTTAGATATGAGGCAATAAGATCAAGGGCGGTATCCTGTATACAATAATGATAAAGTTTTAATAACAGAGTTTCATGGTCTACACAATCAAAGTCATTGGATAAATCACAAAACACTCTAATTGCGTTTTGTGACTTCTCCCATGCGTCATAAATGTGCTTGAGGAGTGCTGCACTTGCATCTGTAGTGGACTTGCCTTTGGTGAAACCATATTGCAGCATCACGCTTTAGTGTGATACTAAAAAACTTGTTGACATTCGCAGTTAACGAGGTGCAGAATTTATCTATATATTTTAAAATATTCCTTGTAATCACGCTGAAAAAAACAACATATTATTTATTAGATAGAACCAAAAAAAAACAGTAGTCGTCGGCTTTTTAATGAAAAAACTATAATTCACAGGTAATAAGAAACACCTTACACAATATGTTATAAAAACGTCAAAATCCATGCGTATATATATATATATATATATATATATATATATATATATATATATATATATATATATATGCAATGTGTCAAAATAAAGAAGAAAGTTTTAGCGGAGATTGTATATATATATATATATATATATATATATATATATATATATACAATCTCCGCTAAAACTTTCTTCTTTATTTTGACACATTGCATATCAGATTCGATATGCAATGTGTCAAAATAAAGAAGAAAGTTTTAGCAGAGATTTTAGCAGACATTTATATATAAATAATTACGTATACATTTTCAAACGTAATGCTTTAGTACTTAAATAAAAAAATATATTTTATTCAGTGATATGATTGAAGTGTAAGCTATATTAGGATTAAAAGCTCGCAATGACAGCCTTATATATAGGGAGCAAGGAAAAGATAGACAGTAAGCATTTTTTAGGCAGCAAAGAATGTATAGACTTTGACAAAATATTGTACGAATTGGGCGAGTACGGGAGATATCAGAAACAGAACTATTTCCTAATCCTATTCGTGATGATCTTCAGTGCTGTCAACAACTCTCAGTATGTGTTTATGGCAGCTATTACTAAAGCAAGGTAAGTTTTCATTTTATTCAAATTGAAACATACATACGTTTTCTAAATAAGTATTTTTCTTTCCTAAGTGTGGAATAACACTTTAAAAATGTTTAAAAAATACATACGTGTAATATCTGAAGTAATGTTATTTTTGTCACCAAGAAAGGTTTCTTGGTGTCACTTGGACTCACACCATCGACTCACACCGTCAAATTGTCTAAACTATTTTTTTTTAATTCAAGCAAAATGGTCTAAACACCTACATTAATATTAATAGGTTTAGGTTAAGTAGTGTAAATCCTGGTACGCATGCAACTAAGAATTATTCTCTATGCCAAATTGGTTTAAACGATATATAGCGTTCAAATCGGACATAGGAATAATCATATATAAATAAAACGAAGCAAAAGGTTTATTTCTATGAAAAGATTAAATAGCACTAAGGTACGTAAGCCACTTTCTTTTTATAACTTAATGGTAAAAATGTTAGAAGTTACAGTTATGTGTAGGAATAAAATATTTCTGAGCTTAGAGAAACTACTAGAATAATATATATATATATATATACAAATCTAAGTTTAAAAATAATAATGCAAGAGTTTTGACTCTAAAACATCGCTATAAGCATAACGAATACATGAAGGTTTTCTTATGTATGTGAATTTAGAACTTTTTATGCTGTCATCATTATCAACATCACATCAGCCTTTTGATATCTACTCTTGGACCTAGTACCCCCAAGGATCTTCATCATAATCGGTTTTGCGATGCATGTATCTAGCGGCTTCCCGCGATGTCAGTCTACCTGGTGGAGGGCCTGCCTACCGAACGCTTCAGCTGAGCTGCTCTTACGGATGTCCTTATTCCTGATTCTATCACGTAGAGGAATACCGAGCATGGCTCTCTCCATTATCTGCTGTGTAACTCTGAGCTATTTCACGGGATGATTCGAAGAGATAACTCTTTCTCGAAGTTGTACCTAAATAGCTGGACTGTTTCTCCCAGATATATATGAATGTCAACTACTTTGAGAGTTGGATTCCCAATACTGACTTTACTTGCTCCACAGTAACATATGGGCATACAACATAACTTGATTCTTTCTATGTTTATTTTAAAACATGCTCTTTGAGAAATTCTATTGAGATATTCGAACACTGTAAGTTCAGGTCTTCCATAATCTCAACTAGTCGTACTACATCATCGACAAAATGAAGATATGTAAGGTACTCGCCAACCTGTTTTATGTCGTTTTCTTCCCAATCCAGAAGCTTAATATTATGCTGCCGCAGTAAGAAGCTTCGGAGTAATAACATCTACCTATCTCATATCTCGTTGTAATTGGAAAGGATTAGAGCTCTGGTTCTGTATTCTGATCGATATATTAGCTTGGATGGCTTAGATGGTTTACGTATCTTAACATATCAATATTTATACCTATAATTCATTGCCCAGGTATCGACCGATTCGAAGGCTTCCTCGTAGTCCACAACGTCAAACTTGAGTGAGATGTTTCGTGATGACTCTTGAAAACAACTTGTAAAGCGTCAAGTGGCTCAAAATTGAGATTGGTCTGTAATTCCTTAAAAATTATTCTCACCACCTCACTGTTTTGATGGTTTTGATCACAAAGTCGTCATTACATATTTGGTTCTTCCTTGACATGATGAAATCTATCTTAATTTTGACTTTACTATCTGGACTCATCCAGGTCCATTCCCGCTATTGAGAATTTCCTGAAGAAAGAGTTTATATAGAAGCGTTCTTTCTTCATTTATTTGGAGAAAATTGAACCTTTGAATCGAACCTTGCGTTGAAGTCCCCCATCCCAAATGTGTAGTGAGTTTTGTAGCTACGTATGGCTTTATAGATATCCTTATACATAGATTCCACTTCGTCATCCGAGTGTGTCGAGGTCGGAGTGTAATCCTGGATAACATTTAACCAACATCGTCTTGATATTCTATGTATCGGGTACAGTATTGTGTTTGACATACTGATCAACAATAACCACATTGTTAACCGCCACAGTTACCATATCCGCTACTGTAGCTATTAATAGTGTTGAGTGGCGGAACTCGATTTGCCTCGTTGTCATAGCGAGAAGACAGAAATATTTAAGTCCCCCAAGTGGGTTTCAAACCCACAACTGTCGCATTTACAGACGCACGGCCCTGCGCCACGACCGCCTGAACTTCTACGAAAAAAGTTATAGTATATATGGTTATATATTTTATAAATTATTGTTTTTAGGGATAAAGAGCCTGAAATATATATTGGCCCGCGAATAATTATTTTCACTTACTTTCGATGGTTGACTTATACGCCCGCGTCATATTCGTGCAACGAAATTATCTAAGTTAACGACATAAATACGTTTTATCTTTTAATTTATTGGTGGTTTTTCCACCAATAACTATTTAATTTCGATATATTACAGTGTTTCTATCACCGTCACAATAAAGTTTTAATTCAAGGAAAAAAAAATTAAGCTGTCATTATTTTTAAGAAATGCGCAAACAGAATGGTTCAAGTATCACCAAATAGAACAAATTTATTCCAACGACATCATTTTTTTTTTTTGATAAAATACAAAACAAGAATCAACTTAATATTTTAGAATAAATGAGTGTACGTACGTACTCCTGAAAATTGTGATAAATGAAAAAGTGAAATAGTGACGACAATTTAATAAAAAAAGGAATGGGCTGAGCTACACTTCAATAAAATATACTGATTTCTATGTCATTTGATATAATGGACTTAAAAATGAGGGCAGGGTAACTATAGGGTTCAAGCCAAAAAAGTGCTCAGAACTTAATATCGCAAAAATTAGCGCCTTGACCAATTAGCCTTTCGGCAGGCGATATATAATATTCTAACCAGATAAGGTATTCTAGCTATATATAAGCATATTTGTTTTTAAAATAAAAAAAAATATGTATCATATTTTTATACAAATATTATATATAAATAAATATATTTATAGAATAAAATACAATTGTGTATGTGTATAAAGGTCTTCCGTTCTTCGTCTCGTTTTCTGTGAGTGAGTGAGTACTGGACATAAACAAAGTTGAAATATGACATGTAGATAGGTTAGGGAGTGTAGAAAAGGTCAAACAGAAGGTTTCTCAAAATTGTTACGGGAACTGGGATAAATGGGATTTTCCATTTTACGTCTTAAAGTCCACGTAAACCAAGTTGCCGGCGATTAAATAATGATGTTATGCCAAGTTGTACCTAACTTGTCGACCCTATATTAAAAAAGAAAGTTATTAAACCTGCCTTCCAGTTCCGACGCTCGAGGCCGACTGTTTGATGTGAAAGTGAATATACGAGTGCATTATTCATACAAAAATTGTCGTAAAATTTCTAAACGATTCTCTAATTCCTCCATGTGTCTAGTAAAGTTTTGAGAACTTCCAAAGTTTTTAACAAGAAATTGCAAATTATGAGGCCAGTCTATGTGCAGGTGCACAAGCGTGTGACTGTAAACGTGACTGTTGTCGGATCGATTCCCACTAGGGGGAATGAATTATTATTTATTAATATTTCATTTCTTTGCTCTGGTTACCAAGGCATTGCGCCGCGTTGAGTTCCGCCAAACAACACGCAACGTTTCAAAAATACGGCGGAAAGTGGGTAACGGAGTGTCCTAACACTTTTCCCTCGGTTCCCTCTGCCTACCCTGCAATACGCGGGATATAGCGTAAAGCTGAAAAAAAACAAGTGATTATATTTTGTGTTCAATTTCACGTATTTCATATAGCAGGGTAGACAGAAGGAGCATAGTGTTGAGATGCCCTGTTCCTCACTCATTGTCCATTTTTTATTTGCTTGTTGAATGGCGGACTCAGCTCTGTTTTGTTACCAGAGCTAGTGCATATGGGAATCGAACCTTCAACTGCCATGTTTATAATCAGACGCTGTGCCACTACGGCTTCTAAAATGTAATTTATTAAATTAACATTTTAATGAAATATAAATACTTATTAATTTACAAGCCAAGATTACAAACGAGGTCATTGCACGCCGAACAAGTACTGAATACATTTTTAAAATAATGTTTAAAATACATATTGTTTTTCAATATATTGTCAATTTTCAATTAGAAGTCATTGAGAGATTGTACTAAATTATTTATTGCTTAGATTAAGAGCGTTATGTGTTGATATCTTGTAAGTAGAAAATTAGTCTACACTACATTTTTACAGAGAAATAAAATCAATATGGTAGGTACTTATCTATTCTTTATCTTAATAATAATATAAAAAAGAAGAGTTTGTTTGACTGCACGCACTGATGTCAAAAAATGTAATTCGATTCGAATTCGAATTGAAAAATATTTTTTGTTTTGGATATTCCATTTCTTGTGGTATGCTATAGGCTATATTACATCACGTTCCAATATTACCCACTGCTCCTACTAAAATAAAGAAATAGTAGATATATACGATACTTAATTCTCGCTTTTTGTTAGGTATACGACTGTAAGAAATAAGATGCATATTCATTTCGTTCCTCAATTTTTGCCAATTTAGAGGCGCTGTGTATAAAGGTATTATTAGAAGTAGTATTTATCTACAGATATCTAATGTTTATACACATTTTATCTATAGATATCGTTAGAACATTTAAATTGATTATGAATATGTATAAGCATTCTTTTTTTAGGGTTCCATACCTTTTAGGGAAAAAAGAAACCCTTATAAGATCACTTTGTTGTCCGTTTGTCGGTCTGTCTGCCTGAGAGCCTTTATCTAAGGAACGCTTGGAGATATCGGGTTGAAATTCAAACTATATATTCATATCTACGGCACCATGATTTCTTAAAAATAACGATTTTTTACATTTACTTAAAAAAAAGATATGGGCGTTTATTTTGCAAAGAATGTGTACGTCGACACTGCAAAGGGAATCAAAGTTAATAGAGTACTTCCGGTTAACCTAGAATTATGAAATTTGGGATCTATCATCTACAGATAGTAGTAATAGTTCAGGAAAAATCTGAAAACTATACATTTATGGTTAAATTCTAAAAAATAATAGCCTTATAAGGGGACTAAAATTTCAAAGTTAGTAAAAAATTTTTTATGCACTACTTGCACGAGAATAGTAAGTTAGGTATCTAATTTTATCAATACCTTAAATCATTTTAATTCTTAAAAATATCTATAGATAAATCAATCTATTGTATCTGCTTTATCTTTTACTAAGCTTTGCTTTACTAAGGATGGTAGTCCAACGATGAAAAAAAAAACAGTAACAAATAACAAATATGGTAAATAATTGCTATATTTTTGTAGACTTATTGAGGCCAGTCGTGGCGCAGCGGCACTGGTTGTGGGTTCGATCCCCACTCGAGGAGATGAAATATTTCATTTGAATTTATATTTCCATTTCTTCGCTCTGGTGTCGAGGTTAAGCGCGGCGTTGAGTTCTACCCCTCAACACGCAATGGCTCCAGAATTCGGCAGAAAGTGGGGAACGGAGTGTCTTAACACTAAGTTCCCTCTGCCTACCCTGCTGTGTGCGGGGTGCAGCGTGAAGCTGATTTGATTTTATTTATTTTAATAATTATTATTTTAAATATAAGGGAGAAACGAAATGCCTCCAGAATTCGGCGAAAAGTGAGGAATGGAAGTGTCCTAATGGGAACGGAATATATTTACACTAGGTTCCCAGGTCTTCCTATGTGCGGTGCGAGATACAGCGTAAAGCTAAAAAGAATAACCAAATAATAGAACTGAAATAAAAATAAATTTTATCATTATTATTTTAATTAAAACACTCAATAATTATAAATATATATGTATACACAAGTGTTATTGTCATCTATATAATATGTATATTATATAGCGTACCATGTAGTAGTAGTATTATCTAACTTTAATTATTGTATCGGTGGAGGACATGGCGAAAAAAGTTGTAGTGAATATTTTGCCTTAACACACCGTACGGTCGACCTTACTCCGGCGCGGACGCGTCTCACGCCAGTCACATACAAAATATTAATAAAAATCGTATAAAAATATTATAAAACATTTATAAATAAATTGTATAATTAAGAATGAACTGCAAGATTTGATATTTTGCTTAAAATTAAGATATTGTTGCAAAAATGACTAAGGAAATTAATTTGGACGATGTGTTCGTGGAGATCGGGATGCTGGGACGTTATCAGATAAAAACGTATTGTTTGATTTTAGTCCCAATATTGTTTTGTGCAGTGTATAACAGCCAGTACATATTTGCAGCGGGCAGCATTCAGTACAGGTAGGTCATTTACTTTTAAAAATGTTTAAAGGTCGCAATTTTATTAATTACGGCAAAATTTACATGTTTTTGAAAAGGTTTTAAGCTACTTAAACTATTGAATGTTTGTGTAACAAGAAAATAAAAGTTATATTTAAATATAAAATAAATTAGTAAAAATGCATATTTTAAATATTTATAGTTGTTGATAAAATTATAATCTTCATTTATGAATAGAATATGTTTACATACCTACATACATACATACATATCATCTCAATTTTTGTCTTCAACTCCTTTTCTTTTGTTGATGCTGACACTTTTTTTACTATACGAAAGTGAAAAGAATATTTTGCTGAATTTCGCTAAAGGCTGAATTTGTATTGTTTATTCATTTTAGAGTTTTTCCGTAATCCAAAACTCCCACACCATCCTAATGCAACGCTCCTCTACCTTTTGACTAACGATACCGAGCAATATTACGAACCTTGTAGTAGTATAAAAATTTCCACGGATGGAATTTGAATATACAGTTATGAAGTTTCTTTTTAAATATTTTACAACTGAGCCCCGATATCGTTATTTTGTAAATCACTGGCTTATACTTGTGGCTTTACTGTGGTCAAATGGAAATAACTAAAGAATGTATGTGAATGTAATGTATTAATACAAGACATATTCTAAGTGCCCAAAGTAGCTCCGTGAGCACAGGGACACTTCACAGTGGGTTGTAAAGAAATTATTAACGTGATATAATATAGCTTTATATCCTTTCTCAATAAATGAACTAATAAAAAGACAAAGATTTTTTAATTCATACCAGTAGTTCTCGACATTAGTCTTAATTTAAAAAAGTAAATTCATTATTATTACGTTATAAGAATTCAAGCAAACATAAACAAAGTCATTTAAACTTGTTTAGTTGAAAATAAAATAGTACCGAATTTAAATAACCTTGTATGTTCAAAAAATATAATGATATTTGCAATTTTTCATTCAATCATTCGTTGAGGCCAGTCGTGGCGCAGAGACACGAAGTGTGACTGTAAAACCGACTGGTTGTGGGTTCGATCCCCACTCGAGGAGATGAAATATTTACTTAAATTTATATTTTCATTTCTCTCTGGTGTCGAGGTTAAGCGCGGCGTTGATTCTGCCACTCAACACGCAATGCCTCCAGAATTCGGCAGAAAGTGGGGAACGGAGTGTCTTAACACTAGGTCTGCCTACCCTGCTGTGTGCGGGATACAGCGTGAAGCTGATTTTGATTTTCATTCAATCATATCGATTTTGTATGATTTGATTGGATGATCTAATATCATACTATTTTAATGCGGTATAGATATATTACAATAAAATAGTAAATTTATATTAAAAATGACAATTACTGAAGTTCTCGGCAGAATTATCTGAGCTCGAAAGAAGAGTTGGTAAAAGCTTAAGATCCGGCTGCTCAAACCTTTCTGGTTTTTTTAATGAATCTTATATTTATGGATACTACATGGCGGTAAAATAAACTACTATTATATTACTATATTGATTCGAAAGAGAATGTACATCATCATTAATCAAGAATCGTTTTGTGTTATAAAAAAACAATAGCTAGCGACACGCTAGCAGCTTCGCCTGCTAAATCTGCACAATTATACAAAAGATCGTTCCCATAAAAATTGGAACTATACTAATCTATGCAAATATTATAACGCTAAAATATTTCATTGGTTGAACGCGATAATCTCTTTTTACTTGGGTGAGGAACAGAGTGTTTTAACACTACGTGTCTTAACCTTCTGCCTGCCCTGCTATATGCGGGAAGCAGCGTGAAGTTGTAAACAAATAAAAATAAAATGTTTTAATAGAACGATTACATATCATACTACCATAGTAAGCTTTGTATTACAAGTAACAAATATTACATTTATAAAAAAAACTTAAAACAAGGAAAGTTAAAAAGTTATAAATTACAAAATATTATCAAATATGAATATAATATAGCTGTTTTGCATTACAACAAAACAGTTATTATGTGTATGAAGAAACACACAGCGTTGATTGAAGAAGCAGTCTCCTAATTTCGCCTATTTCATATATAAATTGTTTAACTTACCAAATAATACTCGAAATACTTTCCTCTTTCACTTCTGCAGTGACGTACGTCATCTATTCTCTGTGGCGACGTGCTGTCATCTGTCACTCATAGAAGTCTTCATAACTCACCAGCAAGAACCTTGCTGCAACGCTGTGTGTTTCTTCATACACATAATAACTGTTTTGTTGTAATGCAAAACAGCTATATTATGTTACTTCGAAACACACAGCGTTGATTGAAGACCTGTTTGTTTACTGCTGGTGAAAGAGAATATATGCAGACAAAGGATGCAGACGCTATGTGATCTTAAAGAAAATTAACTTTATATACCTATATTAAAAGTGAATTTTTAATTTACCTATAAAACATTAAAGTTTTTCAAGTAACCTAATAACCTTAATAAGACATCTCTTACCAATACTGTTTAACAAAGTTTTACTGGTAATTCTTCTTTTAATTATTTCATCATAAAACCTTTATTTAATGGTATAAGCTCTTCTCTTAGTTAGAACAAAGTATTGTATAGTAATATCAAAATATCTTCTCAAATAATTTAGGATGTTTATATAATAAATCATATTGTATCAACTTAATAATAGATTATTAAACTAATCATTTCATTATATATTAATAAACTTACTTCACAAAAAACCTCTTTTGAAATTATTAACTTATCTGATTTTTTTTTTTATTCTTTCAATGAGTTTATTACTGTTTACTTATCTGAAACCTTTAATTCTTCCAGTATACCTGAAATATATCATTATTATATCTTTTTAAAATTTCCTTTTGTTGTCAAAGTTGTTGTCTCTTTGAATATGTAGACCATCATTTAATAAATTAATATATTTAATCATTATTATTATCAACTGCTGCTGCTTCTTTCTTGCTGACAAGAGAAATATGTCTCCTTCAAAATTAAGACCATTTAAGTGGTTGGTTTAATAAAATTCATTATTGATATAAAAATGTCTACATAAAAATCAAAACTGATTGGTCCTTCAAACATTTGAACCTAAAAATAAAATGACTACTGACTGATATATTAGATGTTCTGATACATCACAATGTGAGAATACAACAAAATAATATTATGGTGTGCCACAATTTCCTTGTGCTTTGGTTCCAGAAAATTATAATTACAATGTATAGTAAGTAACCACTGTCTGTGTGTACTTTCAGCCTGTCACATTAGCACCTTGCCATCAGGTTATAATACATATACATTCAGTTTTACTTGTTTATATCAAATCTGGTATCTTTTCCAATTTCTGTTTTAATAACAATGAAATATGGTATTTCTTTCAATTTCTAATATTTATTTATTATTTGCAATTTCTGTTAAAATAATACCATTACAGCCAAAAGTGTATCTTGATTGTCTCACCTTCAGTTTTTATTATATTGTATCTTTCTGATTTTTCTAATCTTTAACGGACTTGTTTTATGGTCCTTCTATTTGAGTGCACTAGCCTTCACCTAGGTTCTCAATATGTAAGTCTCTTATATAGTGTCCTAGTGCTCAGTGACTAAGTATCTATAGTATAAAGTTTGCCCTCTGTTATATATGGTTTTGATAATTAACTATGAATTATTAAGTAAGGTACCCACAACTTGTGTCACTTTTATAATAAAAGTAATATTAAAGTAGAGTAAGTTGATATAATGCACTTGCCATGAAATTATTGTTATTAAAGTGATTGAGAATAAATAATTATGTGTTTAAATATAATATCCTCCTAGATCTGGAACAATAAATGTTACTATGAGTCCCTTGTGATATATAGTCGCGCAACGGCCATTTGGACCAGCCAACTATCTGGACAGAGAATGGTCCACCACATCTTGGATCTCCATATTTTATAAGGCCTCCGGAGCCTGGAGCAACAGATGTTATTTAGACATGACTTCCCTGAATAGTGTATCTCAGTCTCTTGCGTCTCACCCATTTTTTGGAAATATAAGCTGTAAGTCCTTAGTGACGTTTAGTCGCACAACAGCCGACCATTTGGACAGAGAAAGATCCACGTCTAGGACGCTCCATATTAAATAAGGCCGCCGGAGCCTGGAGCAACAGATGCATACGGCATGTAAATGGTGGTCAGCTTTATATCTCTCGATAGATATACCACCGTCAGAGTGATCAGGCGATCTGCCAACTTCCAGATATATCAGCAAGTTTAATAGTTAATACCTGGGTCTGTTCTTTAATTTTCAAATATACCATAAAATAAAATTACTTTGACACATTGATATAGTACCATATTCACACTCTGAAAGCTTGTTTTCCTTGTGCTTATAAATATTGAACATTTCCATTAATCTGCATGCTATCTATCACATCTGATTCATTCATAACCTGCTTTCCTAAGATAAAGCACATTCAGGTGGACTACTCAACCTACATACACTGCGGTTTTGTTGAGAAATAGAATTACAGGTGTTGTATAGAGACTACGCATACAATTCTTATGATTTGACTTCCTACTAAGTCTGTTATTGGCAACTGTGTCAGGTAAACTACTCAACCCACATGTGCTGTGGTCTACTTGAGACAATTTGACTTTCCACTAAGTCAGTTATTGGCCGACTGTGACTATTGACTAATATAAGTATTGGTTAATATGCATAAAGATCCACTTTTCCAACATCTGCCTTAACAATCAAAGGCAATCGCAGAAGTAATTGTGCTCCATAACAACCCACACACTCACACTCCTTTCTTTGGAAAGTACACAACATAATTTCACACACAATTTAATTTTGAGTGCTTCATTTAGACAACCAATAATACATAATCTCATATATTTTATATGAATTGTGTTTACTGAAAGCAATTTCGGATTTGTAGCTGTACCAAAAATATTTCAATGTTTAATGATTAACTCAGCAGCCAAAATGTAGCATTAGTTTACTATTTCCGAAATATGAATTGTTAATGTCAATATGTCCTGATCAATTGCCATCATAAATCTGTTGGGATACACAACAACATATAAATGCCAGGTGATATGCCTGTGCCTTTCTACCACCATCTACAATTGGTAACCATTGTAACTGTTTGGGAAGCTCCCAGCAAGTCAAAGAAGTGGAATATATGCTAATGCATTTCCTAGTTCTTTTCTTTTTAATGATCCTCAAAAAACAATTCTCTGGGTACTGTATAACAATAAACATAAAAATAATAGAGCTTATGTCTACCCTTTTTTCAACCAAGATAGTATTATTTGTAACTATGTATGACTTTTACTGAATAAACTTGTTATTCTTTCAATTGCAATAATAATACATTTTATAAATATATTTATTTCTTTATTCTATTCATTCCTATCCAATTGAGTTTCCTTTTCTGTTCTATCATCTTCTTTATTTATTATTATTTTTGTATTTAAATTAATATTTTATATGATCTATTTCCTTTACTTATATGTTATATCTCTTATTTTTTTTTATATATATGAAAAAACACATACACTACATGTAGGGTATACTATTTGTAGGGTTATTTCTTTTTTTTTTGTTTTAATTAGATTTCTAAATTTTCATTTATTAATTTATTTTAGGTTACACACTTTTTATGTAAGAAGATATTATGAGCTCCAATGTATTACTGTCAGTTTATTTATTTTAAACTTTTATCAAAACTTTATTACACTAAATATACAAAATCACACACTTTATTCTATCGTTATATGACTTAATTCTTCTGAAGACCTAGATCCAAGTAATGTGGAATAGTCACAGTCAGCCAGTTTACCAAATTGTTTAGCCCAAGCAAATAATTTTGTTCAATGTTAGATATCTCTCTCAGTAGATGATATTTAGTTTCATTTTATTAAAGTTACACAACTCCTTGTTAACTACTAATTTTAAAAGCTGGAGTACTTTTACACAACCATTACAGACTCCCAGTTACTGTAGTCTGTAGTCACTTATTGACAGTAGTCAACCTCTGTCTGTTTATCACAATACTACTATTCTTGTTCATACACATTTTTAGCGACAAGTTACATTCTTTTATGTCACTAAGCTGTAGCTCTGTTATAGATAATACAGGATTATCATAATAAATTCCTATAAGAAATAAAATTAACACAAAATGTTGTTGTGTGTTGTTACAAATAAAATTCAAATTCAAATATACTTCACTTCAGTATTAAATAGACAGTTATTGTCAACTGAATATAGTAGAGCCACCACTGGCCCAAGGAACAGTTTTGTTGCCTAGGAGCTAAAAAAACGTTGTTATTTTCAATAAAAGTTACAATTTTAAAAACAATGTAATTGCAGCTATGCTTCAAATTATTATTTACATAGGTACATGTTATTATTACACTCTGTAATGCAAGTAATTATATATAGAATAATAAGCTTTACTATTACTTTTTTATAGTTATCTCTATATATAATAAGACAGTAAAAATATTTTGTCTGTACATTTAGTAATTTTGACTGAAATGGATAGAGGGATACTTAAAAAGACTAATAGAAAGCAAAAAGATTTTTTTTGAATTTCTTGTCTGTCTGTCTGTCTGTCTGTCTGTCTGTCTGTCTGTCTGTCTGTCTGTCGACATATTGTTGTCCGCATTTTTCTCTGAAACTACTGAACCGATTTACTTGAAAATTTCACCAATTGCTTTGTTTTAACTCAATTTAGGTTCTAAAGTTTGGTTCATCAAAATCGGTTCATTAAAAAAAAAGTTATCGTCATTTGAATGAACTCAAGGCATTAGCTTGCCAGCGAATGTTATATAGAAATCGCGCTGGTATGACCCTGGCTAAAGAATGACATTCGAAACGTCTTGATTATATGACTGTTGATAAAAATATATATTTTTGAAGCACTATTATACAATATTTTATACAATAAAGTAAACAAGGCCAGTCGTGGCGCAGCGGCACGAGGTGTGACTGCAAAACCGACTGGTTGTGGGTTCGATCCCCACTTGAGGAGATGAAATATTTACTTAAATTTATATTTCCATTTCTTCGCTCTGATGTCGAGGTTAAGCGCGGCGTTGAGTTCTGCCACTCAACACGCAATGCCTCCAGAATTCGGCAGAAAGTGGGGAACGGAGTGTCTTAACACTAGGTTCCCTCTGCCTACCCTGCTGTGTGCGGGATACAGCGTGAAGCTGATTTATTTATTTATTTTATTTTATTATAGTTGTCAATCAATTCTGCTTAAATCAATAATCATGTATTTTAAGCGGGCGAAGCCGTGGGCGGGCCGCTAGTCATAAATATTTTATATCTATCTCTGTATATAATGTACAGTAAAGTCACTTAATAAGTGTTAGGCAACCTAGCCCATGTTAAATAGAATGTTTTAAAAGACATTTTCAAAATAATCTTGAGCGTTGACATTTTTAATGTATAATATTTTGTCAAAATATCATATAGAAAATCTCTAATAAAATTCAGTAGCTATGTAATAGCTTATATGCTGAAATATAACTTACCAGTCTCAATTAGACTACTATTTTAATTTTCTAAGTATCAGAAGTTTGTACTTTACTTTTGAACTCTTATATAGTAAAGGGGGCTTACTTGGCACTTTTTTCTTCTCATTTTTAGTAAGCTAGGAAAAAAATGCTAGAAACTTCAAGGGATCGTTGACCATTTTGAATTCTGAAGACAGCAACTTTCCTTTTCCTGTACTTCTGAATTATATACACTCATTTTGCGAGACACAACACAAATATAAACTAAACTCCTTTATATAAAAATATTTTACAAAAAATTAATGATTTTCAAAAAATTTTTTGTTATTTATAAATTTTGCATCCGATCGCGGCAAAATTATAAGACGCTATGAGTGACAGATGACAGCACGTCGCCACAGAGAATAGATGACGTACGTCACTGCAGAAGTGAAAGAGGAAAGTATTTCGAGTATTATTTGGTAAGTTAAACAATTTATATATGAAATAGGCGAAATTAGGAGACTGCTTCTTCAATCAACGCTGTGTGTTTCGAAGTAACATAATAATAATTCATAATAACTGTAAAAAAAATAATTTCTATTTTATTTTGCAAACTTATTATAAAGCTTTATAATATTAGTATAAATTTTATCTTTTTTTAGCTTCTCGATGTATCCCGCACATGTCTGGGTAGGCAGAGGGAACCTAGGGTTAAGAGACTCCGTTCTCATTCAGACACTTCCGTTCCCCACTTTCCACCAAATCCGGCATTTCATCCAAAGGCATTGCGTGTTAAGTGGAGGAACTCAACGCCGCGCTTTGCTTTACCAGATCTAATGAAAATATTATATTTTTAATCATTTAATCGAGCGGCGGAGCAAAACGTGGCATTAGGTGGCCACTCGATACGTAACGTGTCAACAATTAGATATGAAAAGATAAAAGAATAATAGATTGAGGCCTATTTGTTGATAAAATTTATTATAACTTGCCTGCTTGTATGATTGCTTTTATATGATTCATTATATTATAATATGCATTTAACAGAAAAATAAATAAATATTTTGCTTGTGCAGTTGTCACATGGCTGTATAAATAACTATTTAGACTTAACAAATGGGCACACACAGATATTTGCTTTTTAGAAAATCAAACAAATGACGACCGATTAAATAAATAAATAAAATCTTTATTTCCAGAATAAAAATGAATATCAATGAACATAATAGTAGAGATAAACACGAATTGTTAAATTTATATATTTTATACGCAACATTGATTAATTACAAGTTAAGTTTAAGTAATTTTATAAATCTTCTATTAACTTCTTTAAGTGTGACGGCTCATCTTTTTAAAATATAAACTTGAGTTTTATTTCTCTAACCAGCTTTACAGTGTTGTGGTTTTAGACATACTGTGAAAGCCCTGGTAACTTTAAAAGAAATATGGCTTCTCGCAACTTCTTTTTCGGGAATTGCTTATAAAATGCAAAATCCCGTTTTTTTTTCGTTTCCGTGGGAATTTCAAGGAATCCTCCTTTAGTGCTTCCCAAGAAATCTACATGCTAAATTGCTTTTTTATGTGAAGCTATTCACGCTGCCTCCTGCACATAGCAGAGTAGGCAGAACTTGAACTTGAACCTGGAACCTACTGATATACTCCGTTAGTCAGTAGTCTATTCTCTTACATTAGTCAGTATTACACTCCGTGTCTATTAACGCCCAATATTAATAACCTATCTCCAACGTCAATCTTAAATTGTTTCATATATCTATCCAATCTCTAGATAGGATAGATATATGAAACAATCTAAGATTGACGTTGGAGATAGGTTATTAATATTGGGCGTAAGACACTTACTACTTCCGTTACCCACTTTTCATCGGTGATATTGCGTGTTGAGTAGTGGAACTCAACGCAGCGCTTTCCCTCGTTACCAGAGAATAAATTTTAATTTTCTCGAGTGGGATTCGAACCCACAACCTATTGTGTTTACGTGCTACTGCCACGACTGACCTCATAAAATCTATTAGTTTGCAGTATATACATGTGTAATGTATAATATTACTCTTACTATTAGTGTTAGTAAGTGTCATAGCTCTCTACGTCAAGGGTGACTTTTTTAAATAATAAAATAATAAAGAATTCGCGGTAGAACGTCGTTACGGCAGCGATTGGTTTTTTAAAGTGTTTCGTTTGATTTTTTTGTGTTACAGAATTAGCTAGCATCATGACTCATCAATAGAAAAAAAAAATTGAGCACGGAGATTGCTAGATTGCTATTGCAAAACTTTTTTGTTACACAGTATTTTAAATACATTACAAACAGACAGATTGACAAATATAAATGGGAGTATTGTATTGTATATGTATAAGTCAATCCAGTATACTTGTAGAATTATATAAAAACTAGTTTGAATCGCTAGTCATTGCCAGCTTGTATTGAAACGATAAATTATGTTAATTTTATACATGATTATTTTAATGAATACATTTTGAGATGCGATCAAAAGATATTTTATCTTATTATTAATTTCGTTTCATATATATATATGTATAAGATGTCTGTTGCTTGTTAATGTCATTATCCAATTCCATATTTTGTAAGGTATATATAATAATGTATGTACGTTGTACGTCATTCTAACGACGAGAGAGTTAAGAGTTAAGTTAAATTTATATTTCCATTTCTTCGCTCTGGAAATATAAATTTAACGGCGTTGAGTTCTGCCACTCAACACGCAATGCCTCCAGAATTCGGCAGAAAGTGGGGAACGAAGTGTCTTAACATTAGGTTCCCTCTGCCTACCCTGCTGTGTGCGGGATACAGCGTGAAGCTGATTTTTTTTTAAATTTAAATTTATATTTCAATTTCTTCGCTGTTTGTGTTGTTGTTTTTATTTATTGAAAAATATCAATTTAAATTGTTTAGACGAAAAAATTGTAATATCAAGCTTCTGAGCTTGAGCGAACGAAGCGAAGCTTTCTCTGAGCGAACTCTTTATTTTTCAGCGGAAAATAAGTGGATCTTGAGTGAAAATACGTGGAGTGGATATTGAGCTTCTGGTTCTGGTTCTTTTCTGGTCTTTTTTCAGGTTCAATATCATAGACCTATTCATATTCTACTAAAACATGAAGAGTTTCTGCTTCTGAGCATGATATTACTATTTTTTAAGTATTTTTTTCGTCTCAACAATTTACATTGACATTTTTCAAAAAATCTAACTTTCTACTATGGCCTGCTGGCATTTTCACATGAGTTCTAGTTTTCTAATAGAATTTTTATAATAGAACTGTTTATATTGTATTAGTGGCGAAGTTAGGGTATTTGCTGCCTGGTGCAGCTTAGAACTTGATGCCCTTTAAAATGGTCAAAATAATTTCAGATTTCAAAACACAGTAGCGTAGATATATAATTTTTTATTGCTTCAAAACTATAATAACTATATATAAGTTAAAACATTAGATTTTGATAAAAAATATTGCAAACATTTAAAAAAGGACATTACGCGCTTTTTGACTAGAATATATTATTCACATTTTCAAAATCAATAGTATCGACTAGTTCATGTTCGATTGACATGATAGCGAGATTGTATTTTTCATTTTCATTATTGATTCTTGATTGAAAAAAAAATAGAAGAATGGATCGTAGACTTTGATGCCCCTTTCCTTTTGATGCCCGGTGCGACTGCACCGCTCGCACCCCCCCAGCTACGTCACTTAATTAGAAATCGAAGAGTTCCTGCGTATGAGCATAATTTTATGTATTTTTAAAATTACTTTACGATTCGAACAATTTACGAAACGAACGTAATTTTTTCTGTTTATTTTTTTTCGATGTGAAATTATTAAGAATCAGTTTAATTAAGAAACAGAATTATTGTTAAAAGTTAACAGAAATTATTTTATTTTCTATTGCCTACCCGGCTGTGTGCTGTAGACATCGTGAAGCAGTTGATTTGTCGGAATATTGTTTTTTTCTTTTTCGTATTTAAATTCCGAGTCGATTAGTCTCTCATAGTCTCTCGAATGTTTCTTGTCGTTAATAGAATATATTTTATTTATAATATCTAGTCTCCTATACTGTGAAATATTAACGATAAAAAGAAGAAAATAATTTTGTAACAGACAAAACTTCCATAGAGACGGAATCATAATTTGCCAAATTGAATATTTTAAATAGCCAATTTTGTTACATTGTTAATTTATTTTTAGAAACTTATGTAATCTATAGATTTATATAAGAGATTTGTAGGAATATATTTTAATATTTTAAAGTTAATAAAAAATATCTTGGGTATGTTATTATTTGGACGACCTTTTTTAAACGGTATGGGCTGTATGCAATATCAGGCAATGATTTTTTAAGGGATTTACTAAAGTTTTGGTCTAATAATAAGTATTTGGGTCAATATGTAATAAACCTCAAAAAACATTACACATAATTTTTCTTTATAGACGTGGCATTGAATCTACGATATCAGTTATCAGAAGCAACATTATATTATTCGAAAAAAACAACAGTTACTACCTAATGATAATCTTATGTTTAGTTCATGATAATTGTATTAATTAGGATATCGATACTGACGATAAAAGTTATTCAAATCTTCAAGACATATTTACTTATGTACTGTAAGGTTTATATTATAATGCTCCTCTTGTTCCATTTTAGTGTTAAGACATTGTTTTTCATTTTACAATCCATTTTGGAAAGTTATATAGTAAGAACTTCGACCAACTATCCATAAATAGTTGATCGAAGATTAGGCAGCAAAAATCAATGCCATGTTTTATCTTAATTCTTTCTATATTTATACTTCTTTAATAATATAATGTTATAAAGTTGTTCGTTTCATAAAATCATTTTTGGTTGAACACGCTAATCCTAGAAACAATTGGTTCTAATTGAAAATTTCTTTTTGTATTCGATACTTCATTTATCGATATATATAGAGGCCGGGGCGCAGCGGCACAAAGTGTGACCGTAAAACCGACTGGTTGTGGGTTCGATCCTCACTCGAAGAGATGAAATATTTACTTAAATTTATGCGCAGCGTTGCGTTCTGCCACTCAACACGCAATGCCTTCAGAATTCGGCAGAAAGTGGGGAACGCAGTATCTTAACACTAGGTTCCCTCTGTCTACCCTGCTGTGTGCGGGATACAGCGTGAAGCTACTTCATTTATCGAGGGGGTCTAGGTCATATATCACATTCTTTGTTTGTAATCGACCCCTGTCTCTGCGATCAGATGTACTTAGGGCACTAAGAATTTGTCTAGTTCTGTTGGCCATTTATCATGCATAACTACTTATTTCTATTTGGCAATGTGGACGAAGCCTCAGGTGAAAGCTATACATACAATTTTAATACGTGCGTGCATATTATATGCCCCGTGAATATACTGGTATACTTATGCAAAATATTAATAACAATATTATATCTAGAATCGTTTTTCTGTTGTTTCGCCATTTTAAACGGAACCACGAAACGTCTGGGAGAATAATAGGTTAGTTATTTCACGCTTCAATCGACCGTGAACTCGTTTCTGTGGCTTCAATGTTTTACTAGAATTATTTGTACCAGTAATCTTTTTCTTAAAAGATACCTAAATACTTCCGAATACATTTATTTACACTTTTTTATAGTCTGTTTTATTAGTTCCGTAGTTCGTTGCGTTGAGGCATAGTTTTTCAAGTTTTCCCGCATATAGCTGTATAGGAACAAGTAGAACTTGTTAAAATATTTTGTTCTCCACATTCGGTCCGAGTTCTTTTGATTGAATTGTTCATAGATTCGGATTTCTCTATTTGCATTCTTGTTCGCATTTATTATGGAGTGTGTTCTGGGGAACTTTTTGAGATATTACTTGAAGCCGAATTTTCTAACCACACAGTACATCACAAATATATACGATACGATACGTAAATCCGTGGCAGTCCACTACTGTGTAGTTTTGTAGAAACTCCCTTCCACGCGCCTAGCCACTGTGGCAGTGTTTAAAAGTCGATACGACTCGAGTACATTCAAAAAGCGTGCTATATCCACCTCAACGACCAGCAAAGCACTTGTAGCTCCTATGGTGTCACATGGGGTAGTGGGCGGTGATCACCATCAGATGACTCGAGCGCTTATTTGCCTTGTCTTCTCCGTAAAAAAAAAAATATTATTTATGATATTAAAATTCCAGAAGTTTCAGTATACGTTTTCTTTTATTCTTCATATTGTTGTTGTATAATAAAATCTAGTTAGGCATTAAGGACTATGGCAATACTGTTGCAAATAACTGAGATCATTGCAACTTTGTTACCGCCTTACTTTATTACTATATTTATATAAACTAATAAAACTTTGAAGTATTTTGTTTAACAATATATGAGACCAGTCGTGGCGCAACGGTAAAAAGTGTGACTGTAAAACCGTCTGGTTGTGGGTTTGATTTATATTTTTATTTCTTCGCACTGGTGTCGAGGCAAAGCGCGGCGTTGAGTTCTGTCACTTAACACGCAATGCCTCCAGAATTCGGCAGAAAGTGGGGATCGGAGTGTCTTACACTAGGTTCCCTCTGCCCACCCTGTTGTGTGCGGGATACAGCGTGAAGCTGATAAAAAATATTTTATTTTGTATATAGTATACAAGTAGATATATTGTGCAGAGGATGATTTTTGATATTTATACTTTTATATCTATACTAAAATACTAAATCGGAAGAGTTTGTTTGTTTAAGCGCTAAGATCTCTGGATGTACTGATTTGATTTACTTTTATTTTATTTTGTACCAGTTACATTCTTCAGGAGTGCTATAATCTATATTATCATCACGGTGTATGAACTTAACGAAATGAACGCCATCGAATTGTTTTAAGCGCATGCGCTGCAAAAGTAATTAAATATATATCAGTACATGGTTTGGCAGAAATTCGTTTTAGAAAAAGGAAAGTCGGATGTGAAGTGGGTATAGCTCATGCTCTAAAGATGGTTGTAAGTTAATTAATTGCTGTATAAAGCAATTAATTAACTTGTATTAACAAGTTATTATGTTACTGTATGTGATTTACAAACTTATTTAATGATAAATGCTTTTATAATATGGAATTATAACGCTTTTGTAGTAGTTTTCTGTAATAAAAGATAATCCTTATTATCCTTAGATAATAAGGATTATCTTTTATTACAGAATTGCGTCTTAACGCAGGAGTTGAGTGCCTATTTGTAAACTTTAGTTATGAATGTCAGGTAGATTTTTTTTTATAATTTCACGCTGTATCCCGCATAGAAGACGCTCCGTCAAGAAGAATGTCTATTTAAAACTCTCCGTTTTCTAATTTTCTTGTTTTGTCAGAACATGGAAATTAATTTAAATATAATCTTTCCCCCGAGTGATGATCGTACCTATAACCATCGTGTTTATTGTTGTTAAAGAGACATTATGTCTTAAGTGGCACGATGTACCTTACCAGAGTAGGTATATAAAAGTTATTCATTCTGACGAGTGGGAATCGAATAAACAACGATCGCAATTCGCAATACAGTTAGACGTTGTACACTGCGCCCCGATGGCTTCAAAAAATTTCCAAGCAATAATTGCACAAAACAATTTATTTTTATTCTCCCACGTGTAGATTAAAAATATATTTATGCATAGTTAAAACGTTCAATATTTTCCTCAAGTCTAAGTAAATACTCATAAAACAATTAACTTGGCCATTTAAACACAAATATCACTATATTATCTAAGGAATTATCATTAAGGAGTCATACTTGCAATACCTACTGTGCATTATTTACGGGGTTGATGTATTTTGTACGAGTTCTTTATTAATTTAATTGAAATGTTAAAATTAGAGTCAAAGCGTTAAAGTTGTTTTATTTATTCTAACATTATTATATTAAATATAATAATAGTAATGTGTGGCTCGCTCGTCTTGGATGCAAAATTTGTGCCCATTTCCGTTAACAGTTGGAAAGCCTATACCGTTAATTTTTAAAGTTAGTGATATTGACAACATTATTAAAGAGTTATTACAAAATATATTTTTAAACGACATATAAAAAACTTGGATATAGCGGGACTTGAATCCACGCCTCTTGGAAACGATCCGATTTGACCACTAAGTGATACGTTTTTCACAAGCGTTCGCTACGTTCAAATGTTTATATGATTTCTAAAAAATACATTTTGCTTGAATCTTTTTATTTCGCATATCAAAAGAAGGTCCCAATTCTAGTTTCCTAATTCTAGATAGAGAAATTGAGAGATACAAATAATAAAATTTCATTAAATTAAAATTTTATTAAGTATATATCTAAAAATTAAGAGTTTAAAGAGTTTGAGGCCAGTCGTGGCGCAGGGGCACAAAGTGTGCCTGTAAATCGACTGTTTGTGGGTTCGATTCGAGGAGATGAAATATTTATTTACATTTATATTTTCATGTTTTCGCTCTGGTGTCGACGGGAAAGCGCGGCGTTGAGTTCCGCTACTCAACACGCAATGCCTCCAGAAATTAGCGAAAAGTGGGAAACGGAGTGTCTTAACACTAGGTTCCCTCTGCCTACCCTGTTGTGTGCGGGATACAGCGTGAAGCTGAAAAAAAAGTGCTCAAACTCAAATTAGACTATGTCTTGCCAGAGTAGGTAAATGATAATAATTCAGTCCCCCGAATAGTGCTCGAACCTACAACCAGTGCTTACAATAAGAATGGTACAAAAATGAAGTATAATATTTACTGTGTAATTACAATACTTATTAGCCACTATCTAACTATCGCATGATCCTAGTTTATCCCCATAATGAGAAGTGACGATAATGTCACATAACACGTGAGCGCGTGTAAAATAACTTATCTATGCGATAGTTCATTATTGCAAATATGTGAATTTCACATGTTTGTGTTGTAGGCGAGGATTATGTATAATTTATATTTTTTAGCGTCACACTGCATCCCACACACAGCAGGGTAGGTAGAGGTAACCAGTGTTATGACACTCCGTTTGGAGGCATTGCGTGTTGAGTGGCGGAACTCAACGCCGCGCTTTGCCTCGACACCAGAGCCAAGAAATTAAAATATAAATTTCTCGAAGAATTTAAATAAATATTTCATTTACTCGAGTGGGAATCGAACCCACAACTAGTTGCGTTTACAGTCACCCACTCATGCCCCTGAGCCACGGCTGGCCGCAACATATACATACATATACATACTTCTATACTGGTTGTACGTGTTAATATCAAAAGTTACTGGTTGGGAAAAAAAATATTTTGTCTTGAATAGGCTATGGTGTATTAATACATGAGATATGACATTCGTTTCCATGTAACCAGTGTCCCCCGTGCCTGCGGTCAGAGTTATCTCGGGCACTTAGAACGTGTCATGTGTCATACACAACTGTGACAGTGCTTAACTCAATGCGACGTCTGCACAACCGAACGCCCTTTGGAGATTTTTCACTGTCCTAGTCTACCTAGTAAGGTTTGATTTAGAAAGACTATCAAAATTTAGCACTCATACTTGAAAGCCTAATTAAAATAGCCAATTAAAATAATATCCAAAAAACTTATCAAACTGATAATTATATATAAGATCTCCTTTTCTAAGTCGGTTGAAAAGTATTCTTTATAAGCCAAAACTATTTTTAAACTACGTTCGCTTCTATAGGAGTATAAAGGATTAAATTAGAAGAAATTACTTTAGGAAGCTGCTAGTTTGACGCCTGAATAGAACAACGAGGCCAGTGTGCTGTGACCTTAACGAGATACTTCGCTATGTCTAAGTTCAAATCGTACTACATTTCTTTCGAATGGTAGGTACTGGTACCTTTTGGGAGGGATAAAACTACTGAAATTTCTATGTAAATAGATGATTCAAAAGTGCTTTTAGTGGCCTAAATATATAAAGAATATTTTGATTTTAATTCAACAGATTAATGTAATTCAAGTTATCTCTATATATAATAAGACAGTAAAAATATTTTGTCTGTACATTTAGTAATTTTGACTGAAATGGATAGAGGGACACTTAAAAAGACTAATAGAAAGCAAAAAGACTTTTTTTGAATTTCTTGTCTGTCTGTCTGTCTGTCTGTCTGTCTGTCTGTCTGTCTGTCTGTCTGTCTGTCGACATATTGTTGTCCGCATTTTTCTCTGAAACTACTGAACCGATTTACTTGAAAATTTCACCAAATGCTTTGTTTTAACTCAATTTAGGTTCTAAAGTTTGGTTCATCAAAATCGGTTCATTAAAAAAAAAGTTATCGTCATTTGAATGAACTCAAGGCATTAGCTTGCCAGCGAATGTTATATAAAAATCGCGCTGGTATGACCCTGGCTAAAGAATGACATTCGAAACGTCTTGATTATATGACTGTTGATAAAAATATATATTTTTGAAGCACTATTATACAATATTTTATACAATAAAGTAAACAATGCCAGTCGTGGCGCAGCGGCAAGAAGTGTGACTGTAAAACCAACTGGTTGTGGGTTCGATCCCCACTCGAGGAGATGAAATATTAACTTAAATTTATATTTCCATTTCTTCGTTCTGGTGGCAAGGTTAAGCGCGGCGTTGAGTTCTGCCACTCAACAAGCAATGCCTCCAGAATTCGGCAGAAAGTGGGGAACGGAGTGCCTTAACACTAGGTTCCCTCTGCCTACCCTGCTATGTGCGGGATACAGCGTGAAGCTGATTTATTTATTTTAAGTAAACAAAATTGAATTGTTAGTAGAGATTACCTTCATAAATCGTAACAGTAAAGTTTAAATCGTAATTAATTCAACACAGAGATAAAGAACGATTTGATCTTCAAAGAAATATCAAGTAAATATATAGATTTTTTGGTTCGTTCGTTCGTTTGAAATAAATCTATATAAAAATGCCTAAAAACATCCTTTCTACGTGTACTCTGTAATAACTACATATTTACCAATTATTCATTTATCTAATAATATGCAAACAGGAGTTAATATGCAAACATTACAGTTATTTTACAAAGAATATTATGAATCCTTAACCAAATTAATAATTTTACATTTAAGACTGTTTCTGAAGCAGTACAATTATTAAGTGACATCAGCACATTTAACAGAGCTTTAAAAAACATAACATAGGTAAAAAGAACGTAATGTTACAAATATATATATATATATATATATATATATATATATATATATATATATATATATATATATATATATATATATATATATATAAATTAATTTATATAAATTATTTATTATTAATAAGCTTTATGTATATTTTATGAATATCAAATATCGACATTGGTCATATTTTTTAGTTCGAAACAATCAAAAATTCTTACAGAAGTTACGATAATGTCGTAAAAAAATCATAATAGAATATTACAGATTAAAGTAACAAAAAATCATATTAGAAGTCATTAGAGTTGTCTTTATATTATATATGTTGTTGTATGTTGTCTTTATATTTGTTTGTCATTCTATTATAGGGTGTGAGGCCAGTCGTGGCGCAGCGGCACGAGGTGTGACTGCAAAACCGACTGGTTGTGGGTTCGATCCCCACTCGAGGAGATGAAATATTTACTTAAATTTATATTTCCATTTCTTCGCTCTGATGTCGAGGTTAAGCGCGGCGTTGAGTTCTGCCACTCAACACGCAATGCCTCCAGAATTCGGCAGAAAGTGGGGAACGGAGTGTCTTAACACTAGGTTCCCTCTGCCTACCCTGCTGTGTGCGGGATACAGCGTGAAGCTGATTTATTTATTTATTTTATTTTATTATAGTTGTCAATCAATTCTGCTTAAATCAATAATCATGTATTTTAAGCGGGCGAAGCCGTGGGCGGGCCGCTAGTCGTTGTATATGCTCGTACGGCTCGTACGCTCGGTTGTATATGGTATTAAAGCCGCGTTTAAAGAGGTCATTATTTTTTTTAAATAAAATATCAAAACAAAAATCTAATAAATTCCCCCGAGCGGGAAGCTCTTCCGGGAAAATAAAATAAATTCATTGATATTGAATAGAACTATTTACTTATAAAATTGCTTTTATTTATGAGAGACAAGTTCCAAGTTCAAACTGACAAGGTAAAAGGAAAAAAAAGGATACTTAACAACTAGTGTCTATGATGTGACGGAAGAGCTATATAATGTAGGCCAAGGTGTTTACCTCTTTATCTTTAATCTATACTAATATTTGAGGCCAGTCGTGGCGCAGGGGTACAAAGTGTGACTGTAAAATCGACTGGTTGTGGGTTCGATCCCCACTCGAGGAAATGAAATATTTATTTACATTTATATTTACTTTTTTTCGCTCTGGTGTCGAGGCAAAGCGCATCGTTGAGTTCTGCCATTCCACACGCAATGCCTCCAGAACTCGGCTTAAAGTGGGGAACGGAGTGTCTTAATACTAGGTTCCCTCTGCTTAGCCTGCTGTGTGCAGGATATAGCATTTTATTATAACAAATTTAAGACTGTTTGGTTAAACGCGTTAATCTCATAAGCAATTAAGTTCTACCACTCAATACGCTTTTTCTCGAAAATTGTACGAAAATCGAGAGAAGAGTATCTTACTCTAAGTTAACACTAAGTTTTCTTAGCTCAGCCTTCGATGCTATACGGGAAACAACGTGAATGTGAACGGGACTCTTACTTCTTTCGATGCATTATGCATGAAAATTCAATTCAAAATTCAAGTCAATTTTTGATAAAAATGATTCCACATCGTATATCTGTGAAAGGCTTGATACTTTGCGTAGATACGTCTCCTCGCTGTGCGTTCTCTAATGCATTTATCATAGGGAGTGTTCTGAAGAACTGTTTGACCTATTACCTGCTGCCGAATTTTCTAACTGCACAGTACGTCACAAAGCTAAAATATCATCCACACCACCTGGATACGTGGTAATCCACTACTGTGCGGTTTCGTAGGAACTTCATTCCACGCGCCACGTAACGGTGGAATGGCCTACCCGCGGCAGTGTTTCCAGGTCGATACGACATGGGTACCTTCAAAAAACGCGTTTTAAAGGCCGGCAACGCCCGCAACCTCTGGTGTTGCACTGGACCGTGGGCGGCGGCAATCATCACTTACCATCAGGTGACCCGAACGCTCGTTTGTTTTGTCCTTTTCCATAAAAAAAATCATCTTCGGAACTTCTTGCGACGCGGTCTTCTAAAAAGTAAAGAAATATAAATTGATAGTCTATATTAAGTGATGTGCAAATAAATTGACTACAATATGAATGGCTGGACTATTTAATGAAATTTCGGAAATTTGTTGATTGGACACTTAACAAACAAAGACTCATGAGTACACAGTGACTCATAAGTTACTGTGTAGATTTTAAATTTGAGTCACTGTAGCCTGTGGCTGTATCCGTTTTGAATTCAATAATGCACAAATAGAACTTAGTCTGCCAAAAGTTAAGCAAATCTATGCCACTGCCCGCTGCATTAATACCATTTTCCTTCAAAATTAGAAAAATCAATCAACCTTTAAATATGTGGGGATCGAATCCACAACCAGTCGATTTTACAATAACACTTTGTGTCCCTGCGCCACGAATGGCCTCAAAATTCTAGGAGTCAGGTAAAAAAGGCGAAATTGTATTACTTTATATTTTTTCTCAAAATTACTTTCCTAGATACATTGTAATATCTTTTTGTATTTTGGTTTCTCTTATAAATACAAAAAGGCAGCAATTTTGTATTTATAAAGGAAAAGGATCTTGACTTAAAACTCACTCTTTCAAAGTACCCTGATTTCAATATATGTACCTATATATATATAGCAGAGCTTAGTACTTACAATGACGAATCATTTAACATTATCTATTATAAATTAATAAATGTGTTCCCTAAACTACTCAAGAACTTATAAAGAAACCACTAATCGTAGCACAGGATAAAAAGAATCCGAGAAGAGAATTGAGTCTAGTTGAAATATTTGGAACCACCACTAATGAACTATACGTATAAAACACATAACTAACATTTTAAAAAACAGCTATTGCTTACGTTACGAAGTTAACTAATTACAGAACGAATTCTGAGTTTCCTAATTTGGTCAGAGTGGGTTTTAAAACATACTTTTACTACTGAAAACATACTTACTTTTTTTGATGAAAACATAAAGGTTGAGCTAGTTTCAAGGCTATGTCTAGCTGATTTATGTAAATTTTCACTTTATTCCTAATGAATCCTAAAACTACTTTGGACCACTATCTTACCCAGTTTGGGAACAACCCTTTAATTTTCTGAAAGTTATCTTGATTTTTTTCATGCTTTTAACTTCTTTTGACATAGTAACTTTAGTTTCATAAATAATTTATTAAATCTTTATTGCCCGTTTATGTATGGCTCTTAATGGGTGATAAAACTAGGACTTCATATTGCCTATTGTCACACAAAGAAGCGGAAATTACTACTATGCGTTGTATTGCTCCAAGTGGGCTAGGAGGTCAATTGATTTAGTGCTTATATTGTGCTATTTTGGTTAAGTTTAATTTGGCATATTTTATTATATTTTAGAGTAATATTTACAATTTTTTATTGTATAAATAAAATTAATTGAGGCCGTCGTGAGGCACAAGTTTGTGAACGTAACTATTCGACCTGGCGACGACGCAATGTTTTGTAAATCGAATTTTGCTAAATATGAAATTTCTCTTTATTATTTTTTGATACAAAAAATTTGCAAAATCTTTGAACAGAACGTTTGCCTAAAAAAAGTATCGGAGGCAGCTTTTTTTTGTGGTTTAATTTTTCATTTAAAATTTCTGATACTGGAGGAAGGTCAAACATGAGGACTCCAAAGGATATGCACGAAGAAGTTAATAATTTTGGACGAGGCGAAAGAGATATACTGAGATCGTAGCGTTAATCAAACTGCCAGCATAAACTTGAAAAAGAAACTAATTTCATAAAATTCATCTTATGAGTCCCGCTTATCTCACATAATAATGAGAATTTCTTGCGCTTTTTAATTTAGTGAACCTTCATATTTTGAATAATATTATTTGACTTTAATTTTGACCAAAATTCCAGATGCCAAGTCCCAGAATGCGAGTCGACTCCACCAAAATTTGATACAAACGGTTGGGGCAGCTGGGCGCTGCCGGACGGGGCGCGCGGGAGGTGCGAGCGCTTCGTACCATTAGGCAGTACCTGCGCTGCGGGCTCCTTCCACCCAACTAACACTAAACGGTGTAATAATTGGATATATGAAAATGATAATAGCATTGTTTCTACGGTATGTATGTACATTTAATATAATGTTTGGTTTAGTTCATAAAATAATTAATCTTAAAGTGCTTCATGTTTTTTAAAAATTGTTTTACTTAATCAAATAACAGTTTAGTATTTAATAGTAGATTAATTGGAAATTAGGATCAAATTGAGACACTTTTTAATAATAAATGGGTAAAAAACAGTCTCGCAGTTTTTTCTGCATAACAGGGTATGCTTCCTACTAAGTTTCAATTGTATAGTTTCGGAATAACGTGGCTGTGATATACGGACGGACAGACAGACACGACGAATTTATAAGGGTTCCGTTTTTCACTATCTGGCTACGGAACCCTAAAAATCGGTAATATAATAACAATAAAATGGTAAGAAACATTAATTTCATTATTTAAAATATTTTAATATATATAAATCTAAATGTAACATTTCCAGTTCGACCTCGCGTGCGAGGAATGGAAGCGCACGTTGGTCGGGACGATGCACAGCGCGGGACTGTTCGTCGCGTTGCCCCTCACAGCATATGTTTCAGACAAGTAAGATACTATTAAATGTTTTCTTTTTATTTTATTGATTAATGATTTATTTTAATGGTTCGCTATATCCAGCATGTAGCAGGGTAAGCAGAGGGAACCTGGGAATCTAGTGTTGACTGTTGAGGCACTCCGTTTCCCATTAAGACATACCTCCCCACTTTCCGGTTAGTTCTTGACACTATGTTCCCTTTGCCTACCCTGCTATAGGCGGGATACAGCGTGAAGCTAAAAAATAACTATTATTTATATTGTTTTCCAGTTTTGGTCGTCGCATAGCATTTATAGCCACCGCAGTGGCACCTGCCTTCGTTGGCATCGGCCGCTCCTTCACACAAAACTACATCACATATGTGATATTAGAGTTTATAGAAGCTGTCGTCGGCGCCGGGGTGTATAGCTCAGGATTTATTCTCGGTAATTCATAATTTTTTCATGATATTAGTATAGGAGTAGATTGTGTTGATATAAATGTGTGAAAATAATCACATTTCCTTATTCCTTTTGATTTTTTTGTAAGATAGATAGTTAATTATTGTAAGTTAGTAAAATAATTACTTTGGGACTCTGATATTAAGAGAACAACAACTGTCAATAGTTGCTCTTCTCAATAAAAGAAAATAGAAAATATTTGAAATTTATACTTTTAATGTATCGTCATTGATGGACATAGAGTACTTAGTGTTTTGTTTTCTATTTTAGGATTATTGTAAAAGCTAGTTGAGAAGGTGGATTCCAACACCGCAGTTTCCCTGACCTCAACGGAAAAAAAATTTTTTTACTCCATATAAATCTTGGGGATCGGAAACAGCCATATTATGACTTAAATCTTTTCTTTTCTTTAAAATCATATTAAAAAAAAAGCTTCATAGTTTACTTCATATAGTAGAATAACAGAGGGAACCTGAGTATAGTAGGATAGTATTAAGACACTTCGTTCTCCATTTAGACGCTTTTGTTACCTCCTTTTCGCCTAATTATTTAGGAATTGGTTACTCAACATGAGTGCAACTCAAACTCAACGCTGCGCTGTTGCTTGCCTTTGCGCTTACCAGAGCGAAGAAATGAAAATATTAAATATCATCGCTCGCTTATGCCCCTGCACAACGATTTCCCTAAAAGTAATGGACGTGATAAGATAATTAACCTCGCTCAAAAAAAAAAAACCTATATATAATATTAAAATGGTCGTGGTCGTAGCTTAGTGGCTTGACATCTGGCTGTAAGCGCGATGGTTGTGGGTTGGATTCGCTAGATCGCGGAAATGACTATATTTGAATTTATTTCGCGGTTCTGGTAGACAAAGCGAGATCGGTAGGTGGGGAATAGAGTAGCTTAACACTAGGTTCCATCTGCCTACCTTTTTTATATGTTTTTACCAGATATTTCAAAAGAAATCTTTATATTTTTAACTATTACTCTTATTTAGATAACATTTTAAGATCGTCTATTTATTCGTAATGTTTTCATTTCAGCTTTGGAAATGATGGGTCTTAATCGTAGAGTGCTTGGTGGTAATATAATTTCTTGTACATTCGCTGTCGGACAGGCTTTGGTAGCGCTGATCGCTTGGGCCATACCCGAATGGAGGACACTAACTAGAGTGATATACGCACCGTCACTCATCTTTATAGTATACTACTTTTTCATAGAAGAGAGCGTACGATGGCTCCTCAGTAAAGGAGATAAGAAAGAAGCCGCCAGAATTATTTTTAAAGCAGCAGCTGTCAATAAAAAGAAATTATCCCCAGAAACAATTAGGCAGTTGACGGAAGAGGAAAATACGGCGGAAAATTCTAAAGCTTCTCAACCTGTAGATGAGAAGGAGCAATCCCTTGCACTCCAAGTGCTTAAGTCCAGGGTGATAATGTCCAGATTGGTGATTTGTTCTTTCTGGTGGATCACAGTGACATTTATATATTATGGACTGTCGATTAATTCGGTGTCTCTCGCTGGTAATAGTTATGTGAACTATATATTGACAGCGTTAGTTGAGATTCCTGGTTATTGTATAAGTGTATTGACATTAGATCGGTTCGGAAGAAAAAGTTCAATAATGGCAGCCTTCTTCGTATGCGGAATCTCTTTAGTTTGCTTGCCGTTTATACCACAGAGTAAGTGTGTTCATATATTTTTATATAATAAGTATTTTGGTATTACTAGAAAATATTTATTGTATTATTATTATAAAAGATAATTCAAATTAAATATATATATTGTTTTTTTTTGGTTATATATTTTAATCATATGTAGATTTACTTTGGCATTTAACTTGTATGAACTTACTACTTGTACAGTAGATATTACACATTACTACTTATTTATTTATTACTTTAAATAGATTCCTTCGCATTAAGTTGTTTTTACAGTAGAAAGTAGCATGTAGTGTTTGTTTCAGATCTTCTTTGGCTGCAGACGTGTCTCAACTTGTTGGGCAAGTTGTGTATTAGTATGGCTTTTAGCAGTATCTATATTTATACGTCGGAATTATACCCAACAACGCTGCGACATAGTTTGGTAGCGATATGCTCTATGAGCGGTAGGGTGGGGCAAATTGTTGCACCACAAACACCACTTTTGGTAAGTATTCTAGGTATTTTTTTTTTAGTTCTTACACATTTGTTTTTTTCCATCTGTGGATCGAATATACTTTTAGTTAACAAGAGCTATCCTAAAATCTTAGTATGTATATTGCTTATATAGCGAGTAAAATTACGTAATTCCAAATAAATTAAAGTAGAGTAAAGGTAGTAAGTTCAATCTAAAATATTTATTTTAAGCTATTTAGGACTAGCAAAGCTTAGTTATAAAAATTAAAAAATATCACCAGAACTCAAAATCATACTAACAATGTTGGGTAAACTGACAATAAGCATGGTTTTTGCTTCCATCTACATCTATACGATCGAGCTGTTCCCAACTCAAGCGAGGCACTCCATGATGAGTATCTGTTCCGTGATAGGCAGACTGGGATCCACTACTGCACCTCTGACTCCATTACTGGTTAGGCTTTTACATGGCTTTTCCTATGCAGATTAGTCTGATATTAGTATTGTAGTTTTTTAGATTCACGTTGTATTGCATGATAGTATTAGTAGGTGTATTGCAGTCATGTGCATATTTTTTGAAAATGAAATTTATCCAATGATTTTGGTCATGTGGTCCGTCCGTATTTGATGTTATCTTTTTCTAGAGTATTAGTTAAACATTTACTTAATTTTCTTTTTGTCACTATCTAATAATATTATAAATTTAAATGTGTGTTGGATTGATGTATGTTTGTTTCATCTTCACGCAACGAACGAAAAAACTACTAACAGATTTAGAACTTGATATAGTTTACATATCAAACGGCATATATGCTACAATTTATGTTAAGATTTTGCATTATTGCAAAAGACCAGTCATGGCGCAGGGGCACAAAGTGTGACTATAAAATCTATATTTTCATTTCTTCGCTCTGGGGTCGAGGCAAAGCGCGGCGTTGAGTCCCGTCACTCAACACACAATGCTTCCAGAACTCGGCAGGAAATGGGGTACGGAGTGTCTTAACACTAGGTTCCCTCTGCCTACCCTGATGCGTGTGGGATACAGCGTGAAGCTGATTTTTTTTTGCATTTCTCTGTAAAATAAAAATATATTTAATTGGGAGAAATCACGCTATAGCCACACATGGTTATCACAAGTAAGCTATAACTATGTATATAGTATAGCTTATGACCTTAAAAGCTGACAATAAGCATGGTTTTTGATGTTCTCAAATCAAACGAGACACTTCATGGTCTGTTCTGTTATAGGCAGATAGAGGTCTATTACTGGATCTCTCACTACTTTACTGGATAGGCTTATAAATAGTATTTTTAATATACCTGTATTTATCTATATATATCTAGTGACATAAATATATTTACAACCAATGTACTAGTTACTTATTTAGTGTAGTATTATTATTATTTTAGCTTCACGCTGTATACGCAGAGTAGGCAGAGGGAACGTGGCAAAGTACTAGTGTTAAGACATTTTCGTTTCTCACTTTCCGCTGTGAGGCGCAATTCAAGGCCCTGCCTTGCCTCGTTACCTGAGCGATGAATAGAAAATATTAAATATTATATTTCCTCACATAGGAGTCAAATCCACAATTTATCGCATCTTGTGACCCAGCGTCATGACTGGCAGCAAAAATTGCCTAGTTTAGTATAATATCACTCACTTTTATCTAAAAATAAAATGTAAATTTTTTTGAAAGAAAAAGTAATGTTCATGAAACTTGAAGAGGCAATGAATTAGCTAAATCACTGAATAAAGTATTTTAGTTAATTAAAAATAAATACTTTATCTTTGATAATGATATCTTATTTTTTTGCCATTTATGAGCAAGAATCTTTATTATTTTATCTCCATACGAATGTCTTGGCAAATAATCTTCAATAATTCATATTTAAATTACAGATGGCGTACATGGAAGCCCTTCCATATCTTATTTTCGGTATAATGGCGGCGGCTTCCGGTCTCCTAATGATGTTAACACCAGAAACCCTCCACATCCGTCTCCCGGACACTGTAAAGCAGGCGGAAAGTATCGCAGTCGCCCCTCGGACTAGTCGAGCCACTGATGTTATTGTGAATTGATAGGAAAAACTATATAATTGTGGAACAAATAATTTTAGATCAATTAATATTTATGAGAGAAATGTATACATTTATAATAATGTGGATGAAAGTGAAAGAAATACATAATAAAGATGTCGCCTATTAAACTTTATAATTCATAAATTTAACTAATTGAATTACGAGTTAATATCGATATTTCAAAGATATATTTTTTCAAGTGCCATTTGCAGTCTGTCCTCAGGTTTTTCCTGTTTTATGTACTTAACTATATATACCAGGTAGCATAAAATGTGAATATTTTAAAATATATATTTTGTACAAATAGAAATTATACAATATAGGTTCCACCTGCGTCTTAGCCCGTGTTTTAAAATAAGAACGGCTAAGAGTTATGTATTATATCTACATGACAAGTTAGAATGTGAGTACATACATAGATGTGCGGGAGGTAACTCACTGTTGAAACTGAGATTGTCTGAACGTAAGCGAGATGGCTGTGGTTTCGATCCCCACTCGGGGGAATGATTGTAATTAAATTATCATCATTTTCTCGCTCTGTTAGTAAATCGTGGCGTTAATATCCGCCACATTTAACACGTAATGTCTAGATTTTTTTTTCGAAACAGGGAAAAGAGTGCCTGTTATATACGTATATAGAGAACAAGTTCCTCAAGTTTCCTCTGCCCGCCCTCAGGAAATGAGCATGAACCTAAATAAAAAATAAAAATAATAATAATGTTGTATATTGTATTAAGTACAGGAAATGCGTGTATTTGCTCTATATATTACCTTTCATACTTTTTGTTTGTTCAGTGTACAGACACATTTTAAATTTTAGCAAATGATATGAATAATTAATAATTATTATTTTAGCATATAACGTGTCTATTCTATTTATTTAATGTACTGTCTTTAGATTAGATGTATTCAAAATATAAAATATATTTTGATATTGAAAATGGATATTTTATTTTAAACTTTTATTATTTATAAAATCCATAAATAAATTGTAGCCTATGTGTTCTTTACATAAATTGTGTACGTGGTTCTGATTATTATAATATTACTGTAAAGTTTCATCTAAATGAGTTCAGTAGTTTCTTTTTAAAGTTGAACAAACAGCTATCTTCATAAACCTTCACATATACATATAAATAGAATATTAGTAGGTAGCTTAGTCTAAGACATGGCTGTAGCTTCAGCTACCGTGTCCGGGAGCGGTCGACGAAGTGTTTCTGGAGTGACGAGTGTCAGCGCCGCGGCGGAGAGAGACGCACAACCGAAGAGAGCGGTGGGTAGAGAGTGCCACCACTCACTCTATAAGAAATTAAAATATTGTATTAAAAAATTTTGGAACTAAAATTAGCTGTAAAGAAAAAGAAGCCTGGGTTTCTTTCAAGAAAGTAGTTAAATATTTTCTAGGCAATAAGAAAAGTTCAGACTATGTTAAATTCATGTAAAACAGGTTAGAATTTTTTTGAGAATTAGGATACAACATGAACTTAAACGTTCAATTCCTAAAATCTTAATTAAACTTCTTTCCAGAAATTATTGGGGATTTAAGAGAGGAACAGAGTGAGAGATTCCATCAAGACAAAGGCTATGAAAATACATTATCAAGGGGTATGGAATGTTAACATGATTTAAGACTATTGGTGGATGTCATAGAAGAATTCTGAGGCCAATGACCACAGAAAATCTTTAAAAACAATTTTCACTGACAAGCGGAAGAGGTACTACAAGGACTTATAAAAAATAATTGTATACGTTAGTTTCGAATACGTTATACGTATACGTTAGTTTGTATACGTTAGTTTTTTTAATTTTTAAATATATTTTTTTTTCAAATAAATGTGTACATTGAATTTTTAACAATTATTAATTTCCCGAACGATTTAATTCCACACATTTATGTCATTATAGTAATTTTGGATCTTTGCCTCATATATTTGTTATTTTAAATTTTAATTGATTAAGTGGCAAATCTGAAATTACTTCTTGAGCTTTTTGGTAACTTTTTGAATACGAAAACTAGGAGTGGTCAGCTTGTTTTAATTTCTTGTATTAAATGTCGTCTCTAAATAAAGAAATATGAATATAATTATCCACAAGCCAGTGAATAAATATAAATCTCAAGAGTGTGTAATATTGTCTTTTTATTGGATTTTATTTTAACTGATTCAGGATTTCTCCCGCATATAAAACAGTAGAGAACTTACTGTTGAGAAATTCCTTTCCTCACTGTAAGAAAAAAAATTGAGACATTGTGTGTTAAGTGGACAAACTAAAGGTCGACGACGTGCTAAGTCTACCAGTGAAAAAAAAAACAAATTAAATGTTATCATGTGCTAGTGTCTAATTATGTACCTTACCTTTTACTTTAATAATGATAATGCAAAATGATAATGCATTTTTAATATTTAATAATCAATATTATCAACGAATATCATAAATTTCGAAGATAATTTTTATTATTAATTTTTTAAGTGATATATTTATGTGATTCTCACTTTTACCTAAACAGGAACGTATGGTAGTTCAGGCCCTCAAAAATTCCTATTTCTTTTGATTTAAGACCTGTAGCTACACATTAGTCACAATTTCGTTCCTTTACAAGCTTACCCAACACACAATAAATACAAAGCAAAAAAGTAATTTAACAACTTTTTTATCTGACGGACTGATACTGCTGTTGATCTGGAATGGTCTTTATATCATCTTCGGATGAGAGGAACACTAAGTTCTTATCTTTTTTTAGCTTCATGCTGCAGGGTAGGCAGTGGGAACCTAGTATTAAGACACTCCATCTACCATCTTCCGCCGAATTCTCGAGGTATGTGTGTTGAGTAGCGATACTCAACGACGCACTTTGCCACGAGATATTTTCTCTCATATGGGAATCGGACCCACAACTCGTAGCGCTTACATGCTTATGCCACTGTGCCACGACTGGCCTCAAATTCTCTCCTACCATACTAAATACAAGAAATATATAAAAATGACAATATAATTACAAAAAGTAGTACCAAAAGTGGTGTAAGTGGTGCCAGAGCTGTTCCTACACGGGCGACCATCGAGCACGTGCCAACTAAGGAGCCACGTGCCGAAGTCGGCACTAACTCTGACGTGTAAACGTAAACCGCATTGAAACATGCTGATATCGACATTTTGCCTATCAAGAACACGGCTAAACAAGCAATCTTGTAATCTGTGAAGAGATAAATTAGTTATGATATGATAATAAAAAATATATCCATTTTTAAAAGGATTTGCAGAATATACGCGGTAAAATTTTGTGACCTCGAATAGTTCGATACATTTTTACGTCGCAAATATTAAAGAAGTTGAAGGATTTTAATATATTACGAGGCCGTCGTGACGGTTGTGGTTTCGTTTCACATTTGGGAAAATTAATTATATTCATTTTCCCGCTTTGGTAACAAGACCATTAATGCATTGAGTCACACAACACGCAAATTGTCGAAAATTGAACGGAAAGTGAGCAACGAAGCATGTATGTATGTAGTATTATATTAAAACTAGGCTCTCTCTGCGTACTCTGCTATATGACAGATGCCAAAATATAAAGCGTATAATATCAAGAGCACTTTACCTCGTGGTATAAAACCAGTGGCTACACAACAAATGCCACAAAACAGGAATCCCCCAAATAAAGTCTTCTTCCTGCCGATCCTATCAAGAGTGATGACGGCTATCACGTCACCAGGTATAGTGGCGAAGGAGGAAAGAGCAAAATTGGTGTACTTATTGCCGGGAAGAGATATAGAATTGATCATTAGACCATAGTACACGAACGCCGCAGTGAACCACCACCAGGAGCATACTATTACCCTGTAGAGGAAATTAATTTTATCTCAATAAACTTGGATGGCTGACAAGACATATTCCGTCTTTGAAATATACTACAAAAGTGAAGAACGGAGTGTTTTTAATCTAGGTTCTCTAGGGATACAGCGTGAAGGTGAAAAATAGAAACCTAAATAACAATTAACATGTTTAAATTTGCTTTTGTGTATGGATATTCTATTTAAATATGATATATAGGTAAAAAATGGAACACGAACTATTTTTGATCTCATGCTTAAAACCTGCGACAAACTAATTCATACAAATGTCGAACAGTAACATGAAAAAAAAATACAATTTTTCTTTTTCAACACGCTTCAACGAAAACTAAAATAGTCTTTGTCTCCTTATACTTTGCACATTTATTATTAACTAAGCCGAATACTGAAAAAACTGAAATCAGATCAGTTTGTGTATGATAAGTGACACATTTTTCTGAAATAACTGGCCGCAGGTAGACGCAAGTAGGTTACATCGAACTGCTTGCCATGATACAATATGACTTAAAGGTTTTCTCGATAAATATCCTATCCAACACAAAAATATTTTTTAATTGGAACTAATTGTTCCTGAGGTTACTGCGTTCAACTAAACAAACTTTTCAGTTTTTTTAATTAGTATAGATTTAATTTGAAATATATTGACAACATACCTTTTTAATATAGTAGACGATGAGAATAGAAGCTTAAACGTGAACTCTTCGTTTTTCTGAACAATTGTTTCTTTTGATTCCTTTCTAACTTCATCTATAGTCTTCTCGGAAACCGCAAATTGATTCCAATTGGCTATATTTTGTAGCAAACGAAGAGCTTCTTCATCTTTACCGTTTGTGAGGAGCCAGCGAATGCTTTCTTCCAGTAAGAAGGTATATAGGAGGAAAAAAGGAGCTGGGAAATAAATGATAAGTAAAAAGTGCCGCCAATATGGAATATTCCATACTATGAAGTCTAATATCAGTTCTCCAATGGCCACGGATATTCCCACTGCTGCGGCGCCTATTATTCTCTTGTCGCTCCCAATTAGTTCTACAACTGATAAATGAAAAATGTTGTAAGTTAAGCCTATTCTAAAATATTTCAAAAGTAAAATACAATATAATGTTACTACACTTTTATCAGAATCAATCTAGTGTCAAGATACTTCGTTCTATGTATTCGACCCGAGTTCGAGATATGTTGAGTGGCGGTTGAATATTTTTATATTGTATTGTAAATAAAAATAAAAAAATTGTGAAGTAAACTGTAAATTTGAATTTTACTACATAGTAATTTAAGTGTCGTATAATTTATATTTACAAATGTAATAGGACAGTTTAAGATTTTCTCCCTCAATCTAAAGCTATAACTCTAAGCTGAAAACTAAGAACGGAGTGATAGTCCAACTAGCGTTCTGTTTAAGAAGGTTATATCACGAATATAATATCACGTGATGATGGAAAAGTTATTTGCAATATAATTTGTTACTGAACTAATATTAATACTTTTTCCTTTTATTAAGTAGGTATCTCTAGTTTTTAGACTTGCTTAATTGCAATAGTGAAGACTGCATTTACATATATCCATTAAGTTGTTTCTGAAACTACTAGGTACAGACAAACAAAATAAAATAAGGCTGGTCGTAGCGCAGGGGCACAAAGCGTGACTGTAAAATCGGATAGTTGTGGCTTCGATCCCCACTCCAGGAAATTAAATATTTATTTACAGTTTTATTTTAATTTCTTCGATCTGGTGTAGGGGAAAAGCCCGGCGTTGAGTTCCGCCACTCATCACGTAATGCCTCCAGTACTCGGTGGAAAGTGGGCAACGGAGTGTCTTTACACTTTACTTTACACTAGGTTCACTATATTATATTTCACTATTCAATATGCAGGAATGTAGTACTGAAATATTAATCTACCTTTGCTCAAAATGTGAAAGATATATTCATTTATTAAAATGTGTGTTCAAAAAAATTAAGACTACCTATACGTACTCAATACAAAACATGTAGTATAAGTCCCAGTCACTAGAAGAGCTTCAATAAATTCGATAGCAAGGTAAATCAAATAACCGCTTTGACCCGTTCCAGACAAAGTTTTAAAGGCACCTATTATGAGACTCAGGCAGCTAATAATAATGGCTTTTCGACGTCCCCATCTATAAAAAAAGTCGTGCTTGTAAAAATATTTTAATAGATATGGAGCCTAGAGGTCGATTCGATTTTAGCATGAAAGTATAATTTCATTTATTTTCACTTAAATAGATAAATTGTGAGTTTCGACGCTCAACACGCGATGTGGCAAAATTACAATATTACAAACTTATTACTGTAAGCGCAAACTTCAATTTGTCTATCGCCCAATATTAATAACCTATCTCCAACGTCAATCTTCAATTGTTTCATATATCAATCCAATCTCTAGATTGGATAGATATATGAAACAATCTAAGATTGACGTTGGAGATAGGTTATTAATATTGGGCGTATAACAATCTTGAAATTAGTACGGAACTCTCGGTGGAGGACATTGAGCTTACAGTTAGACACTTTTCGATGGCCTCACGAGATGATATCGATATCTATGAAACTGACGTCTTTTTCGCGGTTCAGATTAAAGAGACGGCCTTGTTTTTCTATCTCTTAATGTAGGTACTCCACATTACGAATATATTTGTAAATATTATTTTTAAAGTATTTATTCCATACTTAGAAAAGAAAATACTTTTATTAAAAAAAACGTTTAAACTTATTTTTAAATCCACCTCTTTAAACCGTTCTACATTTTTTTTTATTTATACATATATTAGAAAACGTATAATAATGAGAATAAATAAGCCAAATAAGCGACATAATTCATGTTACCTGTCTGAAATAAATCCCATGAGCGGCATAGACATCAAGACGCCTACATTGTGTATTGTTCCGATAAGTGTACGTTTCCACTCTTGACACGCGAGATCAAACTGAAATTATAGTAAATATCAATTTTAAATAATGTTTGATTTTAATATTATAAAAAATATTTTTAGTTTATATGAAGAAAAACAGTTATTTAGCAAACGTATAAAAATTTGAACTTATACGTTTTCTAAATAAATATGTAATCAGTACTTCATAAAATCAACATGTGTAACCAAATAATATCTTCGGCTTTATAATATTAAGTATAGATATAAGTATAGATTTCATGTACCTCTGTAACAACTGACTGCTTGGACTCATAAATCCATTCATCACATTTTTCTATACGCTCGAAGTCATCTGAATTGCATGTATAGTTATTATTGTACACTGGTTTGGTACACCGATGATCTGTCACATTCGATGGCCACCACTCCGGTAGAGATGACGTAGCATTGTACCGTTCACATTGCGGTATTGTGCATCTGTTAAATATGAAATGAAAGATTATTTTTTTCGTTTTTTTTCAGCTTCACGCTGTATCCCGCACACAGCAGGGTAGGCAGAGGAAACTTAGTGTTAAGTTCTACTCCGTTAAGTCTACTCTACTGATTGGATTTGGATTGCTTGCACTCATCGGCGGCTACCTTGTATTACATATGTACATATATCTAAATGGCCTCAAAGTTGACAACAAAAAGCCTGATATATCATTTTCATTTACCTATCCTAAAATAATCGAAGAATATGTAATAGTAAAAATTATAATAGGTAATAGTTTTCTATAAAACTGTTCATTTTGTTACTATTAACAAAATGTGGGCATTTATCATACGTTATCATACATTATCAAGGCAATATTTATTATTATTACGCCTGAACCAAACATTATTAGACAGGATAAGATATCTTTTAGCTTTATAATACTTACAACTAAGTAGATAAAATAAATAAGTCCAAGTTCACGTGTCGGCACAATGACAAAAATTATGCTAGCTAGTATACATACGTGCTTTGTAATGTTATCTTAATTATATTAATGTCTAGCAACCTGTTTGCGGCTTCGCCCGCTTGTATTAAAAATTAAAATAGAATTAATTTTGTACTACAATACAATTTATTTTCTCACCTGAAATACTTTCGTGTTCTAATGACATTATCATTTTAAATACAATATACCATACATTGAAAAACTAAAGTTTGAGCCTATAAATAAATCAATAAAACACTTATTTTGTAGTAATATTTTAGATGCAATGCTTTATATTGACATTATTTTTTTTTATTTATGAATCGATTTAAATAAAACTAACACTAAATATTAGGGAAAACTTAACAAAATACAATAGTGAATACTGCATTTGAATCGGTTAAGCCGTTATTGAGATTAGAGTGCACAAGCGCATAGACATTAAAAATCAAAATTTTGAGTTCTGTTACAATAATAAATGCCTCAAATAATAGATTTTCTCATATATCTTTCATGTACAGACAGTGCTGACTTACAGTTTTATTATATATATCGGCCCTGTGCGGCTACGCCCGCTTGAAATATACAAATGTTTATTTAAGTGCATTTAAAAATGCCGACCAAGCGTAAGTTGGACTCACCCACGAAGGTTTCTGTACCAATTTCAGGATTGTCATCAGGAAATACCTTATAGGTTTTGACAATGCAGCGAATAAAGTTAAGGAACTTATGTTTGCGGCCAAATGTTTATTTTTTGAATTTTTCCTTTATTTGTATTTAACATCCTACTCTGTCCTAATTTCATAATTGTGGTCGGGAACGGGACTAGATTTGGATTACGCGGTGAATTTCATACAAAATGAAGCAAAAAAGATACTTAAACGTTCATGTCGCTAGACTGCGTTGTTAGGAGCTTAATTTCTAAACTCCAAGGAACTGTAAACCTGAACATTGTATATTAGTTTTAGATTGATATATCAACGCAATCTCAAGTAAAATGGCCTTGAATTCTGGATATAGTAGGCAGAAATTCACAAGGATCTCTACCTAACCTGCTATGCGGAATAATGTGTGAAGCCGCTATATCATAAAATCTTTATACCTGTAGTTGACCGAAGCGGCTGCAAACACAAAATTGGTATTACTAGTGGCAGTACAGATCACCGGTACCAGAGCTAATAGACACTGCCATATTTGATATCGTCCAAACCCACTCACTAAGTCCGAAAGACTCTCTTCAAATGAAACTTTCACAACGTCCTCTATTTTCTTCATTTCAAAGGGCATTTCTAATATAAAAATAATAAAATTATGGTCTTTACTTAAGAAGAATTTTGTAACGAATGTCTTCTATACATAATTTATAGGTATTTTAAGTATATGGGACATACGTATGTGATATTACTAGTATTGTATTGTTATACAATAGTCAGCGGTATAACAACCCGTGATTATTTATTATTACAGTAAACAATGCTTAGATCTATTGCTCATGGATTTTTTGCATATTTTTTTAGTCTTTATTTCGCTGTTTATATATTTTATGCTGTTTAGGATCTTCCGTGATTTGCATGATAAAAAAATCTAATATTTCAAACAATTTTATTTTTCTTTCTCTCTTCCCTTATTACATGACGTGTTTTTATTAGCTTCACGCTTTTAATCCTTACCGGAGTCGGTTGAGAGGGCAAAACACCTCTTTCATGTCACCAACTTCTTTATACATGTTCTCCGAGAGGTCCTTATGTTTTTACGTAATCTATCTATCTATTAGAGTACAGGTAACTAGACACAATTTCTTATTTTGTACATTAAATTTTTTATTATAAAAGTAAATAAATATATTTACAAAGCTGATTCATACTAAGTGTTGTTAAGTCACGCTTTGCCTACCAGGGCGGGAATATAATTTATTTTTTAAAAGATTATTACTTTGAGTGGGAATTAAACAAACAAACAGATGCTGTCCTAACAGCGCCACAATTGTTTCTTAATATGTTTATAGATATTCGTGATTGCTACAGCGTTTAATAGTTCTGTTAACATCTTCTTCTTAATATAAATCTTTAGAATTTTGGTATACGTATTGTAATCAATATGAACTAAAACTATTAATATTATCCTTTGAAGTAACACTTAAGTTTTGAGTTTTAATAATTCAATCGGCGGATGTCCAATTTACACCGTAATAAATATAGAGATGCTTTAGAGGATGCATCTCCTTAACTTGTGACTTTTAGCTCAGTGCATTTTATATCGTTACTAGCAAAGGTTCCTAAAACGAGAGAAGTTGGCGAAACTCAACGTAGCACTTTGTGAGTAGATATTTATTGATAGATTTTTTTACCTATTGATAGAATTTTTTATAACATATTTAAAACAAAATCCCTAGCGGGGTAGCCAGAGAGAACGGAGCGCCCAACGCTACGGTCTCTAGATACCTCTATCGCCTCGTCCACTGTCATCAACCTCTTCATAAATACCCTCCGGGGAGTCCTCACGCTTTTACGTTACCTTCCTCCAGTATCTTTGATACTGTGTTTTCGAAGTTCAACCGAGGTCACTCCCTACCTCTCTAAACAAACATAACAAATAAAACAAAATTAAAAACATTACATATACAAAAAAAAAACTTTATTTTCAATTTGTTTTGCACGCATAGTGTTTGTGAATGAACAGTATAACTAAAGCCTATGTCTTCTAACAAATAGTAATTGATAAAATTGCTGCGTTTATTATGTGCGATGATATGAAATGAAGTTTTGGATTTAATTTTGTTGTAACATACATCTTATCAACATTATTTACAAAATATATATATTTTATTTACGATGTATTCTGCCTACAATACGGTAGAAAGAGGATCTATTGTTTATAAACTTCATTCCTAACACACTAGAGGAAGAAAATGAAAATAATTAATTTCTCCGAGTGGTAATCAAACATACAACCGTCGCGTTTATAGTTCGGATGTATCGCTGTGCCACTCGAGATATAATGTCTGAAAAAGTGGATGATGCGTGGGAACAAAGTCTCTTAACAGTAATTTCCCCTACCCTGCTATATGGAAGATACTATGGAAAGTTTAGAAAAGACTTTAAAAAATATTGCAAATATTATTTTCACAGAAACTAGAATCCATGATTACACCAACTAAATTATTATTCGGTACCTAGAATCTCTAGTACACCAATGTATTAGAAGAAAGGTGATTAATATCACCAATTTTATAGGTATTTTTTTAAGTAATTAAAATTCCAATCTGATTGCTACTGAGACGATTTGAAATGTGATTGGATTATCCTGGTTGTGACAGACAATTTATCGGTAAAAATAATTGATATTAAATTTACAATTGATAAAGGAGTTGATGATAAATAAAATGTTTTGTTACAGAACTCACTTAAATCAGGATCGCGACTGCACATAGCGGTGTCTGCAACAAAAATTGAAAAATTAATAAAAAATGGCTGAAGATGGTGGAAATCGAGAGTCCTCTTCGAGGAAACAGAGTATTGACATTGAAAAGAAGGAGACCGTGGTTAAGAAACCACTGGACCTCGACGATGTGCTGGTCAACGAATTAGGGCAGTTTGGATGGTTTCAGATGAGGAACATACTTCTGGTCGCAATACCAATCATCATGTCCGCTTTTATGAGTGAATATATTTTCTCCGCTGCTGCAGTGCCACACAGGTAAAGTCTATCTAATATCTACATATTTTTTTTAGCATAACAACAAAATTAACAATTGTTATATTTTAAACTATACACTATTATAATTCTATTATTCATATAAAACTGATCAACATATTACCATATCGATGCCATTTTTGCGTAGTAGTGCAGAGTCTGATTTTATATGCGTTAGTTATATGTTTGAATCTCACGGGAATATTCAAAGATTTTTTTTTCTTGTGTAGTGAGACAAAGACGCTGTTAGATTATGCCACTTAATGTATAATGTCTCTAAAATGGTTAAAAATAGTGTCGTGGCATTAAGTCAGGCGCTTGTCGTATAGGCGTGTTGAGTGGCAGAACTCAAAGCCTCGACACCAGGACGAAGAAATGGAAATATAAATTTAAGTAAATATTTAATCTCCTCGAGTGGGGATCGAACCCACAACCAGTCGGTTTTACAGTTACACTTCGTGCCGCTGCGCCACGACTGGCCTCAACTTTTATTTTTAAGTTTTCAATTTTCGGTTTATCGGTATCGAAAAGACTAGACGAAGTTGCCTACATGCTGCCCAACCAAGCTGAATTCTTCTGCGAGCCTCCATCTTAAAGTTGTTTCCGTCATTATTCCGTTCTCCGTGTGTTTTTCCATTTTTAAACTGCCATTAAAATGTAGTCTTGGTTCACTTCTGGCAAATATTTCAAAAAGTGGCTCTGGATCCCATGAATCGAATTTAGGGTGGAATGCTTTTGATGGATAGATTAAGGTCATAGAGTAAGGTCGAAGTTAGACTTCGACCCAGGCCTCGTGCGACGGCTTTTGACCGCCGATTTTCATTTGCAATACGTCAACATAACAGAACAAATGTAAATTTTAAGTAAAACACGTCATCTGTAATAGAGAAATAGAAAAATTCAAATTAAGTATATAAGAGTATATAAGAGATTATAAAAAAAACTAAATAACCCAAATTTTTAAAAGAATAAAAAAATATTTTTAGTTTAAACTTGGCTTGTTTAGTTGAAGTATTACTAATAAATAATATGCAATTACATAAATTGGATATAGATGTATCTAGTGGAATATTTTTTTTACAATTTGTTATAAGATTAACAACTACATTGGGGTCCTTTTTTTTTAAAAGAAATAATATGATTATTATACTTTTCAGACTAAGTTTTAGTTATTTAACGTTTTTTTCATTTTTTATACCACCTGCTTGATTTATTAGCCATTCATTTAATTTTTCCTGTTTTAATAATCTGTCATAATTCTTAAGTAAATACTTATTTCTTACGTATTTTAAATTTATGTAATCTGATAATCAAAATAATTAATCTTTCTTCAAAGATAATTTATACTTATATTATCAACTGAGTAAAATTGATTAAAACATAATTTTATTTTGACTTGGTGTTTTAAGACAAATATTAAATATTTAACAAGTATAAAGCTGACTGTCTAGTCTAAACCAAAGAACAAAATATTTAGAACATATTCCCTTTATTTTCTCTCTGTCTGTAAACGCCATGATAATAGGTTCAATCTTTGCTCAAGGTTATTAATTATTTTCACTTATGTGCTCTAACACGACTAATCGTGGTTTTGAGTTTCGTCACTCAATGTCTCGAATTCAGGCGAAAATTGAAGAATAGAGTAGATACTCATTTACTGCCGTTATAAGTTTGAATGGACCCAAAGATACGTAAATATGTGAGCTTATTATGTTTTCTACACCAATGGTTTCCTAAAGACGTAGGTCCAAATCTCTTTTTTTTTAAGTTTCTTCCTAAAGTTATATCCATCAATAAAGTGTTATTCCACATAATAAGTTAGAAATTTTAAAAGCATTAGACTAACTCTGTTTGTAGATGCCGAATTCCCGAATGTGGAGAAGACAGTAAGCTGAATGACATCGAGCCTGATTGGTTATTAAGTGCAATTCCAGAGACCAGCTCTGGTTTTGCCAGCTGTCAACGGTATGCGTCTGCCAACACTGGAGTCAATGGTACCTTAGATTACTGCCCAGCTAATTTATTCGACCAATCGCAATTAGTTAATTGTGAGGATTTCGTTTATGCTAGAGAAAACTCTGTTGTGTACGAAGTAAGTTTTATTTATTTTTATAAATTCAAATTCAAATTCAAAATATTCTTTATTCAAATAAACTTTTATAAGCACTTTTGAATCGTCGAATGAACATATAACAAAAAATAAAAAGCTACCACCGGTTCGGAAGGCAGTTCTGCTGAGAAGAGCCGTCAAGAAACTCAACAGTTGCTCTTTTCAAAGTCAATGGTATAATATATAATTTTATTACATTAACTGGCAGCTATCCTGCATCACATTCAATAGACATAAATTCCATACATGTTTATCCTCTAAATATTCTTGAACAGTGTAATAAGCTTTACTTGTTAATATTTTTTTTAAAGCTACTTTAAATTGTGGTAGTGGCAAACTTAGAATACACTGCGGAAGTTTATTATATACACATATACTCAGACCCATAAAAGATTTATTAACTTTTTGGAGGCGAAAACGTAGCGTAACAAGTTTATCTTTATTTCTCGTTCCTATCGTATGTATATCTCTATTTTTACTATGACACTGTACATTTTGCCGGACAAACATAATATTATAATATACAAATTGTGAAGCAACTGTAATAATACCTGCATCTTTAAACACATCTCGCAGAGAATCTCGAGCCCTTAGATTATAAATATATCTCACGGCTCTTTTTTGAAGAATAAATATTGAATTTATATCTGAAGCACTGCCCCATAGCAACATTCCATAAGATAAAATACTATGAAAATAGCTATAGTAGACTAGTCGGGCAGTTTCAACGTCCGTCATTTGTCTTACTTTTTTTATTGCGAACGCGGCAGAGCTGAGTTTATCCGCAAGTGTTTCTAGATGAGTGTTCCACTGGAGTTTGGAATCTATCGTTAAACCTAAGAAAATAGCTGATTCCGACACACTGACTGTTTCTCCTTTAATTTCTAGACTAAAATTATGCTTTTTAACGTTTGGTAAAGCAAATTCAATACATTTAGTTTTTTTAGCATTTAACATTAGATTATTCATATCAAACCAATAAAGAATATGCGATAATGCACTATTCACTTCGTCATAGTTTGTTTTATTTCTGTCTACCTTAAATATTAAAGAGGTATCATCTGCGAAGAGTACAATATCACATAGGTTCTTTGCATAAAAAGGCAGATCATTAATATAAAGAAGAAATAAAAGGGGACCAAGTATAGATCCTTGTGGAACGCCCATCCTTAGAGGAGATCCAGATGATTTTACATTATTTATACTAACTTTCTGGATTCTTTCGCTTAGATATGAGGCAATAAGATCAAGGGCAGTATCCTGTATACCATAATGATAAAGTTTTAATAACAGAGTTTCATGGTCTACACAATCAAAGGCATTGGATAAATCACAAAACACTCCAATTGCATTTTGTGACTTCTCCCATGCGTCATAAATGTGCTTGAGGAGTGCTGCACCCGCATCTGTAGTGGACTTGCCTTTGGTGAAACCATATTGCTCGCTATGGAAACAATTATTAATATTTAAGAAAATTGTGAGCTGATTAAATATAATTTTTTCAAATATTTTACTTAAAGACGGCAAAATAGAAATCGGCCTGTAATTTCCGGGGTCAGATCTATCTCCACTTTTATAAAGCGGCACTATTTTGCTATATTTCATTAAGTCAGGAAAAATACCGGATTCTACACAATTGTTAAAAATTAAAGCAAGATAAGGCGCAATATTAGGTATAATTGTATTAAGAACTTTAACAGACATGCCCCATAAGTCACCAGTTTTCTTTAAATTAAGGCTTTTAAAAGTTTTGACAATTTCTTCTGGTGACACAGTCTTAAACACTAAATTTTGTCTACAACTAGTTACATGGTTTTTTAGTATTAATATTGCTTCCGAAGGAGATGATGGCAGTGAGCGTGTAACTGCTATAGGTATTTCGGAAAAGAAGTTTTGGAAAGTATTTGCCACTTCTAAATCTGAATTTAAAATTACACTGTTTATTTTTAATTTAATAGGTTCACTGACAGCTCTAGATCTCCCAGTTACAGTCGTAATAGCATCCCATGTAGCTTTAATTTTATTACTAGATTTCAAATTTTTTTCCCTTATATATATAGACTTAGCCTGGATACATACTTTTTTAAATATTTTTGAATAATTTCTAATTTTCAACAAGAACGCCGGATCCTGATTCCATTGCCTCATATATAATTCGTATAAATTGTTTCTGCTTCGGTATATACCAATAGTTGCCCAGTCGCTAAAAGTTAACTTCGAGTTTTTATATATTTGTTTTACTTTAAAAATATTATCAAACTCTGTTGAGAGTAAATTAAAAACTTTGCAATACGACTGATTCGGATTTAATCCCGTTATTTCTATGTTTGAAATTTTTTCCGTCACTTTACTATTAAAATTATTAATTTTACTTTCAGTCATTGGTCTAATTGTTATTTGTTTACGTTCTGCAACTATTTTATCTATTAACGAAAACTTTTGACCACAATGATCCGAGCTCAGATTGGTAATAATTTATTTTTCTACAATATCAGAATGACAAAAAACATTATCTATACAAGTTGCGGACGTACTCGTTATACGAGTTGGTTCAGAGAAAATATGAAACAAATTAAATGATTTAAATAAGTTGAGAAGACGTAGGCTTAATGATGTCACCTGTAGTATATCTATATTAAAGTCCCCGCATACTATTAAAGATTTACTATTCGAACTCAAATTACTAAGAACATCCTCCATTTTTTCTTCAAATACTTCAAAACTACCTGAGGGGGGTCGATACACGCATACTATAATATATCTATTGAATTCAATGCAGGACAATTCAATGGAGCGTTCGTCGGAGAGAGCCACTATGTCTGGTCGCGATTTGCAACGTATATCATTTCTCATTAGTATAAGCGAGCCGCCGCGGATGGCCTTCTCTCTAACGAACGAACTTGACAATTTATAATTTTCAATATTAACTATATTGTTATATCTCGAGATCCAGTGCTCAGTTATACACATTACATGAATATTGAATTTTTTTAAAAATAATTCTAGTTCCAGTTCTTTGCCTCCTAGGCCTTGTATATTCTGATGTATAATGTTAAATTTAAATGACCTAGGCGTTGTCTTATTGTCTAGTTTAAACTGGAGCTTACATCATTATACTTCATAGAAGTATTATTAGTACAATTTATTTCCTTCGTTATACCATGTATAACGGGGTTTTGTATATTGTATGCTACTAAAGTAGCAATTTGTTTTTTAAAATATAAAGGTAGATACAATGTATCTTCTGTCAACTTACAGCTATTATAAATAAATTTATTTAAATCTAAATAAAATAATGCGTCGCTATGACGTTCTGTCGTATTATATAATGTCAAGTTCAGATTATATATATGTTTATTTTGTTTTTCTGTGAGGGAAGAAGAATATGGAAAAGAGCATATAATAAATTTACATTTAGTTTTATTATGTAAGTCAAGCAAGTTTTCTATACTCTTTATAATATCTTGTTTCCTCACTGACAAACTATGACCATGTAATAGTACAACAGTACTATGCTCATTTAAATTCATGGACATAATTTTCTTAATATTGAACTGGTAACTGGCTCCAGGCGAACATGCATTAAATACATTTGAGAAGTGGTGACTAAGTAGGGACCCAAAGCCTTGACCTAATTTATCAGATATTACAATAATATTATTTGATGAGGAGCGGGAGGAATTGTCAATATGTAAATCATTTTTCTTATTTTTATTGAATTTAGTATGCATGGCCGAGTCACCCACAACCTCAGAGTTGTTTTGCGTTTGCAAGGGAATTGATTCAGTGAGTCCTACAATTGAACAACCACAACTATGTTTGTTTGTTAGTGACTCAAATCTTTCTACGTTGTAGTTACAAAGGTCAACCAAATCATTTGCAGCTAAAATGTGTTCTTTAATTTGTTTTTGTGAGGATTCATATTTCTCACTTAGTGATCTGAGGGAGCTATTTAAGGTATTTATTTCATTATGCAGTTGGAGTGTGTCTCGGTCATACATAAACCTGCTTTGAATTAATCAAAAATATATACTAAAATATAGAAATATCTAGAATATGATAGCCATGATAGAGTATGAGGCTGTTGTGGCACAGCGGCACAGTGGTTGATTGTAAACGCAACAATTGTTGATTCGATTCCCATTCGGAGGATTGAACTATTTTCCATTCCCTTTATCTAGTAACATAAAACGCAATGTTGAGTTCCACCACTCAACACAATATCTCGAAAATTGTGCAGTGCATGATGATGCAACGGAGTGTCTTAACACTGGGTTCCCTCGGCCTAACATGTTAAATAAAATACTTAGACGTGCAAAAATATAAACGTAGCTATAAGTAACTTATATTTTTGTGCACGAGTGTTCACGACTGATTTTTTTATATTTGTTAGCTCAAAACTTTTGACTGGGTGACTCAAAACTTTAATTTTGAAGTCGGTGCCAAGTAAAACAAACAAGCTTAGTAATTCGATATTGTAGTAAGGTGGTTGAAGCATTAGCTTGACACCGACTTAAAAATTATAAAAAAAATATTTAATTAATTTTGTTTAACAAAATCAAATTACGTTTTACTTTAAGTAAAATTATTTTTGTTGTTGTTTGAAATCGGTTTTTTTTTTGTTAATATTTTTTTTGTTTATTTTTTTATTTTTGTATCTTTATTTTGTGAATAGCCATTTAAATCAAAATAGCTAAAATATATGGCAATACAGATTAAAAGACATATTTGTAAGATAGTATTCAATAATAATAATAAATAGATTTTGGAGAATTTATGAATGTAAAAATATTATAATATTCGATACTATCACACATAAATGCTCATTTAAATCCGTCGTAAACAAAAAAGATAAAACAGATATGCTATCATTTAATAATGTCATCAACTGCGTTAGTTATTTGATTCAAAAGATAATTTGTTATTAATTGATATAATTAATCTATTATAATAGATTTTTTTTGTATTGAGGTATGAATAGGAAAAAATTATAATACATTACTTGTTAGCTATTTTTGGCGAATTAAACTATACTTCTTATTCTAAAAAGTTCAAATTAATATAGCATAAATAATATACTAAAAAGTTTGAAGTATAGTATAATTCTTAAAAAAATACACGTTTTTCCCAGAAATGGAAATATAAATTTAAGTAAATATTTCATCTCACCGAGTGGGGATCGAACCCACAACCAGTCGGTTTTACAGTCACACTTTGTGCCGTTGTGCCGTTGCGGATAATTTAAATAAAAAAAGAAACCCGAAATAGGAATGGACCTACAACCATCTTGTTTAGACTGTCCTTCTGCGCCACAACGTTATCAATATTTAAATATAGTAGTATAAAGTATAATCAAACAATTTATTGCTCATTACAATATTTATTATTCTTAATTTTTTTTCTTCTTTTAGTTCGACTTGGGATGTCAAGAATGGTTGCGAGCGCTGTCAGGTACCCTTAGTAGTGTAGGAACACTGCTAGTTTTACCCATCACTGGTTTCATCTCCGACAGATTTGGTCGTCGGTGGGCTCTCGTCATCAGTGTCTTTAATCTCGCACTTATCGGTCTTATTCGCGCTTTCTCAGTAAACTACACTATGTACCTGATTATGCAAATACTGCAAACCACGCTGGGTGCTGGTACCTTCAGTTCAGCTTATATTTTTGGTAATTTTATTATTATTTAATTTAGTAAATACTGGGGAAAGTATTTATTAATTATCTAAGAAAATAAGAAAATGTTTTGATAAAATGAGAACAATAAAACAGGATATGACGACACTGGAACAATACATTTCAACATCATTAAATATGTTTGTATGGTTTTCTGAAGCTTAGAGGTGGAATATATATATATATATATATATATATATATATATATATATATATATATATATATATATATATATATATATATATATATATATATATATATATATATACATATTACAACGTCGATAATTTTCCTAACTTTCTTCTTGTCTTTTAGTTAACTTTACTTGTGGAATTCGTTAAAGTTCATAACAATAATAAAATAAATATAATATTTCAGCTGCCGAGCTCGTGGGTCCAAAATACCGTGTAATCACAAGCGCCACGTCATCTTCTATGTTCGCTGCCGGACAAATTATTCTCGGTGGAGTTGCCTGGATAGTCCAACCTTGGCGATATATGATAATGGCCCTGCACATTCCCTGTTTCCTAATCATAAGTTACTACTGGATCTTAACCGAGAGCGTCAGGTGGTTACTCTCTAAAAAGAAATATGATCAAGCTAAAGATGTTCTTGAAACGGTGGCGAGAGTGAACAAAACACACATTAGTGAAAAGAGCTTACAAGCGCTGATGAATCCACCAGAGCCACTTGTATCTTCATCTTCAGATGTAAGTGACTTTTATTTATATAATAGAGCCACAAAAAATAAGAGGTTGTCGTAGCGTAGTTGAAATATTTCCAACTGTGAGCAAGGTGGTTAAGGGTTCAATCCCTACTAGGGGGAATCCGCTCTGGTATATGAAACTTAGCGTTGCGTTGAGTGTTCCACCACTCAATATACAACATTTCAAAAATCTAACGATGCGTAGTGAACGAAGTCTCTTAAGACTAGGTTTACTCTGTCTATCGTGTTGTGTGAAAAAAAGCTAGATGCTGCACTGCTGCCTATATTCGCCTGAATTTGAAGTGTGTGTTGGGAGGCGAAACTCAATGCTGCTATTTATCATTCATAAGATTTCCTCGCTCTGGTGTTCAAGGAAACGAAAATAATTCTTTCTCCATAATGGAAATCGAACATACAATCATCTTGTTAACAGTCAGACGTTGTCTTATTGTGCCACAATAGCTTGAAATATGTATAACAAATGATGCCTTAAAATCTATGTTAACATAATAAAAATTATAAACTACAAGATACAAATGGATAAATACTAATATATATAATAATATATAATATTGATAATATTGATTAACTTTTCTCCTTTCAGCCTCAAAAACCAGGCTTAGTCCGCACTATAATAAACTCCCCTGTATTGCTTCGTCGAGTATGTACAACCCCAATCTGGTGGATAACGACCACCTTCGTGTACTACGGGCTATCTATCAACTCTACCACACTCTCTGATACGATGTATTTAAATTTCATTTTGATTTGCGCTATTGAAATACCCGGCTACTTCACTGCAGTTCTAATTCTTGATAGAATTGGTAGGAAAGCCACCTTGTCTTCTGGTTTCTTCTTCAGTGCATTATGTAACATTGTCTTCGTATTCGTCCCCAATGGTGAGTATTTACGTTTATTTTCGCTTTACATTTCTATAGTTTTAGATAGATAAAATATTTATATTTGAGACATTTATATCGTTTGAGGCGAAACGGAAGGCCTATGCCTGCCTTACTAGCAAGTGTGTAAATATGTTTCAAATTCATAAATATTGAACCAACCAAGTTAACGCCTACATTTATTTTATGCACTGTGATATATTCCAACTGTAGAACATTCTCAGCTTTGGTCAGTAGAACATTTGTCATAACATAAACAATATACATATGTAATACGAAACACAAAGTAAAATAATCAAGTCATTACTGTGTGTACAGTGCACTACTCTAAATAAGATTTTTTCAACATCACTGTGTATCCTGCATACAACAGGGTTGACAGAGGGAACCTGGGAACCAAGTGTTAAGACTCTTTTGTTCCCCAGTTTCCGTCGAATTCCCGATGCATTTCACGTTGACTGGCGGAACTCACCGTTGCGCTTTACCGGGTACCGTTACCGGAGTCATTTCCCCAAGTCTGAATTGAACAAACAAACGTTGCGCTGACGGTCGCAAACCCACTTCGCTTGTACCCATACGCCACGAATAATTCTTGTATAGTTAACAATCTATTTTTTATAATATAAAATAAAAATATCTTCTGTTTCAGATTTAACTGTTGTGCGACTGATAATCTTTTTGTTTGGTAAATTTGGAATTTCCATTGTGATGACATCCTTGTACTTATTCACATCGGAATTATATCCAACAGAATACCGCCATAGTCTCCTCGCGTTCTCGTCTATGGTCGGTCGTATTGGATCTATCACAGCTCCTCTTACACCGGTCCTTGTAAGTACATCTCTTCGTTAGCAGATCTAAACTAATTTTATAAATCTGAAGAGTTTTGTTTGGACATGGACAGTCCATTATTTGACATTAGAATTTGTCATGTGTCATGTACAACTATTAGTTTGTTCTATTTCATCAGGGGGAAAGCTGCGCAATGAAAAATATTTGTTCCAAAATGTTGGTGTCTTGATGTCTGTTTTGATGTAAAACTAAATCATTTTAACATATTTCAGGGTGACTACTGGCACGGTATCCCATCAATGATGTTTGGTACTATGGGCATAATTTCTGGACTGCTTGTACTGACACAACCTGAAACACTTGGCACTGCTATGCCTGATACTCTTGCTGAAGCTGAAGCACTTGGAAAAAAGAGTTCTAAGCTTGAGCAGTCTAGCTGATAATTTACCTGAATTTATTTTAAGATATTTATTATTATTAAGCTCTTATTATAATCTCATTTGTTTTTTCCATATGTTTAATGATACATAAATATTAAATAGATATCGCAATTAATGATAAAATAAATGCATAATAAGATAAAAATTTGTTACGATGTCTGTAGCTTTATTTTTATAAAAAGTTTGTGCTAATCTCATCTAAATACCGTTGACATACCTTCGAAACAGTTTTGCATTTGTAGTAAAATCTTCAAGTGTTATATTATTGATATATGATCATAAAGATTGAAAATAATTTGTCTGTTACTGTCGCTGATTGCACAAATAAATCTAATAAAAAAAATGATTTCGAAATGAAACGAGGTTATTTTATTCATTTTGCATATAATTACGTTATATAATTGACAATTAAAAACCTGTCTAAAAAGCTCTAAAAATAAACGTTTGTCTATTTTTCTTAACTTAACTAATAGAAGAAGAGCTAATAGAGAGCTGAATATATTTTCTAAGAAGCTTTGCTAAGAATACTCTCAATGAAATCATCTTAGAATCAATCAGAAAAGTAGTTAATAAAATAATTCCAGGATTAATTACAATTCGCATAATTTTGGATGTAAATCAAAATAAATCACGCTTCACGCTGTATCTCGCCCACAGCAGGGTAGGCAGAGGGAATCTAATGTTAAGACACTCTGTCCCTCCTTTTCCGTTCGGATTCTGGAGGCAATGCGTGGTGGGTGGCGGAACTCAACCGCGCGCGTTGCCTCGACACCAAAGCAAAGAAATAGAAATATACATTTAAATAAATATTTCATTTCCTCGAGTGGGGATCGAACCCACAATCAGTCGCGTTTACAGTTTCATTTTGCGCGTCTGCACCACGACCAGCCTCAATTAAATAATTTATAACGAATTTTGGAAGTAACAAAATCAATAATGATATAATAATGATAATGATCCCTGAGAAGAAATATTAGTTTGTATTTGCCTGAAGATAAAAAAAATCTGTATTAATATGAATGCTTAGAATTTATAGTAAAATTTAGTCATATTTCATAGAGTATTTTATCGAAATCATAGCAATACATTGTTGAAGATGAAGCATTTGAGATTTGATTTGTTATGTTAATTTGAATAAAAATGTTAGTCTATTTAAATATATATATATATAATAATAATACCTATTGACTAAATATAAAAAAGGTTGCGTTCATAATGCCTAGAATTGTCCCCATTATAGTTTAATAGATGTTAAAGTAAATTAAACAGACGAGTAATTTAAAGGAAAGATAGTGCCCTTTCATGAAAAGAGAACAAGAAGATTTAAGAAGTGTGCGCGTGTGTCTGAAAAGAGTTTGCACACTCTGGTGAGCTTATATAATTATATGCATTATGTGATGAGTGAACACCATCGCGTTAATTAATAATAAAAAAAGTAAAATAAACGGTAGTATATGAGTATTTGTAAAAATAAGAAGATAATTTTATGATAATAAGAGATTATAATATATGAATAGAATCGGATAAGGAGCTAAACGTCAGCATCTGTTATCATAATCGCTACCTTTAAATCTGTCACATGTCAAGAATACAAAGTGATGCTGAAGGTAATCGTGTATACATATATGTATATATATATATATATATATATATATATATATATATATATGTATATGTATATGTGTATAAGATATGATATAATATCACTTTCTGATTAGTATGTACAAAAATTGTAATGGTAAAATTGAAGTACACAAGTAATTTTTTTAATAATATGAAACAGTCACAAATGTTTTTACTGGATCACCACTAACACAATTTCTATTTATCTGAATACACGTGTTATTATTTATCACTATTTTAAAGTCGTGATAAATAAGATAAGCGCCTATAAACACTTTGAAGAGATGCCTTGCTACTAAACGCTTTAAAGAGATGCATTGCAAATGGTGTATCTTGCAATAAATATATAATTATGTAAAAAATATTTATATCTTGTAATTTTTAAAGCTATTTTAAATTGTGGTAGTGGCAAACTTAGAATACACTGCAGAAGTTTATTATATACACGTATACTCAGACCCATAAAAGAGTTATTAACGAAAACGTGGCGTAACAAGTTTATCTCTATTTCTCGTTCCTATCGTATGTATATCACTATTTTTACTATGACACTGTACATTTTGCCGGACAAATAGAATATTATAATATACAAATTGTGAAGCAACTGTAATAATACCTGCATCTTTAAAAACATCTCGCAGAGAATCTCGAGCTCTTAGATTATAAATATATCTCACGGCTCTTTTTTGGAGAATAAATATTGAATTTATATCTGAAGCACTGCCCCATAGCAACATTCCATATGATAAAATACTATGAAAATAGCTATAGTACACTAGTCGGGCAGTTTCAACGTCCGTCATTTGTCTTACTTTTTTAATGGCAAGCGCGGCAGAGCTGAGTTTATCCGCAAGTGCTTCCAGATGAGTGTTCCACTGGAGCTTAGAATCTATAGTTGAACGTAAGAAAATAGCTGATTCCGACACATTGAGGGTTTCTCCTTTAATTTCTAGACTAAAATTATGTTTTTTAACGTTTGGTAAAGCAAATTCAATATATTTAGTTTTTTTAGTTCTTATTCCCATATATCTTTTTTTTATATAAATCTTCTGTCTCTTTGTATAAATTATAAAAAAAATGTATAAGATTTTTGACATTATTTCACTAATCGATTTGAAGCTTGTTCATATTTAAAATTATATATTGCTAAATATCCAAATACGCTGTTGCATCAAAATAGCCGTTTTATATATACATGATAAGGGCACTCCAGCGACTAGTAATTCTTGTTATCAAAGTGTGGTTGTAAAAAAATTGCTATTTCTCTTCTCTATCTCTATCTCTATCTCTATATCTTATAAAATAAGAACGCATTTCGTCTCTGTCTGGCCTTTCTAAGCGATCTTCTTCTAAACCACCCAACGGATTTTGATGCGGTTTTCACCATTAGGTAGAGTATTTCTCAGGGAAGGTTTATATATCGTTTATTATATGTATATTTTATTGTAATTTGACATAAATATGATAAATGTGCATAAAGTCCTACCCGTTGAGACACTTTCACGCATGCGCTGCTTTAATGGTAAGTCCTACATGAAAACAATGTACTAGAGTATTATTCCTCTTAATAAGATCTACAAAAAAGTCAGCGACAGCATATTTATATCTTCTAAGGATAACATACAGTGAGCATATTTCTGTCTAAAAATAGTAATTTGAATATATTTTTTATTGTGAGGGATGTTTGTTCATAATGGTATCAATCCTTATCCTTTTAAATACTTTATTAATTTTCTACGTTAAATGAAGATAAAATTTGCTCTTTACACTAATTTGAAATTACGAATAGTTTTAGAGAAAAACGCATTTAATTGTTGACACATCACGCCGGCTATAAGCCGCAGTTTTGGCGCAAGTTTCACTTATTACCTTACTCTCAGCATATAAATAATTATATTAGTTACGTTGGCCATTTAATGGAGATCAAAACTGTCTTTTACTGTTTTTTATTTTAATAAGTACTTTAGAAGTTGTTACAATATCAAAAAATCCTTGCTGCGAAACGGCTCGCCACGCGCCATGCGTCCCCCCGCGCCCGATATTTCAGCGCGATATATTTAGTTTCACCTTTCTTGATTAATAGAATAGTAGGTAGTCTTTTGTTTATCATTTCTTTCGTTTAAGTATCCTGTTGTTTATTTTGTTTACTCTTCAGTTACATATACACTTTCCAGGAAGATTGCCGATACAGGAATTCCTTTCTCATGTGAACTTTGTGTTTGAGTGTTGAGTGTGGACATCATTAGCGTGGGAATGCATAATTGCATTTTGTGAATTACATATTTTATTGTATTTTCTAGATCATAATTAGTTTGAACTTACATCGAGTAGGTCATACTTTCACTTTTAGTAATAAGTCTTAAATGTAATTATTTTAATTAATTAAAGTTAGTTTAAACAGTTTTTGGTTTTTTTTCGACCTTCTGGCTGTAGCTAACGTAATTGGCGCAGTCGGTAGGATACTAGAATAGGGACTGTTAGGTTAGTACAGTGCTAGTATCCTGAACCTACGGACCAGCTGCAGAACCAGGAGGAGAATCCAGACTTCGATTCACGGAGAGAAACCAGAAATGAAATTTATGTGAGTACATTTGAACCATTCTCGTGTTGCTCTTATCCTAGTTGTAATTCCTTTCCAAAATTTATTTTCCTAGAGTTTATAGACAACGGGAATCTGCATCGCAGCAGGCCCGTAATCGACCAGATAGTTGGCTGGGTATAAGAACTTCATTAATTAATAATTTTTCTGACCAGCGCGACGAAACAGCTCTTTACAATGACCTCTCTCTAGCTGCACAGGGAAATAAGTCTCCCCAAGAATTTTATAGCCATTGTCAAACGCTTTTCAGTACTATAATGACTTACGTTTCATTACATGAGACTATACCGACTACAATAGAAGCTAAACGCGATCTTTATAAAGAATTAACGACTCAAGCATTTGTACGCGGCTTAAAGGAACCCTTAGGGTCACGAATTCGATGTATGCGACCCGAAACCATAGAAAAAGCTCTTGAATATGTACATGAGGAATTAAATGTTATATATTTACAGCAACGTACTGACGGACAAAAACAGCAGTCAACCCCTAAATCAAATCCAATGCCATTTTTACCCCCTAGAATACAACATTTCCAACCCCCAGTTTTTAATTGGCCAAACCCTGTAAGTCAACGCCCTGTTCAACAACCACAACCATTTAAATTTAACTTTAATCGTAATCAACCTCAACATAATATACCTATATATACGAGAACGCAACAAATGTTTAGCGCACCACCCCCCAATTATAATCCACGTAGCAACGTTTTCCGTTTGCCCCCTAGAAATAATCTACCTCAAAATTCTATGCCTAGACCTATGAGTGGAGTCCAGAGTTTTACCCCCAGACCTTTACCCCATACTTTGATGACTGGACATGACTGGCGAAAATCGGGTAATCCGCCACCTACAAACTACTTAAAAGCACGCGAAATGAATATGAATGAATGTTTGTCTTATGAAAATATGTATTATAATTACCCTGAATATTACTACGAGCCAGAGTACAGTCACTATAATGAATATGATACCTATAACAACGACTACGTACCCGACTTTTACGATAATAGTTTAATTACATATAATGAAGCAAATGACGATAATTTATTAAATGAAAATGAACCACCATTGGATTCTAATGTTTTAAATCAGGATTTTCAGTCCAAAGAGAAATCACTCAAACCAAAATAGATTTAAATTTACAGACACAGAGACAGCTACCCTATATTCAAATTAACAACACCCCACTTAAATTTTTAATAGACACTGGCGCAAACCAATCTTTTATTAGCCCCAGTGCTGTAACTAAATATTTTTCAAATATTCCCCTCAATTATGACCCCTTTAAGGTCACAAATGTACACACAGTTAGCAGAAATGACTTCCATAACTTTACCGTGCTTTGAAGAGTTCAAGGACACGGGAAATATAAAATTATTCATATACAATTTTCATGATTATTTTGACGGACTTATAGGACTAGACTTACTAACAGAATGGGAAGCTAAAATTGATTTAAAAGATGGATATTTAATAACTCGCTCCGCTTCGAATCCTATTTCTATGTATAATTCGCGTAATGTTAATCTTTACGAGGATATAATACCAGCCGGGACCTCGAAAATAATTCGCATTCCCATAAATTCCCCAGACGGCGAAGTTTTTATTAAAAAACAATTAATTTGTAATTGCATTATTCATGAATGTATTACCACTGTCACTAATAACCGCGGCTACATAGAGGTAAAGAATCCGACACCGAATGACATCATCTTATCTCTCGACCGACCGGCGAGCGCTGAGGTATTTAATGTTGAGAACACTTGCACTCGATATATGACACGGAAACAAGACGTAATATCACGATTAAGAACCGACCACTTAAATAATGAGGAAAAAGGTAATCTCGTTGCTCTCTGCTCTAAATATTCGGATGTTTTTTATATTGAAGGTGAAGCTTTGACTTTTACTAATAAAATTAAACATAAAATAAGGACGACTGACGAAATTCCCGTACATGCCAGGACTTATCGTTATCCTTTCATTCATAGACAGGAGGTTAGGGACCAGGTTTCGAAAATGCTAGACCAGGGTATAATAAGACCATCCGACTCTGCCTGGAGTTCACCAATCTGGGTAGTACCTAAAAAGACTGATGCCTCCGGTAAACAAAAATGGCGACTTGTAGTTGACTTTCGAAAATTAAATGAAAAAACCATAGATGACAAATACCCAATACCAAACATCAATGACGTACTAGACAAGTTAGGGAAATGTCATTACTTTACCACTCTAGATCTAGCGAGCGGATTTTATCAAGTAGAAATGGACCCTCAGGACATTTCTAAAACTGCATTCAATGTAGAGCACGGTCACTTTGAGTTTCTTCGTATGCCCATGGGGTTGAAAAACTCACCCTCCACATTTCAGAGAGTAATGGACAACGTACTACGAGGTTTGCAAAATGAAATATGTCTTGTTTACCTAGACGATATAATAGTTTTTAGTACATCCTTACAAGAACATATAAATAATTTAGAGAAAGTATTTCAGAGACTCCGCGAATCTAATTTTAAAATACAGATGGACAAATCTGAGTTCCTTAAGCTGGAAACAGCTTACCTTGGACATATAATTAGCAAGGACGGTATAAAACCGAACCCAGACAAAATTTCCGCTATAAAAAATACCCTATTCCAAAAACAACTAAAGAAATAAAACAATTTTTAGGTCTTCTAGGTTACTACCGTAAATTTATTCCAGACTTTGCACGCATTACAAAGCCTCTCACGCAATGCTTAAAAAAGGGTAAAAAAATTACACTTGACACTGAATACGTAACATGTTTTGAAAAATGTAAAACTCTCTTGACTAACGACCCCATCTTACAGTATCCAGATTTTACTAAGGACTTTAACTTGACGACTGACGCATCAAACCTTGCTATTGGAGCTATACTATCCCAGGGACCAATAGGAGCCGACAGACCCATATGTTTTGCATCTCGTACTCTAAATGACAATGAAATCAATTATAGCACGATAGAGAAAGAGCTTCTTGCCATAGTGTGGGCAACTAAATACTTTAGACCATACCTTTTCGGACGAAAGTTTAAAATACTGACAGATCACAAGCCTCTACAGTGGATGATGAATTTGAAGGAACCGAATTCACGTCTTACTAGATGGCGACTGAAATTAAGCGAGTACGATTTCACAGTATTATATAAGAAAGGAAAAATGAACACCAACGCTGACGCCCTCTCGCGAGTTGAAATTCATAACGAGGAAACTAAAACTTTAATTGAAGAAATTGACGAATTAAACTCTCTGTTAGGAAATCCCTCTGAACAGGTTCCACTTCTATCAAATTCTTCCACACTCTGATAGAGAAAATCCTATATTAAATGTACCAATTACTGACGACCCTCTTAATAGATTTACTAGACAAATATATTTCACAGTAGTTAACGACGTTAAACGAAAACCGACAGTGACCAAACCCTTTGACAACCATACGCGAACTTCCGTACAATTATTAGAAAGCAATCTGGAAGAAGATGTTGTTAACGCTATAAAAGAATATGTTAATCCAAAAATAAAAACTGGTATCCTTATTAATCCACCCCTAGCAATGTATTCTATAATCCCTATTATTCAAGATAAATTTAAAAGTTCATCGATGAACCTTGTTTTAGCCAAAGTTGAAATGGAAAATATTAGAGACTATTTACGACAACGGGAAATTATATCCCACTATCATAATGGTAAGACAAACCACCGAGGAATAAACGAATGCTACCTTGCTTTGTCTCGAAAATATTACTGGCCTAACATGAAAGAGCACGTTTCCAAATTTATTAATGAATGTACAATCTGTGGTCAAGCTAAGTATGATAGGAACCCAATAAGACCCCAATTTAATGTTGTACCCCCAGCTACTAAACCTTTTGAAATTATACATCTCGATTTATTTACGGTACAGAATGAAAAATATATAACTTTTATAGATGTTTTCACAAAATATGGGCAAGCCTACCATCTACGCGATGGAACAGCCATTAGCATCTTACAAGCTTTATTAAAATTTTGTTCACACCATAGTGTACCCATGACAATAGTGACTGACAACGGGACGGAATTCACTAATCAATTATTTTCTGAATTTACAAGGTTACACAAAATTAATCATCATAGAATTCTAGCTCACTCCCCTAATGATAACGGTAATATTGAACGTTTCCACTCAACTATATTAGAACACCTTCGAATCCTAAAGCTACAACATAAAGACGAATCTGTAGTTAATCTTATGTCATATGCTATTATAGCTTATAATAGCTCTATACACAGCTTTACTAAAGGTAGACCCTTTGATTTACTGAACGGACACTTCGACCCAAGAGACTGTCATGATATAGATTTCACCCAACATTTATTACAGCAATATATTATTAATCATAAAGAAAGTATGAAGAAAGTTTACGAAATTATAAATAGTACATCCCTTGAGAATCGTAGAGCTTTAATAGACAGTAGGAATAAAAATCGCGAGCCAGAGGTTGAGTATGCACCTCAACAACAAATCTTTATAAAAAATCCTCTTGCTAGTCGTCAAAAGGTCGCACCACGGTATACGCAGGATACAGTTTTAGCTGACTTACCCATTCATATATACACCTCGAGAAAACGTGGTCCTGTTGCCAAATCCCGCCTAAAACGAGTTCCTAAAGGGGCTAACTTGTTACAGGATAATACTGGTAATGCTGACAATCCACGCGACGAACCCCTCCGAGATAAAACTTGAGAGCCTGGACGATGGACCTGGACTATTACCTTACAAACTTGGACCTATACGACTGACTACCCACCACCATACTTTCCTACAATATGTACAATTAGACTATATAGAGGATAAAATAGAACTTTTAATGACCCAGTTAGGTAGACTTCAAGAGCTTCTTAGTAATGAAACTTACTTACTCTATGAACTACAAATAAATTATCTTACTGAAAAGCTTGTCAGGGTCTCTGACCAACTCAAGTCATTAGAACCAAGTCGAGTCAAAAGAGGTCTTGTAGATGGCTTGGGTTCCATAATTAAAAGTATTACGGGAAATTTAGATTACAAAGACGCTTTAAATTACAATAATGCGATAAAATTATTAGAAAATAATCAAGATAAAATGGTAACCCAGTTTAATAATCATGTTAGTTTAAGTAAGGAATGGATGTCGAAACATAGTAGCATACTTACTCAGTTAGTTGAAAATCAAATTAAAATTAATAACACTTTAGAACTCATTTTAAATTCAAATATCTATAAGGAAGATAGTTTAATGAAATATGCGAAATTTGCACAGCTTTTGGTAATAATAGGAGAAAATATAGAAGATTTAATGGCCGAGTTAATTAGGGTAGAAAACATGTTAGCTTTTATTCGTGTTTCAACTACACACCATTCTATGATAGATATAAGTGTTTTAAAATTAATGATAGATAAATTAAGAAAAATATATAATAAGAATCAAATTATAGACTTAGAATTAAGAGAATATTATGATATTATAGAACCAGGATGCTATTATACAGATAAGCAAATAGTAATAATTTTTAAATTTCCAATAATTTCTGCAGATACCTACGACCTCTATAAACTTTCCATTGTACCTAATAAAGTCCAAAATATCATTATACCTCCATATCCTTTCATAGCAATTAACGAGAACTCGTTCATGTACATGGAGACTGAATGTCCGAAGGTTAAACACTGGTATCTTTGTGAAAAGGAAGTAAATCAACGTATTCGTACGGATCCTGACTGCGTGCAGCAACTTATTCTTCATCAAGTTTTAAATGACTTTTGTCAATATACAACAGTAACTTTAGCAAAAGAGGCAATGGAAAAGCTGGATGATCAACATTATGTTCTATCATTCCCGCATCTCAGCAAAGTACATTTAGTCTGCGACAGAGAAGAATTCACATCGCTCCAGGGCAGCTATTTAATCAGTATTCCCGTGAAATGTTATATGAAAACTGCAGAATTTACCATCGTAAATGAAAGTGATGAAATAAAAGGACAGCCACTGAAATTGATGCAAATACCGTTCAGCGCAGTGAAACAAGATAATGTTCCTACCCATCTTAATGTAAAATCAATAGATTTACAAGAACTTCATAGCATTTAGGAAAAAATAATTCAAGAAAATCCATTACTACTCGACAAGTTGCATTTAAATACATTTTATCATACTACGATACCCTTATATGTCTTCGTGTTAGGTGCAGGTGCACTCATTATAGGCATCGCAACCCATCGTTATAAGTTAAGGAAAAACCGAAAACATAACGAAGATACAACCCTAACTTCAAATGATAATGTAAGTGAGCAGATGGGGGAAGCAGGGACATCAGGAGAGCGCAGAAATATGCCAGCAACATTTTATCTCAACGTACTAAAATAGTTGCTGATCTGAGGGTGGAGGAGTTACATATACACTTTCCAGGAAGATTGCCGATACAGGAATTCCTTTCTCATGTGAACTTTGTGTTTGAGTGTTGAGTGTGGACATCATTAGCGTGGGAATGCATAATTGCATTTTGTGAATTACATATTTTATTGTATTTTCTAGATCATAATTAGTTTGAACTTACATCGAGTAGGTCATACTTTCACTTTTAGTAAAAAGTCTTAAATGTAATTATTTTAATTAATTAAAGTTAGTTTAAACAGTTTTTGGTTTTTTTTCGACCTTCTGGCTGTAGCTAACGTAATTCTTCTTCTGTTCTTTTATTATTATTTTTTACCTTTTTAAACATTTCCTTTTTTAATTTAATTATGCCACGAAAAAGTCGTTCATAGGTCGTAGAACAAGAAATGCAAATAAAAATCGTTTAAGTCTTACTATTGAAAGCGTAGAGGAGACGGAAATTAGACGGTAATTTAAATATATTTTCTTATTGTGTGTCCATAATGATATTAATCCTTATCCTTTAAATAAGTTCTTAATTTTCTACGTTAAACAAAGATAAACTTTGCTCTTTACAATATTTCGAAATTACAAATAGTTTTAGAGAAAAGTTATATCGACTCATGTTTAACCCTTACTTTCAGTATATATATAAGTATAATAGTTACCTTTTGGCCATTTCATATAGATTAAAATGTTGTTTACTATTTTTAATTTCAATAAGTTATTTAGAAGATTAGTAGCACAGATTTAAAATTACGGTACTAAAAAATTCTTGCAGTGTAACGACTCGCCGCCCACCACGCGTCCCCCTGCGACCCGCAACCTTTTGCTTATAAAAATGGATCCGCTGCACCCGCCTGGCTTCTTTCCCCCGGGCATGAATGGAAGGCCTGCTCATCATGTTGCCCAAGGCTGGGAAGAGCCCGCAGCCTGTGGGATACCGATCTATAACCCTCCATAGCGCGGTCGCCAAGTTGTTCGGGAAGTTATTCCTCTCACTTCTCCAGTCGCACATCCACCCACGAAGCGAGCAGTTTGGCAATCGGGTATACCACTCTGGTTACACTACGCCGCAACAGCGATTAACCGAAAGGAGAGTGCAATAGTAGTCTTCTTCGACGTAGCGCGCGCCGCGTTGGCACCCGAGCCTACTTCATTAAGCTCAGAGCCGGCACCCCCCAGCACATCGCGTATGTCTTTGCCTCCCTGCCTCAGTGACAGGACATTTTGCGTGAGAGTTGAGAGTTCAAGGTCTAGCAGCGACTCGATCGCTGCCGTTGTTCCCCAGGGCAGCATTTTATCACCTGCTCTCTACGCACTATACACTGATGACATCACAACGCCCTAGCGAGTATCACTCAACGAGAAATCCTGTAGGTGGTCCAAAACCTCATCCTCCGTCGAGTGACGCAGGCGCCATACAAAGTGAGGAACACCACGCATCATCGCAACATAAAAATAGAAAGCCTGGAAATGTGTACCACATTGGTCGTCTCTCGTCCAACGCATTCCGCTGCGCCAATGTATCACCTGCACCTAAGGGGCAGCACTCCGTGGCATACCCGGCCGCCCGAGGTCAGACGTGAAACTACTTCCGAGGGACTTTCTATTCTCCTCCAAATCCGACTCATGAGCCTTGCATTGAACCTTGGTCGTTTAAGATGGGCCTCCCTCAGGAAACCGAGGGTCTCTCCTGACTGAGTTGACCGCCTAGATGGCATTTGATAATCCTTCCAATTTCATACTGTGTCAACGCCCAGATGTCGTTCGGAGCTACTACGGAGATGGGCCAGAGAATGCTTCAATTCTGCACCTGGCTTTATAGCAAAGTTAATTTAGAAGCGATTGCACGTATTTTGGAGTTATCCAATAATTATAATGTATTTCGTCGCGGCATAGTTGGTTACATCTTTCGTTTAAGTATTTTTGGGTAAGAGAATAGTAGGTAGTCTGTTGTTTATAATTTCTTTCGTCAAAGTTTTCTATTGTATGTGCCATTTGTTTAAGTGAGTTTTTTCAAACAATTGAAACATCCTTATTGGAACTACGAAAACGCGGGTTGAATTAAGGTTTAAATAATTTTCACATTAGTAATCTTAAGTGTTTTGCAAACATAGGTACATTACATGAATAATTCCGTAGTTAAGCGGGCAAAGCCGCGAGCGGGTCGCTAGTTTAAAAATAAAATAATAACTTCAATTAAAAAAGTAAAATATAACTGAAGTTAATATAAAGTATTACGTATTTAGATTTAGTTAAACAAAACAAAAATTAAGTGTTTTATAATTTTGAACTCACTACACTACACTTGTTTACACGCACACAGCAGGGTAGGCAGAGGGAACCTAGTGTTAAGACACTCCGTTCCCCACTTTCCACCGAATTCTGAAGGCATTGGGTGCTGAGTGGCGGAACTCAACGCCGCGCTTTGCCTCGACACCAGAGCGAAGAAATGAAAATATAAATATAAATAAATATTTCACTTCCTCGAGTGGGGATCGAACCCACAACCAGTCGATTTTACAGTCACACTTTGTGCCTCTGCGCCACGACCGGCTACTCCGTTCCCCACTTTCCGCCGAATTCTGGAGGCATTGCGTGCTGAGTGGCGGAACTCAACGCCGCGCTTTGCCTCGACACCAGAGCGAAGAAATGAAAATATAAATGTAAATAAATATTTCATTTCCTCGAGTGGGGATCGAACCCACAACCAGCAGGTTTTACAGTCACACTTTGTGCCCCTAGGGCAATACTATCAGCTCAGTCTGCAGCAATCCAGGGCAGTACGCGAGGCAATTATGAAATCGTTGGCGGTAGTTTGATGTAATAATTATGTCAACTGACAGACGAAGGCCACCCACCTCAGTCTACCCGTGACCACCGACTACTGCAAAATTTTTATTATGTGAGGAGTGAACGGTAAATTGTTAATTAATAATAAAAAAGTAAAATAAACGGTAAAATATAAGTATTTGTTTAAATAAGAACACAATTTTATGATAATAAGAGATTATAATATGTGCATAGAATAGTATAAGGTAAGCATCTGTTATCATAATCGCTACCTTTAAATCTGTCACTTGTCAAGCACACAAAGTAATGCTGAAGATAATGGTCAATTGAAGCCTAGATATTAATAATATTATCTATACATACAAGATTAACTAACGGTCATGTATACATGAAATCATAACGTGGCCATAATATTTTATTATTACAATATGATATAACATAGCTGTCACTTTCTGATTAGTATGTACAAAAATTGTAAACTAATGGTAAAATTGAAGTACATAAGTTAATTTTTTAATAATATGAAACAGTCACAAATGTTGTATTTACTGGTTCAGCGAGTAAATTAGCACGAACGTTGTTATTGTGTTTTTTTTGCATAGAAGGGAAAATATGGCTCAGTTTATTAACAAATAAACTTAGCCATACGGTCCTTCTATGCAAAAATAATAATATAATATATATACTTGTAATAATATAACACAAAATAAGAAAATAAATCGAATTGCATTTATATTTATCTGAAGACACGTGTTATTATTTATCACTAGTTTAAAATCGTGATAAATAAGATAAGCACCTATAAACGCTTTGAAGAGATGCCTTGCTACCTTTGTGTTAGATGGTGGATGTTGAGGACTCTGCGCCTGCCATTGCGCGCGGGCAGTGCATCGCGCGTCAATACAGTCCATTCTTTTATTCCTACAATTTAGGAAGGGCAGTATTCCCTACCCAAGTAGGCACAGGGCACTGTCCCCTACAGTGGATCTTGCAATAAGTACTTATGTAAAAGAAAAATATTTATATTTTGTGATATTTAAAATTTCTCAATTAAATGGCTGATACTGAAGAACCAGCCATGGAGGCTACGCTTCCTGTAAGTCTCGACGATGTGCTAGTAAATGAAATTGGTCAGTTTGGTTGGTACCAGTTAAGAAACATTGTATTGTTAGCACTACCAATAATGGCATCTACTTTTAAAACAGACTATATCTTCACGACTGCAAGAATACCGCACAGGTAAGGCAAATGGAAAAATTGAATAAGAATAACAATAAATGATGAATGATGAATGAATGATGAGGCCAGTGGTGGCGCAGTGGCACGAGGTGTGACTGTAAAACCGACTGGTTGTGAGTTCGTCCCCTCTCGAGGATATGAAATATTTACTTAAATTTATATTTCCATTTCTTCGCTCTGGTGTCGAGGTTAAGCGCGGCGTTGAGTTCTGCCACTCAACACACAATGTCTCCAGAAATCGGCAGTAAGTGGGGAACGGAGTGTCTTAACACTAGGTTCCCTCTGCCTACCCTGCTGTGTGCGGGATACAGCGTGAAGCTGATTTAATTTTTTTTTAATAAGAATAAATACTAGTTACTAGTGTAAGGAGTTCATATTTGTACAGCATGGGTTAATTAGTGGTCATTCCAGATTTTTATACTTTATATTGTAATTCTTATTTGAAAGCACCGTTTTAACTATTCTTAATAATAAAATAATCGTTACAAATTAAATTGTTCTTAATCAAGAAGCGATGCTAGCTCGATGCATATACCTAATTTTGTATAATTCGACTGCCTCACACGTAACCACTACGGATACATTTTTATAAAAATATTATTCATATATTTTTAGCGTCACGCTGTATCCCGAACACAGCAGGGTAGGCAGATGGATAAGACACTCCATTGGCGGAAAACAACGCCGCGTTTTGCCTCGAGACCAAACGAAGAAATGAAAATATAAAATAATTAATGTCCTTGAAACTAATCGAACCCACTATCTGTCGCCTTTACAATCACACTTTGTGCCTGACCTCCTATATGAATCCTTAATTTATAATATGAATCCTAAACGGTTGACGAACCTTCATAGATTTTTTGTATACGAGATTGCATTATACAACATATAATATATAGCAGGTTGGCAACTAAGTAATTGCGGATTTAACTCATAGATGATTTCAGTTGAATTTTTCGGTTTGCAGAAGTAATACAAATGTAAATATTTTTTTGTTATTTGATAGTTGGCAATTCAGCTGTTAATCAGTAAAAAAAGTTTTTTGATCGGTTTCGTAGTTTTCGTTTGGGGTCTGTTGAAAAATAGAAAATGAAAAGGAACATTTTTGTCATATTTGGCTTTTATTATTTCTGCAAAGGGAAAAACGCATCGTAAGCTCATGAAAAGTTATGTGCTGTTTATGGTGACAAAGCCTTAAAAGAACGGCAGTGTCAAAATTGGTTTTCCAAATTTTGTTCTGGTGATTTGTCACTCAAAGAAGATAAACGTTCTGGTCGATAATCAAAGCAATAATCGATTCGGATCGTCACAGTACAACACGTGAAATTGCAGAGAAGCTTCATGTATCACATACATACATTGAAAATCACTTAAAACAACTTGGCCATGTTCAAAAACTCGATACATGAGTTCCTCACGAATTGAAAGAAACGCATTTAACGCAACGCATTAACAGCTGCGATTTGGTAAAGAAACGTAATAAAAATGATTTTTAAAACAACTGATAACTGGCGATGAAAAATGGGTTGTATACAACAATATCAAGCGAAAAAGATCGTGGAGCAAGCCAGGTGAACCAACTCAAACAACATCAAAAGCTGATATTCATCAAAAGAAGGTTTTGTTATCAGTTTGGTGGGATTACAATGGAGTTGTCTACTTTGAACTCTTACCTCTACGATATACCGTACTCTTACCCAACCGAACGATCAATTCTGATGTCTACATTGAACAACTAACGAAATTAAATAATGCAGTTGAGGAAAAGCGGCCCGAATTGCAAATCGAGAAGGTATTGTATTCCATCATGACACTGCCACACACATCTTTGGCCACTCGACAAAAATTATTGGAGCTTGGTTGGGATGTTTTGCCACGTCCACCATATAATCCTGACTTTGCACCATCTGGTTACTTTTTGTTTCGATCTTTACAAAACTCCTTGAATGGTAAAAAAATCAATAATGATGACGATGTCAAATCTTACCTGATTCAGTTTTTTGCTAATAAAAACCAGAAGTTTTATGAACGTGGGATTATGATGCTGCCTGAAAGATGGCAAAAGATCATTGGTCAAAATGGGCAATACATTACAGAATAAAGTTATTTAGTTCAATGCAAAAATTGTCTTTGATTTTCTAAAAAAAAACCGCAATTACTATGTATGTTGTACCCATAAGAGAGGCACTGTCGTCTCCACCCAGTATACTTATGACCAACTTACTTCAGAGACCACGACATAGTCAACTGGTATGCTAGGCTATGTAATCTAAGATTTATGACAGTTATAAATTTATATATAGAGGCCAGAGGCTACTTTATTTATTTAGTAAGTAATATAACTTCTACGGACAATATCTATTAAGTCGATCCTAGTTAGATATCAATCTTTTAAGTAACAACGGTTCCGCTTATGATTGAATAAAACTTTTACGTAGTTTTCTGTCGCTGCTATTAATTACAATTTATAATTTATAAATTTTTTCAGATGTCAGATTCCAGAATGTGGTGAAAATAGTAGTCTGTACCAATGTAATCCTGATTGGATTTTGAATGCAATACCAGAATCTAGCTCAGGGTTTTCTAGTTGCCAAAGATATCTACCGCTTTCTGTTACCAGTAACGAAACTGACTATTGCCCTGCGTCGATGTTCAATCAATCTCAGATAATTAATTGTGAAAGTTACGTGTATGCTGCAAATAACACAATAGTGTACGATGTATGTATTATTTATACTTCAATTATTTTCTACACGTATCTCAAACTCACTCTGTTTAATATTGATGTATTGAAATTACATATTGAATTAAATTGTGAGTAATTTATAAAGAATACAAAAGTCACGAATATCATATTTTAGTAGTTCATAAAAGAAAATATATCAGTAGGAGAAAGCGTTTCTTTTATAGATTACTGGAATTGTACTTCTTGTAACGCAACTTATTAGGTTAGGAAGGATACTGTTATTCTAATACTATTCTTCGTATTTTGACAAAGATTTATACTTTAAATATGTTTATTTTTAAGTTGCATTCTGTATCCCGTATGTACTAGTGTATGTAGGGTCTCTACCCTACCTACACTAGTACATACATAGAGCCTAGTGCTAAAACACTCTGCCCTACATTTTGGGCATTGCGAGTTGAATAGCGGAAGTCAACGTCGCTCTTTGCCTCGATACCAGAGCGAAGAAATAAAAATATTAAATATTTCATTTCCTCGTGTGGGTACAGTCACACAGTATGTGCTTCTGCGCCATTACTGGCCTCTACTTTAAATATATATATATATATATATATATATATATATATATATATATATATATATATATATATATATATATATATATATATATATATATATATATATATATATTTAATACAAGAATTTTCTTATTTTCATTCAGTTTTATCTAATAGTAACTTATAACATTTTACTATTTCAGTTCAATCTCGGCTGTCAAGATTGGCTGCGTGTGTTACCAGGATCATTAAGTAGTTTTGGAATGATAATAGGTCTACCCATTGCTGGATATATTTCAGATCGTTTCGGCCGACGATTTGCACTTATTTGTAACGTGCTTGGTATGGGCGTCGTCGGAGTAGTCCGAGCATTTTCAACTAACTACTCAATGTTTATGGCTTTACAGCTGTTACAGACGTGTCTTGGCGCAGGTGTTTATAGTTCAGCTTTCATTATAGGTAATAATATTTAATATATAGCGTGAATAAATTATTTTTATAACGCTTCTTAAATAACTATAAGTAAACTGAATATATGTTTTAGCTGTTGAACTCATCGGGCCCAAGTATAGAGCGATTACATCAGCTTGTACTTCGTCTATGTTTTCGATTGGCGAAATAGTATTAGGAGGTGCAGCTTGGGCTACTCCGTCTTGGCGCCGGATGTCAATGATACTTTATTTACCTTTTATCTTAATTCTTGCTTATTTTTGGATTTTACCGGATAGCATTAGGTGGTTGTTATCAAAAAAGAAATACACTAAGGCTAAAAAATATCTACAAGTTGCAGCAAAGTTGAATAAGAAGCATATTAGTGAGAAATCATTAGCGGCTTTAACTTCACCTATTGAAGCAACTGTATCACCAGAAACGAAAGTAAGTAAATATAATATATTTATAAGTACTATAAGCTACTTTGATGAAATAGCTGTTTTTTTTTCGACATTATTATGTTTTCTTAAATTACATCAATTAAAAGTTTATCTAATATTGATTGATTCTTACCTATATTGAAATTGAAATATCCGTAATAACATAGGAACACTATTTAATAATTATACTTATTATTTTAAATCTCAGGTGAAGCCACCCAATTTGTGCCGAAGCGTGATACAATCATCAGTTTTGTTAAGACGAGTATGTACTACTCCAGTTTGGTGGATTACTACGACCCTTGTCTACTATGGTCTTTCCATTAACTCGACCAATTTTTCTAGTACTTTTTATCTAAATTATATCCTAACTTGCGCTATTGAAATTCCTGGTAGCTTCACAGGAGTTTTATTTGTGGAAAAAATTGGCAGAAAAACCACTTTATCCTTAGGATTCTTCTTCAGTTCTTTATGCAACATAAGCTTTGTGTTTATTCCGAGTGGTAAGCATTTTTTCTATTGTAGATGTTGATGAACTTTCTTATATAATATTTATTTAATTTTGGCCAAAATAAAAAAAACGGATTTACTTAAGAAAACATACTTAAAAATTCTATAATATTTATAAAATAATTTATTTATGTGATAATATTTTTTATTCCAGCCTGCTCTACGATTCGACTCTTAGTGTATATGCTTGGAAAATTTGGTATATCAGCTGTCATGATGATGCTATATCTGTATACGTCCGAACTGTATCCTACGGTATATCGTCATAGTCTACTCGCTTTCTCTTCTACAGTTGGCCGTATTGGATCAATAGTGGCACCACTCACACCTGTTCTTGTAAGTATTAATTTTCCGCCAAATTCTAGAGGCATTGCTTGTTGAGAAAGGCAAATGAAATTATTGCATATATATTTTTTTTTTCATAGATTAATAAATTAATTTCATCTTCATTAAAATTTATAAAATTATATTTTTATTTTCATTATTACATATTTTGAATCGAAAATACTAAAATATTGTTTGTATTGTTTTATAGAAAATATTTGTGAAGTCTTTCTGAAAATAGTCGTAGAATATTGACATTAAAAATGTTTATATTATTTGCGTCATCGTTTAATATTTCTCTTTATATGTTTTTTAAGGCAACATATTGGCATGGAACACCAAATATGATATTCGGCCTTATGTGCATCATCTCTGGTTTCCTTGCACTTACACAACCTGAAACGTTGGGCACCAAGCTACCGGATACCCTAGTAGATGCAGAAGCTCTTGGAAAATCGGAATCCAAAATAAAACAAACGAACTGATTATTTTTAGTTAGGAAATTTCGCTGTTGTATTTGTTCATATAAATATATTATAAAATATTTTTGTGTTTTAGTTAACGAAGTTAAAATAACCTATATTTTTTAAAATTATTATTATTTTAAATGCCAAATAAAAGCTAGGCAAAAAGAACTCAGTATTATGACATTCCATTCTCCATGATTCCGTTTCCATATTTAATATACTTTAAGATGCCGTCATGGTGCAGCTAGCGTGAACGCGACGGTTCGATTTCCACTCGGAAGAATAACTTATTTTCATTTTCCCTTTCTGGTAACTGGAAGACTGGAAGCTGAGCGTATTAACATTAGGTGCCATTATTGCTTACCTTGCTATATGCGGGTAATCTGCGAAAGGGAAAACCCGGGAAGAGAGTGAACGTCGTCACCTCATTCTCTGAAAGAGATATTATTTTAAATATTTTCATTTTCTTGATCAAATCTAACAATCAAGAAACTTTATATTTTTATAAAATCTCACCCTTCATTTTTAGTCCATGCAATGTCTCAAGAAAACAAGGGAAACATTAAATTTTATACATTAAAGACACATTAAAATAAAAAAATATAATTTCTGTTGTAGCATCAGCAACACACACAAAGATTCCCTACGAATAGAATTCTTATTTTCATTTATCTTCTTTTTATATAAATCTTCTGTCTCTTTGTATAAATGATTAAAAAAAGGTATTTTGTCATTATTTCATTAATCGATTTGAAGCTTCTTGATATTTAAAATTATATATTGCTAAACATCCAAAATACCTCCTTGTTGCACCAAAAGAGACGATTTATACATACATGATACGGGCACTCCAGCAACTGGTAATTCTTGCTATCAAAGTGTGATTATGGAAAAATTGCAATTTTTTTAAATAAAATAATAACTTGAACCAAAAAGTAAAAAATAATGTAAATGTAATGTGTTAACATAAAGTGATACGTATTTAGATTTAATTAATAAAAAAAATATTTCTATTAGTGTTTTATAATTTTGGACTCACCAAACCTTTTCCACTAGCTTAATATCAAATTAGACACTAAGTCTGTTTGTTTTACTTCGCACTGGCTTCAAAATTATATAATACTTATATAATATTTTTTGTTTAAATATGGTTTTCGAATGAATAGTAGTGAATAGTAGTGATTGTCTTATTGACATGACTTCATCTTATGTCATAACTTTAATCTTAATTAAGTACTTTTTTGTACGAACTGAACATTTCGGCATATTGAACAGTATGAAGTAAGCCTAGCCTAGTAATTCGTGACTTTATAAAAGATCTTACAATCAAAACCTTACCAATCTTTCATCAAACTACCCTTAAAGTACACTTCAATAAAAAAGTATCATCAAATGGGAATTTGTCGGCGTGATATTCATTTATTCGTCCATTTGTTGCACACATACTTTATGTTAATTTAAGACTTAAGTGGCTGGCGTCGTCAGAGCTAGTCTAAATTAAAATGGGAAAGCTATAAAATAAAAAAGAATCATCAAAATTAGTTCAACCAGCCGAAAATTCTGATTTAACCTCCTCCTTGATAACCTCTTCCTTTTAGTGAAGTCAATCAATAAATGAATACCACTACGTTGAATGCAATTTACATGTATAAAACTACAATAGTTTTTATATAAGTAAATAAAATATATTAATATATATTGAATTAAAATATATTTTTTAAAATTGTTTTTTTTTTAATTAACTCATGGTCTTAACTAGCTTATGTTCTGGAACTGTAAAATATACGTTCTGTCAGTTTGTTAAATAAAATAAAATAAATTAGCTTCACGCTGTATCCCGCACTCAGCATGGTAGGCAGAGGGAACCTAGTGTTAAGACACACCGTTCCCCACTTTCTGTCGAATTCTGAAGGCATTGCGTGTTGAGTGGCAGAACTTAACGCCGCGCTTAACCTTGACACCGGAGCGAAGAAATGGAAATATAAATTTAAGTAAATATTTCATCTCCTCGAGTGGGGATCGAACTCACAACCAGTTGGTGTTACAGTCACACTTTGTGCCCCTGCGCCATGACTGGCATGTTAATAGTTTTAAACATTTTTAAAGTGTTATTCCACACTTAGGAAAGAAAAATATTTATTTAGAAAACGTATAAAAAATTTGAACGAAATTTTGAACAGAAAAAGCACTTTATTGTTGTTTTCAAATCCACTTTCAAATTTTTATGTTTTCTAAATAAGTATGTTAATAGTTACTATTTTTATTTCTAGAAGCATTGCGTGGTGGCGGAATTCAACGCCACGCTTTGTCTCGACAGTAAAATCACAATCTGTAACCTTTACAGTCACACTTTGTGCACATTTTTAGTAAATTATTAACCACTTATTTACTTTTTTAGTTCGACCTCGGTTGCCAGGAATGGTTACGAGTGTTACTAAGAACGATGAATAGCTTTGGAATATTTATAGGGATACCCTAATGGGTATCCCTATAAATATTCCAAAGGTTGCCGGTAATCCGGCATCATTTCGGATAAGTACGGTCGGCGTTTCGCATTGATATTTGCCGCTGTTAATTTAGATCTTATTGGATCAATTAGAACATTTTTAATTAATTACGCGATGTATAGGGTATTGCATTTATTACAAACATCCTTGGGTTCAGGAATTTATAGTTCTGCGTATATTTTAGGTAACTTAATTGGATTTTGAATTGTGAGTAAGTTCTGAGTAATATTAATTGTGTTCAAATTTTTTAAAAAAATATATATAACTTAAGCAAAAATTATTAAAGTTGTAAGTAAAAATTCAATTTTAAATAAATGAAATATCTCAGACGCTTAGTAATAATTATTGCTCTTTTTTTCTCGAGCAGTTTTCCTAATCTAGTTTAACATGACTTGACAGTCTTATAAGGCATTTTTTATAATATCTAATGAAATTCGTTTCACTACAGACACATTGTCGGTCAGTATTTTTTTGGTATCCTTATTTTTTATATTTACTTCAATACATATTATTTAATACTAGGTTATATGATTACGCGTTTTAGGTAATTTTCTGCAACATAATTAACATTTGATGTTTGATAGATTTTTAAATTTCAGCTGCAGAACTAGTAGGACCAAATGCCGAATAATCATAAGTGCGGTACTAGCGTGTATATATACTATGGGACAGATTATACTTGGCGGTGTCACGTGGTTTGTACCTCAGTAGCGATTGTTAAATTTATTATTATATCTACCTTGCATATTAGTAATTACATATTTTTGGACTTTATCAGAAAGTGTAAGATGGTTGGTTGCTTTCGAAAAATAAATTTATTAAGGCAAAGCAAGATTTGAAAAATATTGCCAAAGTGAATAAGAAACATTTAAGTCAAACGTCTTTGGATGCATTAACGATATCACCGACGTCTACTAATATACATATAATTTGTTTTAATTATTTGTAAGGCAAATATTATTTATATTTATTTATTTAGAAAACAAAAGTATTTTTCTTTCCTAACGTCCAATATTAATAATCTATCTCCTAAGTCAATTTTCGATTGTTCCATACATCCCATCTCTAGATTGGATAAATACATGGAACAATCGAAGATTGACGTAGGAGATAGGTTATTAATATTGGGCGTAAGTGTAGAAAAACACTTTAAAAATGGTTAAGAATATTATTTATATTTATTTTGTTTTTAATCAGAGTGAAGGACGTGGCTTCTTGCAAACTATCATATTATCTTCAATTTTACTAAAAAGACTGTGTCACTCCGGTTTGGTGGGAAACAGGGTCACTCGTCCTCAATGGGCTATCTATTAACTCAACCAGCATATCTGAATCGATATATTTGAATTATATGCTAATTGCTGCAGTCCAAATTCCGGGAAATATAACCAGTGCTCTCATTTTAGACCAAATTGGCAGAAAAATAACTTTATTGTTGAGTTTTTTCTTTCGTTTTTTGTAATTTCATTTTCGTACTTATACCTGTCGGTGAGTCTAGGTGATCCTATCCTAATAATCAATATTATAAAAAATAGCAATAGTGATGACGTATATATATATATATATATATATATATATATATATATATATATATATATATATATATATATATATATATATATATATATATATATATATATATATATATATATATATATATCTTATAAAATAAGAACGCATTTCGTCTCTGTCTGGCCTTTCTAAGCGATCTTCTTCTAAACCACCCAACCGATTTTGATGTTTGATGCGGTTTTCACCATTAGGTAGAGTATTTCTCAGGGAAGGTTTATATATAGTTTATTATATGTATATTTTAATGTAATTTGACATAAATATGATAAATGTGCATAAAGTCCTACCCGTTGAGAAACTATCACGCATGCGCTGCTTTAATGGTAAGTCCTACATGAAAATAATGTACTAGAGTATTACTCCTCTTAATAAGATCTACAAAAAAGTCAGCGACAGCATATTTGTATCTTCTAAGGATAACATACAGTGAGCATATTTCTGTCTAAAAATAGTAATTTGAATATATTTTTTATTGTGAGGGATGTTTGTCCATAATGGTATCAATCCTTATCCTTTTAAATGCTTTATTAATTTTCTACGTTAAACGAAGATAAAATTTGTCCTTTACACTAATTGGAAATTACGAATAGTTTTAGAGAAAAACGCATTTAATTGTTGACACATCACGCCGGCTATAAGCCACAGTTTTGGCGCAAGTTTCACTTATTACCTTACTCTCAGCATATAAATAATTATATTAGTTACGTTGGCCATTTAATGGAGATCAAAACTGTCTTTTACTGTTTTTTATTTTAATAAGTACTTTAGAAGTTGTTACAATATCAAGAAATCCTTGCTGCGAAACGGCTCACCACGCGCCATGCTTCCCCCCGCGCCCCTCGACGCGTCCGCCGCGCCCGTCTCCCCGCCTGGTCTATAGCGAAGTAGATTTAGATGCGATTGTGCGTATTAGATAATTAGAGTTTAATGTATTATTTCAGCGCGATATATTTAGTTTCACATCTTTTTCATTAATAGAATAGTAGGTTGTCTTTTGTTTATCATTTCTTTCGTTTAAGTATCCTGTTGTTTATTTTGTTTACTCTTCTTCTGTTCCTTTATTATTTTTTTTACTTTTTTAAACATTTCCTTTTTTAATTTAATTATGTCACGAAAAAGTCGTTCATAGGTAGTAGAACAAGAAATGCAAATAAAAATCGTTTAAGTCTCACTAATGAAAGCGTATAGGAGACGGAAATTAGACGGTAATTTAAATATATTTTCTTATTGTAAGGGATGTGTGTCCATAATGATATTAATCCTTATCCTTTTAAATAAGTTATTAATTTTCTACGTTAAACAAAGATAAACTTTGGTCTTTACAATATTTCGAAATTACAAATAGATTTAGAGAAAAGCTATATCGACTCATGTTTAACTCTTACTTTCAGTATATATATATAAGTATATTAGTTACCTTTTGGCCATTTAATATAGATTAAAATGTTGTTACTGTACAACACTGTTGTACAGTAACAACATTTTAATAAAATAATGTACTGTTTTTCATTTCAATAAGTACTTTCGAAGATTAGTAGCACATATTTAAAATTACGGCACAAAAAAATTCTTGCTGTGTAACGGTTCGCCGCCCACCACGCGTCCCCCCGCGCCCCGCAACCTTTTGCTTATAAAAATGGATCCGCCGTACCCGTCTGGCTTCTTTTCCCCGGGCATCGGAGGAAGGCCTGGTCATCATGTTGCCCAAGGCTGGGAAGAGCCCGCAGCCTGAGGGATACCGATCTATAACCCTCCTTAGCGCGGTCGCCAAGCTGTTCGAGAAGTTATTCCTCTCACTTCTCCAGTCGTCACGAAGCAGTTTGGCAAGCGGGTATACCACTCTGGTTATACTGCGCCGCAACAGCGATCAACCGAAAGGAGAGTGCAAAAGTAGTCTTCTTCGACGTAGCGCGCGTATTCGACCGCGTTGGCACCCGGGCCTACTTCATTAAGTGCTCAGAGCCGGCACCTCCCAGCACGTCGCGCATGTCTTTGCCTCCCTGCCTCAGTGACAGGACATTTTGCGTGAGAGTTGAGAGTTCGAGGTCTAGCAGGGACTCGATCGCTGCCGTTGTCCCCCAGGGCAGCATTTTATCACCTGCTCTCTACGCACTATACACTGATGACATCACAACGCCCTAGCGAGTAACACTCAACGAGAAATCCTGCAGGTGGTCCAGAACCTCATCCTCCGTCGAGTGACGCAGGCGCCATACTAAGTGAGGAACACCACGTAAGACTACTTCCGAGGGACTTTCTATTCTCCTCCAAATCCGACTCATGAGCCTTGCATTGGACCTTGGTCGTTTAAGATGCCTCCCTCAGGAAACCGAGGGTCTCTCCTGACTGAGTTGACCGCCTAGATGGCATTTGATAATCCTTCCAATTTCATACTGTGTCAACGCCCAGGTGTCGTTCGGAGCTACTACGGAGATGGACGAGAGAATGCTTCAATTCTGCGCATGGCTCTATGAGTCTATAGCAAAGTTAATTTAGAAGCGATTGCACGTATTTTGGAGCTATCCAATAATTATAATGTATTTCATCGCGGCATAGTTGGTTATATCTTTTGTTTAAGTATTTTTGGGTAAGAGAATAGTAGGTAGTCTGTTGTTTATAATTTCTTTCGTTAAAGTTTTCTGTCGTTTGTGTCATTTGTTTAAGTGTGTTTTTTTAAACAATTGGAACATCCTTATTAGAACTACGAAATGCGGGTTGCATTCAGGCTTAAATAATTTTCACATTAGTAATCTTAAGTGTTTTGCAAACATAGGTACATTACATGAATAATTCAGTCGTTAAAGCGGGCGAAGCCGCGAGCGGGTCGCTAGTATATATATATATATATAGTGGGATACAGTTCATCGAATCGAATATATATATATATATTCGATTCGATGAACA